>NRSV01000005.1:0-396371 GCA_002286855.1 Bipolaris cookei | reverse complement strand
TCTCACCGAGGCTAGCGATCCAGACATTCTCCGTAAAGACATCTTTCGTTGGATTGTATACGATAACGTCCCATTCGAGAAAATTAATAGCCCTTACTTTAAGAAGGTCGTACAAACAGCTCACCCGTTGTTAAAAGTTGACGTTGTACCCAACCCACGTACAGTGAGCCGGTGGATCACCCAGGAATTTCCTATCCACAAACAAGAGATCCGAGAGAACATGAAGTCAGCAATTAGCTCTATACACCTTGCCTTTGATCTCTGGACTTCTAGCAGACGTAAAGCAATCAACGGTATCACTGCTAACTGGGTTGATCGCCGAGGTCATTGCTGTACAGCTCTTATCGCTCTTACGGAGATGAGTGACCGCCATGATGGGTTATCAATTGCTCGCACTGTTATACCTGTAATTGAGGATTACGGCTTCCAAGACAAGCTAGGCTTTATTGTTCTTGATAACGCATCAAGCAACGACACTTGTATAGCTGAGCTAGGCAGGCGGTACCACTTTGAACCGAAGGAGCGGCGGTTGCGGTGTGTTGGCCATATACTGAACCTTATTGCGCAAGAACTTCTATATGGCAATGACTATAGCAAATTTCAAGGAGAGGTTGCTAACGTAGCTAGCGTGGCTGAACAAACAAAGCTCTGGCGTGCTCAGGGGCCAATTGGGATGATAGCTCAAATTGTTCGGTGGGTTAATAAGTCTCCAGGACGTGTCAAGAGATTTGAAGAAGCTCAGCAGCGGGTTTGGGCACAATCAGACGAGAGATCCGAGCGTCAGTTTGAAGCGTTGAGACTTAAGCTAGACAACTCAACACGGTAAGAATTACTATCTTACTATCAATTATTACTTATTAAGAGTAAGCTAATAATGTAATATAGGTGGAACTCAACTCGCGACATGCTCCATCGAGCTCGAAAGCTTCGCGTATCGTTAGACGATTTTCTTGACCATGAACACGCAGCAGCGTTGCGCTTAGCTCGAGTTGCGTCGTCCAATAACGAAGTTGAGAATCGAATTACTAATGCTATATTTACAAGCCGCCTTTGTGCCGACGACTGGGCTATTGTCAATGAGATTCTAGATATGCTAGAACCACTTAAACTGTTCACAAAGCGTATGGAGAACCGCCCAAGTGAGCATACTATGAATGGTATTGCCTACGTATACGACTCTATTCAATTAATTCTCACTCAACTAGAGACGTTGAAGAACACGTACGCACAGAGCTCTACTGAAGTAGCGTTTTGGACAGCAATCGAACACGCCTGGGCTAAGGCTAACGAGTATTATACGAAGCTAGACGATTCACCAGTATATACTGCAGCTCTACTCTTTGATCCTCGTGGGAAGCTTGAGTATTTAAAGTTGAACTGGAAAGAATCCGAGGTAGATGCGCAACTCCATAAGGTCCGATCTATGTGGGAACGAGACTATCGACCTCGCGCTACGACACCAGTGCAAGTATATACGACGTCGTCAAACCCATCTCAGTTATCCCAAGGGCGACATATACCTAGCTCGTCAGATCCTAATCAACCACCAATCAAGAAAGTCAAGCTCAATAATATCGACGACTTGTTGAAAGAAGGCCGTCGTTTAAGAATACCCCGGCCTGTTGGAGACGAGCTCACTCTGTATCTCAATAGTGAGCTCGAGACGGATGATAACCTAGTACCCTTCCAATATTGGTTACGGGATCAAGTGCGAGCAAAGTATCCATCAATCTCACGATTTGCTATCGACGTATACTCAACACCTGCTATGAGTTCTGAAGCCGAGAGAGTATTTAGTACTGCGGGTTTTGTATTAGATAGTCGCCGACGACGTCTCAATGAGATAACGTCAGAAGCGCTATTATGTCTTAACCATTGGGGTAATAGCGGTCTAATTGATGTTGGAAAGCACCAGCACGATGAGTATCGCGGCTCTGAGGCAGCGTTGTTTAGCGTCGAGTCTCCGCTACTCGAACAGTTGTCAGATAGTATGTGGTATGATGGCAGTAGCGAGTAGATTAGTACCGTGTTACGCACGCACGTTGTTTGTTCGAAGTTCTGTTATCGTAGAAATGTAGTAATATAGTAGAAGATCTTATCCCTCATTATATAAGTGAGTTGATATTGCACTTCAGAACAAGCGTTTTATACTAGTAGCAAGATCAACCATTTATACATAGATTAGTAATACTAATGTCAATCGCTGGTCCAGGATGCATGCCTTCACATCCTCGTGTGAAGGGGCTTCCTGGCAGAATTCCTCGTATGCCGTAACATACTGGCGTTTCGCGTGAGATTATTCAGATCTTGGATGATTGGATGACCAACATCCTTCCTTGTGGCATACAGAGCATCTTTTGATTTTGTGAGATCCTGGTCTTTTATACTTGCCAGATGATTTACCTCTGCCTCTAGTTGATCCTATCAGGAATCTTCTAGAAGAAGAGTTATTCGTATGGGATGCAGATCTATATCTGCGATCCATGTAGTATGAATTATCTAAGTCAAGTAGGTGTATATTGTTCTGCTGGTCTATAGTGACTTGAAGTGACGCTCGGAGGTCACTGAACAGTGCCTCGTATGTTGGCTTAATTGAGAACAATGCTTAATTAAACTCAGGCTGGCCATGGCATGCTCGTACAACTGCTGTATGCAGTAGTTTATCGCCTTAGTATCCTGGTCCAGGTGCTCTTTGTGCGAATGTAAGTTTATCAATCGTTGCTTCAAGAGCTTTGTGCGGGGTCATTGTCGGGTTCTCTTGTTTCCATCGTGCGTACGTTATCGTAGACCAATCTGCCCAATACTGATTGTGATTGATAGTTGTATTGAAGTGATTATCTAGGTGTTCGTATATATTTTTCCAAGAGTGTCCAAGGCCAATATTGTGGAGATAGTATTGGCTTGCTCGATCCTTCAGGATATATGGGAAGATCCTTGCGTATGATGATTCAGGTATATCAAGGCTTTGACAAGTTTCTACAAATAGTAAAGTTTTGTCAGCCAGGATGTCATACGGTTTGCTTGTGTAGTTGTTCTCTTTCTGCCAGGTCTTTTGGAATTGGATGATCTTCTCTGATGCAAGCTTCTCAGTAACTAGCTCTTGTGTAGGAGGTAGTTGGTATGCGCTAGTTGCCGGTGGGACAGTCGTCACTGGAATGTATGTTTTTCGAGCAGTATCATCGTACGATGAGCTCTTTCGTGCAAATTACAGTAAGTCACTGCTTTCTGCGGCAGGTTGCGGCAGGTTGTTATTGATTGCAGTAGGTTGCAGTGAAGTACTGCCTGGGTTTCTTGGCAGTTCGTACAATGCTCTCTGCGCCTCTGGTGTGATCGAGTACTCATGTTCTCCTTTTATTTGGCCACATAGCCTACGAGCTTCTGTAGAATCTTTCTGAAACATTACTCCTTTTTGTTCTAAAGTGTGCAGTAGCTCGCGCGAGAATGCTCGGCCAAGTCTCTTGAAGTGAGAGAGTTCCTATTGCGCGAAGTCCTCTCTGTAATACTCCAGGAGTTTGGCACCAATTGCCAATGACGCGCAGAGGTCTGCTATCGTACATCCAACGTACGAGTTCAACTGTAAATCTGTTGTATCATCTGATATCTCCAGTGTATCTGTCCAGTCTTCCTTGCTTGCGTGTTTCTTGATTGTACTGATAGTTATCCTGGTGTCTGCTACATATTGTGCGTACGTCCTTTTTGTTGCCTCATCAGGTGGGGTTGTCATTTGGGGGTTAACCATGGTGGGTGTGGGTTCGTTGTCTTGAGTAGAGTCGTGCGAATTGATTCTGGTGGGTTGCGTGCGTACGCTACCTTGCTTCCGTCGTACAGGACCTCGAAACGTATCTCGTCCGAAAGAAGAAACTGGTCTCCTATCTATCCAGTATCTTACCCTCGCATGCGAAACCTCGGAACGTATTTCGTACGGAAGGGAAACCAGTCTGGGTATCCAGGCAACGAAATAGAGATCTACAGCCACGCGCACGGAGATTAGGCTTCATCTTCCAATCTTGCCAATTTGCAGTTGAACTGAATCAGCCACCAATTAGTGTCGAATGGGCTCTGTAGCTAGCCAGCATAAGTGTGGACCGAGTGCAAACAGCAAGGTAAATTCCTGCCTATCTACGTGCGTACTAGGTTCTCTTATGCTCTCTGCTTCGGTCCTATTGTAGGGGTTGCCCTCTGCTGTGTGCGGGGTAGAGCTTCCGAGCCATCCAATAGCTGAAACCTTATTACTTATACGGACAATAGTAGTATATTTACTCATTTGTTCGAATTACTTTCCTCGCTATCAAAACACTAGTAGAGATTCATATTCCCCAAGATGCAAAACCACATCGAGTCCCTAATGCTCCTATAAAATCGTACTAGTATCCAGAATTACCAGGCACAATCCCAAAACAAGGCCCTCCCTTTCCGAACATCTTTTGCAAATCTTCGGCAATCGCATCTGGCCTTTCGTGCGCCGCGAAATGACCACCTTTGTCATGAACACTCTCATACACTAGGGGACCTAAAGAACGGCGGAAAAGGGTACAATGTTAGTAAAATCACTTAAAACTGTGATACTTACGAAGTAAATAAAAGAAAGGACAACACTTACCCAAAGTCTTCGCCCACAACCGCGGCACAACCGTAATCTCCCTCGGAAAATGCGCAACACCCAACTTCACCCCGCCAACCCACCCACTCGCCCTTTCTCGATCAGGAACCTCAGGCGTAGGATTATGCCCGGCCTCATAATAAATTCTCACATGAGCATTCGGTCCCGCACTACTAAACCAATAAACACTAACCCACGTAAGCACCTCCTCATCACTCCACGCATACCCATCCGTCCACTCCACCAACTTCTCATATATCCACGCCAGAAGCGCAACAGGACTATCCGCAAAAGCATAAGAAAGCGTCTGTGGCTTTGTAGCTTGTAGCTGGCGATACGCCTGGCCTTGCTTTACGAACCAAGCCGAGCGTGCCAGACCCGCGGTTTCGGAGGCTGTATACCGTGTGACTGCGTGCTGCAATGCCAGTGCCGGTTGCGAAGTCCAACTCGGGGCGTGCGCGCGCACCATATTAACATGACTCGCAAGAACGTTGTCAGGATACAATAGTCCCATTATCCGGGTCACGTAGAAGCCCCAGTCGCCGCCTTGCGTGACGTAGTGGGTGCAGCCCAGGTCTTGCATTAGTGTATTGCAGGTTTCTGCGTATTGGGGGAGGGCAAAGCCTGGTTTGGCAATTCTCTGGCTGAAGCCGAAGTTGGGGAGGGAGGGGGCGACGATGGTGAAGGCGGGGGCGGCGGGGGCGGTGGTGGTGGTGGTGGTGAGCGAGCTGGAGTCGAGTAAGGGGAGGAGTTTTGTGACTTCAAGGAAGGAGCCGGGCCAGCCATGGCAGAAGAGGAGTGGGATGGCATTTGGATTGGCGCTTTTCTTGTGGACAAAGTGGATGTTGATGGCTCCGAAGCCTTTGACTTGGACTTTCTTTCTGTAGTTGGGTCATTGGTTCATTTGGGCTTCTGCTTTGCGCCAGTCAAATTTTGTTTCCCAGTGCTTTGCTAGACGTTTCACATCTGATAGTGGTGACCCGTATGGCCATTGGTCCGGCGTATCGAGCTCATCTGGAAAGTCGGCATCTGATAATTTTCTTTTCATTTTTTCGATGGCCGAATCAGAGACGGATATAGTGTACGGTTCAGGATCTGATGCCATCGTAGACGAACTTTGTACTATTGAAGCTGTTTCTTTGGAAGACAATTCGTTGTTCACATATACAAGAATGAAGCGATGATATGTTCATCAATCAGATTCAGAAGCTGAACAAAGCTGTCTTTCAATCATAACACAACAAATTATCGTCTGCAAGATGACGGCACAGTGTCGCTGAGATTGGCAGTAAGAGAATGACGTGACGGCAGATATCGGCTTATTAATACCGCCAAGGGATCCATGAATGGCTAGGCACAAACATATGCTCAAACAGGATGCTTTCTTCGGTAATATCCTCTTTGAGAAGTTTGCAAAACTTGCATTCATACATCCTTCGATATTGTAATGCTGACAATCCAATGATGTGTAGTCGGTTTAGGTGCAAGCAATGAAGCTGTATGACGTAGCGCAACCTGTCTTGGAGCTCGTAGGTGGGAAGGGTGTACGCAATTTTCTTACATTGTGATGTTGAAATGTCATGAAATTCAATCCCGCATATGTACTGGTTTGAGCAATGAACATGCACGCCTCCTTTGGGACCAAATTCCACAGCAGCGATTGGCTATACCCCATTTGGTGTAGCCGATCGCCGCTGTGGAATTTCTCACCTATTCCTGCATCGCGAAAACTAGGATAAACCCGCCAAAAATGAACCTGAGGATCCTCGAAGACGACCTGATTTGCTAAATGGAGTACAGTCTCGCCCTGGAATCATACTGACAGTCCGTGAACAGCTAAGAAGAGGGGTGCAGCTTTAGCTACATATCGGCACAGCTTCCCGCTATTAGTTGTACCAAGAGAGATTCTAGCGTTTGTCGTGTGACATCTTTCCAGTCAAAGAAGGACATTTCTAACAACACGTGAAAGATTGGACGAATAGTAGTATGTACTTTTCGAAGCCAATGAGACTGCGTTCCGTCGTGCATGAGAAGCCCTCGGAAACAATTTTAATATGCAGCTAGAGCTGCAACAACTCGCCTTCGTAGCACACGTAATGCTGAGCTGGCCTGTCCTTCTGTAGCACAGCAATAGGCGAGATGAAGGACCATAGTACATGAAGAATAGGCGACACAAGACATCGACTTTCGGTGCTCGGAATCAGTCGGAATAGCTCGGAATACCCCAACTTGCGGTTGTGAGAAGCGCGCCAATCATGAGTTGCGGATCACCACCTGCTATCATGGCATTACTGCTTGCTTCTCTCCCGAACCACTTTTCCGATATCATAAAAGCGACTTATTTCTTGGGTCTCATATATATCGCGGCACCTGTTCAAGAGCGAACCTATCTTATCCGTAACCAGTCTCAATGGCATCCACGGTCGATACTGCGAGGAGCGGACATACGACCGCAAGCGAAGCACTCGAAGGCGCAAAACAACGTTTCGCAAAGAGAAACTCTGTAAGCTTCAAACTGCATGAAGAAGCAAGTAAAAAGCTACCAGGTGGCAACACACGAAGTGTACTCCACACAGCACCGTTTCCAATCTTTCTCAAAAATGGTAAAGGGTATCAGGTAACATCGGAAGACGGACATTTATATACAGACCTTGTCGGCGAATTCACGGCCGGGCTGTATGGCCACTCGCATCCGGTCATCCAATCAGCACTGATTGATACCATCAATAATGTCGGACTCAATCTGGGGGGTACGACTACGCTGGAGACAAGACATGCTGCGTTGATATGTGAGCGGTACAAGCTGGACCTTATCCGTTTTACAAATTCCGGCACGGAGGCGAACTTGCATGCCATACAGGGCGCACGGCGCTTTACAGGAAAGAAAAAGGTTGTGGTGTTCTCTGGCGGATACCACGGAGGGTGCTATCTCTTTCCCGATAACCGCCCCGCAGAGAACTGTGTCGACAAGGACGATTGGATCGTTGCAGAGTTCAATGACATCGAGGGTGCGAAGAGGAAGATTGAAGAGTCGGAAGATGTTGCTGCGGTATTGGTCGAGGGCATGCAAGGTCGAGGACCATGTCTTGTCGGCACCCATGATTTCCTGCAGCAGGTCCAATCATCGGCAAAGAAAGCTGGTGCCGTGTTCATTCTGGATGAGGTGCAAACAAGCCGCCTGTCACCTGGGGGACTGCAGGAGCTCGAAAGCTTGACGCCCGACATCACTACTTTAGGTAAATTTCTGGGTGGCGGGATCACGTTCGGCGCCTTTGGAGGACGAGCAGACGTGATGCGGGTTTATGATCCGCGAGAGAAGAATTCACTAGGACACTCGGGCACATTTAACAATAACACGCTGGGTATGGCTGCAGGGTATACTGGTTTGGCGCAAGTGTACACGGCTGAAGTGAGTCGTGAGTTCAACGTCATGGGCGATCGATTCCGCCAGCGTCTCCAGCGCCTTTCACATGGTACGAAAATGACCGTCACTGGCCTGGGAACGATCCTGGGGATTCATTTCTTACACGACGGTAAAAAGGAACTGAAGAACTACCAGGATCGCCTCGAGGACAGTGACTTGAGCATGCTGTTTTGGATTGAAATGATGGAAGATGGCTTCTGGATCTCGCAGCGAGGAAGTCTTGCGGTGATATTAGGAACACCTTGGGAGGAGCTTGAAAAGTTTGTTAATAGTGTCGAGAAGTTTCTGCAGAGACACGCAAGTCTATTGGAGGTACCGATGGTCGGGGAAGAGAGTAGGCTGTAATCACACACGTATGTGTATCTATCAGAGTTGCTAACAATCAATTTGATCGGCAGATTGATTCGCGAATGTGTCACACCACGCTCCGTGATACCATACACGTCCCTACTTCTGGCACGTTCGCGAATCAATCTGCCGGTCAAATTGATTGTTAGCAACTCTGTTATCTATCCAAGGTATTGGTGAACCAGATATACACAAGTATGCAGCGAGATGCTATACTACGTACAGTTAATCATACGATGGCGGCGCATGTTACAGGGCGCTCGCGAACAAGACCAATGACATGCACTGGTAGTAGATCTGACCGCTACTCTGAGGGTTTGGCGGCACAGGATATGGTGAGTGCCGCTGCAACATTGGATCCTGGACTGTTTCTGAGTATTTGCAACCTTGTTTCCTATACACAGCCCGCCTCATGTTTGGCTTCATTAGCATCTTGATTGACACGGAGCCAATGCTTGGTCTCAACACCGAGACATTGCACGCAAAGAGGCCCAGATACAGACGTTGCGATTGGAGAAGCCAGCTGTCAAGCTTCCAGTAAGTACAAGTCACTACCGGGCGTTGGGACCGTAAGCTGAGCTCAGCACAGCGGACCGACGTCTACGTCTCCCCCACATGTGTACTTATGTGGAGTCGGGGCTCCGGGACCTAAACCTGGATGCTGCTGGTGGCGAGTAAGAGACGGACGGCATGGTATGACAAAAGGTGGAGAAAGCAGAGCAAAAGAAGCCGAGCAGTGGTGGCTGTTTCGAGGCTGCGTCACGGGGCACAGTGATGTGCACCAATCGCATTTCACAGTCCGCGGCTGCTGGCCAAGGCGCTAGCTGCGCTAGGAACTAGGTACGTAGACAGCAAGTCGTGTGCTCACATTGCGGTCTCAACTGGCCACACGACAAAAAGCGCTCAGCTTGTTGAAATCAGCTGCTTGTGGTGCCATGTCTTCCCAAGCAATTGGTCTGCCCTGTAAGCCACATACAAAATGCCTCCCATCCCTGGTGGGCGTTGAACCGGGGCCTGCGTAAGCCTTTATTGTTCTAAAGCAGTACCTCTAGTCAGTAGGGTTTAGCGATCAGGGTCCAGCTGACGAGGCATAGGGCTCCGAGGGGAGGGGCACTTCAGAACACCATGGGTTGTTACGTTGGCGTGTAAATCCTTTTTGAAAACTGAATTCAACGTTGTATCAATTCAACGTCATTTTGAGCATTCCCGCAAGACACACCGCCCACCCCTGTAAACTTAACGCTAACTCTGTTTGCGGTACTGCAGAGTAGCACCTGCATGCTCGGGGGGAACGGCGACCAAAAGTGAAAAAAAGAAAGCTTAAATAAAGTTGTGGTTGTTCCCGAGACGCCAATTGCTTTTCTTTTTCCTTCTTTCCCATCCGCCAAAAGAAAGGATTCTCTCCCTCAACCGGCAAACATGCAGGACCTTGCACCAGATCTGAACGCATCCTTTCCGAGCATTGTAGCACAGCCAGCTACTATGATCACAGAAACATACATGCACGGTCTCGCCGTCACCTTCGGCCTTCTCCTCTTTCCTGTCATCACCGCCTTCTACGTCCATAAGGACTACTGTGCCTTCCTATCCCTAGGCCCCGGTGGCACTCCCGCAACACCCCTAGGCTACCTCAAAATCAAGCTTCTCTCTCTCATCTGCCTGCGGGATCCGCGGCGTCCTATTCCCATTCCACCACATTACCGTCCGCAGAGAGGCTACTTTGTCGAAGATGCACTGCCGTACCGCACCGGCCCCAAACCAGACATCCGCGGCATAGCTCCGCAGCGCCAGCAAACGCAGACTAGCACCAAGGAAATCTATGGAAAGCTCGTACTCAAAATCAAGGAGCTCGCGAGCGATCCCCGCAATAGGCTCACGGAGCGAACCAGTTGCTTCGAGAAGCACAGCACCGGACTCTTCACCAGCATCCCCATTACCAGGACCTGTGGAGGCGAGATATGCCATGCACACCCGAGCGACGGGTCTATGCACCTAACGCTGCACCCGGCTGATGCAAATCTCATCATGGCTCACGGCTGGGGCGAGCGGCATCCGTTGGCGCGCGGTGGGTGGTGCAGAAAGTTTGTGCCTCGTGAATTTATGCTTGTGTACGCGCCCAGAGACGACGAAGAGGTCGAGATTGTGACCAAGATTATTGCAGCCAGTATCTGGTGGGTCAGCGGTATCAATGTCAGTGGGGACGCCGAAGGTCCAAGAAGGAAGAGCGCAGACGTGGCGGCTATCGGTAGAGATATGCAGGGAGGCCAGTGCTGGGCTTGTAGGATGAACACGTGTGGGAGTAACAAAGTTGAGCAAATGACGAGCGGTGCTTGAGGGAGCGTAGAAGGCTGCTTCCGATGGCTTGCGCAGGGACAGATTGAATTAATTGATGCGGGACCTTTTGGCGCGTTTAAGCATGGCGTCTAGGATTTATTGATTATCGGGATATACAGTGTAAGACACATGGGCAGGACTTGTTATCAGAATGCTCAAGCATATTTTTTGGTATTTTCGTTCTTATATTGTAAATCTGTCTTATTGACTTGAAGCGGGCTTTTGTATCAGGACGCGTTGCTGGTCTTCCAAACACACATTGTCCACAGTATATTCTTGTAACCATATCCTACTTTCCACTTTGCCTCATCCATGTCTCAAATTCCTTTCTCTTCCCTTTGACATCCCAAAACCCCCTCCTGCCCTCACTATTCCCACCAATGCCTGCGTCCAGGCCGAGAAACGCATATGGATCGCCCTCGCTCAAAACCTCCTCACCCTCTCTTGTGTAGCGACCCTCGCTTTGCTGCCCTTGTCGTGACATCTGGCCCGCCCATTGTGCATAGTGTATCGGTTTCAGCGGTGCAAAGGAAATGACGATGCCGAGGGAGAGGAGTAGGATGGAGGTGAGGAGCTCAAGCGAGATGTCGAGGGGCAAGGGCGTGTTTGTGAATGTTGCTGTATGTTCGTGGGTCGAGTAAACACTTGGCAGCGTCAGTGCGTGTACATAGATAGTTGCAAATGATTTTATAGGTGTATTTGATTTTGTAGATGGGCGGGTAAGCTGTGTGCAACTTACGCATGTGTAAGCAAGAGCACACCGACGCCATTCAACGCTGTCCCTAAGATGGCCATTGCGAAGCTTCGTGGGGTTGCCTAACGCCCGTTGAGATCGAGAGTGAGTGTAAGAGATGGACCTAAGCGGGCGTGTAGTTCTGGCCGCCGAGTCGCTGCTGTTTGTACTGTGCAGCCAGAGATGGGGGGCTGCGGGGTGGTGGAGGTTGGCTTCGGTGATGTTGAGGTGATGAGCTTCAGTTTTCCTCGGCAGACCCTGGCGGTCTAGGTACGCAACCTACTATGACCTTCACATGCTTCATTCTTCCCAACCACCAACACCCCTCCTAAAATAAAAATGTGTGTACAAACTACAGGGTGCAAAATTTCGCAACGTCCTAGTCGCCCTATCATGTCTTCCTGTGAAGCCACGCGTCCGACTGTGTCTGCCTACCTACGTGATATCAGGCTCCTGCGCAAAAATGGCGCCAGTCAACAGTAGTAATTGCAGGTTCCAACATGGCGTTCGTAGTAATCGTACAGGAAAACTCCACAAGTGGTCGTGGCTGAGCTCGGATATGTGTTCGGTGATACGATCTCCGACGACATGTCCGCATCCATCTCCGCATGGTAACAGCACAGCGACTTTTTGAGGTGACAATTAGGGTGTAATAAAGCAGACAAATAATTCGCATTTCCATAGTTTCCAAGAACCTCATCACTTCATCTTCTCAAGAAACTATCAGTCCAAATTCATCACACTATTAATACCATCTCAGTTATCTCGAGCATGGCCAACTTACCACCATCCAATTCTACAAAGCCCCTCGACATCCTGATAGTAGGCGCAGGAGTGGCTGGCCCAGTTCTAGCTCTCCTTCTGCAACGCTCCAATCCCGACCACAACATCACAGTCATAGAACGCTGGCCCAGTCTCCGCACCGGTGGCCAGCAACTCGACCTCACAGCCCAATGTATTCCCATCATGCGTCGCCTAGGTCTCCTCGACGAACTCCGCCAGTACTGCGTCAATGAAACAGGAATGGAGCTAGTCGACCTCCATGGAAAGAGCCTAATGCAATTCGGCGTCACAAAAGCCGGAGACAAAGGCGGCACCTTCGAACTCACCAACGAATTCGAATTCATGCGCGGCGACTTTGTAAAAATGATGTACACAGCCAGTCTCAAAGATCGTGAAACCCTAAACGCCAAAGGCCACACCCGCGGCAGCCTAACTTACCTCTTCCACACAACCCTCACTGCCATATCCCAAGACACCACCGCCCCAGGCCGAGCGACCGCCACCTTCTCCACCGGCGAAATAAAAACCTACAACCTCATCGCCGCAGCTGACGGCCAAAACTCACGCACTCGCCGCCTCATCTTTGGTGAAGCAGTCAACACCTCAGCCCACAACTCCCTAAACACCCACGCCGCATTCTTCCACATCCCTCGTTCCTCCCACGAAACCAGCCTCGCACGAATGTACTTTAGCCCGGAAAACCGCCTCACCATGACGCGTTCTGGCGACCGTCCAGAAACACAGGTTTATCTTATCCAAATGCAAAACGCACAGCGCACGTCTATCTTAAAAGAAGCGCAAAAGTTGCCGGTGCGGGAGCAGAAAGAGGTGTGGGCGGAGATGTATCGCGATGCGGGATGGGAGTGTGAGCGTTTTACACGCGAGTTGGATTGTGCACAGGATTTTTATGCTACGGAGATTGTTCAGGTTAAGATGCCGGGCAAGCAATTGTATTCTGGTTGTGTTGTGTTGCTCGGTGATGCAGGGTACTGTCCTTCCCCTTTCACGGGCATGGGAACCACGCTGTCGCTCATTGGTGCGTATGTGCTTGTGGGCGAGTTGGGCAGGCATGCGGGTGATGTGAGTGCAGCGCTTAGGGCGTACGAGGAGGAGATGAAGCAGCCGGTTGAGGAGAATCAGGAGTTGGGGGTTTTGGTTAATGGGGGGAAGGGGTTGTTTCCTCACTCTGCGTGGGGGGTTCGGGTTGTGAATACTATTCTGTGGACTATGGCTGTGTTGAGAGTGGACAAGTTACTAGGGATGCTGGCGGGTTTGGTGCCAGAGGGAAAGGGAAGTGGGTGGAAGTTGCCGGAGTATCCTGGTATGAATATGGAAGCGCTATAAGCAGGTCGAATTACGTACTAGGCTGGAGTTGGGTATGATGTTTTTGTATGATTAGAAGTATAGAGATGGGTAAAATAGATTTACTTTGGTTTCATAATCATAACATCATTCGTATAAACAACTCATCTCAGCAAGATATATTTAATACGCTCCGTCCCTCTTCTCATACCCCTCTCCCTCTACAACCCCAACATCCCCCAACCCACTCCAAATCTCCGCGTCAACCTTAACTTCCAGCCCACCAATTTTCGTCGCTCCGGCATCCAGTCCCCAAAGTGATACTCCGAGATAATTCGTCCCTTTGTAGTTCAAAATGCCCTCAGGAACAGGAAACTTCGTCTGCGGTCCCACGTTATTGACGTATTTACCATACTGCCAACCATTGACGTAGAGCTGCACGCGGTAAGCAGGGACGCTACTTCCAGCAGATGAAGACGTAGCGTTGGTAAAGGTAAAGCTGAGAGGCACGTCGTAGCCTGCGGGAACGTCGAGTTCGAACTCTGTAGCGAAGAAGCCGATGCCAGGGGCACTGATGCCATCGGCCACGGGTCCAGCAGATAACTTCCAATCGAGATTTGATGCAGAGAGAGCACCAGGCAGATGAAGGCCTTGTCTCTCTACGAATAAGCCGCCTTCATTGAGTGGGCCGCGCGAGATATCTCGGTAGTTTTCTCCACCCAGGTTACCGGTGAGTTTCCAGCTCACGTCAGCAGCGTCGTGGCCTGAGAGCTTGTAGTCGAGGATACCACGTGGGTTCTTCATTGTTTCGGTGCCGATAGTCCAGTTTTCGTCGAGGCCTTGGTTGTCGATTACAACGGTGATGATGTATTTTGTTCCGGCTGTTAGCTTGGGGAGTGTAAAGGTCGAGTTGCCGTTCATAGCGGCATCGTAGCCGCGCCAGGATCCGAGGAACTGCGTGCCGATCCAGGCTGATGATCCAAATGCTGAACCACCTTGGGTCGAGAGTTGCAAGGTTGTCTCGTTGCCGGTGGCTGTAAAAGTGCCGCGGTAGAGGAGGGTACCAGTGTGGTAGCCGTAGTCGGAGCTATACAGCGAGACGGGGGTGGTCAGTCGACGGAGGGAATTGTATGTCTTCTTGAGGTCTGCGACTGTCCATTTACTGTCGTCGTATCCGGAATGGATCTCGGGAAGGGAGTCGATGTACTTCCACTCAAGTTCGCTCAGCTTGGGTATGCTGATATTGGGCTTAGGAAGGTCAATCGTTGCAGTGAAAGTACCCTCCTTGGAAGTTTCAAAAGTAACATCTTTGCCGTTGAAAGTCAACTTGGAAAGGCCAGCCGGGGCACCGCCAATAATTTCGATAGGGGTTGTGGCATTCACATCACCGGTCAGAGCGAGGGCGTCGCCAGTGACCTTAGCCGTACGCATCAAATAGCCTGCCTTGAGAATGATAGGGTTTGAAGCATCGTGAGGTGCCTGATCAATCGACCAGTACTTGAAAGCTTCATTACGTTCTTTGAAAAACTGTCAGTGAAAAACTTTGTATACGTCGCTTTCTCTAAGAAACTTACCAAGCATGTAGACGTAAACGGGGCTCTCGGTTCCCAACTTGACAATCTTTCTTGTAGCATCAGCCTGGAAGCTCAACAGTGTATGGCCACGAGTGGCTACGCTCTTGACAACCCCTTCAAGAATCTCAAGTCCAGTAGCGTCGATGGAAAGCTCATGACTCTCTCCCGGTCCACCATACACAACCAAAACAGTCTTGTCGTGGTACTTGTGCCAGGTAAAAATCTCAGCAGTTGAATACGCAATGTTTGTACCGCCAATGTCATAATCGGTAACATGGACTTTTGCATCGCGCCCGTTCAGCGTGAGCGAAGTACCGTTCAGCTGGGGCACAGTAATGTTTTCAAAAACTTGCGTCGAAATCTTGAGATGGTAACTCGTAGTTGCCAGCGAATTATACTTGGAGTGCCTCAAGAAGTAAAAGCTAGTCTTGTTGCCATGCGCAGGCGTAACGCTGAGATCACTTGTGGTAGTCCATGTTGAGGTCGAAGCAGCACCGCGCGAGGCAGTCAGGTATGCAGGGCTGACTTTCCAAAAGTTCGCCTGGAGCTTGAGCTCAGAGTACTTTTCACGGCCGACTTGGCGGTCTTCTTCAATCGGCGCGGCATAATCGTATGATGTGTAGCCTCCTGGGTGGCCCAAGTTTCCCCAGTTGGTACCGCCGAAGGTCATGTATAGGTTCAGGATGGTGACGCCAAAGCTGTAAAGCTGCTTGTAGAAAACACGATTGAACTCTGCTCCAACTAGGATTCCACACTTGTCGAAACCTGGACCGCCCCACTGAGAATGGTCAGATGATATCCATGCCATGTGAGCGCTTGCAAACTTACAGGGTCAAAGCTGCCAGACTGGAACTCGATGATTGAGTAAGGGGTAGTCGGACTTTGCTGCTGGTGCAGTTGCTGCCAGTTTGTTGGCAGATTGTTATCGGGCCATTTAGTGGGATTCGCACAATCGAAGCCAAGAGGGTATCCGTCATGTCCATAGATATCGACTGCCGCAGGAGTACCAGGAGCATTGTATCCCTTTGGAGATGCGTCGTTGCTAATAAGCGGCACAACGATGCTAGCATTGCGGATCTGATCTTCGACATAGGTCATGTAGACTGGATCGGGAAAAGGCTTGATTGCACTGGTTGCTTGCGTATACTCGTTCTCCGGCTGAACTAGAATAATTGGTCCTCCATTCGTGATTTGAGCTTTGGCAATCGTGGCGCCAATGTTCTTCATGTAACTGGGCATTATCAGTATCATATATCACAAATAGTTTAATAGTCGACATACTTGTCAGTCGCCGCCAAAAAGTCCGGTGCACGAGTTCTTAGCGTGCCATTGATACGCTGAATCCACCCAGGAAAACCTCCACCAGAAGCCTCGGCATTGATATAGGGGCCCGGTCTAGCAAGAAGGTAAATTCCCGCTTCTTGCGCCGCATCGAAAAAAGGCTGGAGACTGAACACGCCTTCCTCGCGGTAAACACCCGGTTTGCCTTCGAGCAACGCCCAGTCGACATAAAAGGAAACACCATTGAATCCAAGCGCCTTAATCTTCTGAAATATATCAATGTACAAATCCGGGACCGGCAGTCTGAACGGATGGACTTCGCCCGAGTACAAGAAGATGCGTTCTCCATTGACAAACAGCGAGTCTTTATCCCAGATAACCTATTTGGAAAAGTCAATCTCTCCCAATCGTCGCCATACGCAGTCAATTTCCTTTTTGCTTTCCAAACTTACAATATCCTGCAACGGCCCCCTCTTATATGGCTTAATAAACTCCATCGGCGACGTATACCCGACCGCCCTCGCTGCACCCTCTGCAGCAAGACACCCCAGCGCAACCGCGCCCCCAAGCCCAGCAAAGCCTTTCATCCTTTTCTACTCGGTATTACTGCCCCTAGCAGTCAAGGGAAAATGCAAACAAAAAAAAGTTCAAAGAAAAGCTAGGCCTGTGTAAACCAGCCCAGTAACAAGACAGGAGGAAAAAGAGAGATACACCCAATATTAATATAGTCAAACTCAATTACACCCCATATTCGGATCTATGAACTATTCCGCACCAACGGACCGACGCGGCACCGTACATGGGTGGGCGCGTTGTTTTTTTTCTTTTACGTGATTGTTCCTGTACATATGTCAGGGCCAAAGAAAAAAGCGGCACAATGACACCATGGTACATGACGTTCCATCGCTACTACTTACTAACCCCCCGGCCTCTTCCCCGCTCTCCTGCACTCAGGCGGATAATCGCCACAAAAGAACGAAGAGCTCGATAAAAAGGTACTTACCTCCCATCTCCTCCTCCTCCTCCTCCTCCTCCTCCTCCTCCTGGTACGAAGAGGACCAAAACAAAAATCTAACTCTCTCATGAGAAACTATCAATTCCACCATGTGAACAACTATCCGTTGCATACATTTCAACAATAGAATATCCCTTTTCGCTCCCGCAAAGGAAAGAACAACCTAATCGCCCCCTCCCCCGCCCCGCGAGGCTTACGAACCCGTCAATCATCGAAACGAGAAAATCGCAAATACCCCATATTTATTTACTCTTTTGCTTCCGCCCAACATTTTCCCACCAATATCACACCTCTCAGGAACGCGGGAAAGTTACACCCCCGATGCACGCACACGCCCATTTTACGCGGCTTAAGTTTTGCCCCATTCCCATCCCCCGCTTTTGCCTAGGCGGGTACTTATGCATTTGGCGCGGAGCTTGACAAGGCTTGATAGCCGGGGGTTGGGGGGTTGGGGGGATGACGGTAAGTACCTCCCCGGTTTCTGTTTTAGGCAGAGTATCCGACCTCGTAGTGCCGGAACGAGGGTATGGATATTTGGGGAACATACATGTGCATGCGTGGGTTGCGCAATGTGACGTCGGTATTATGGGTATGGGCACGAGTTGGGATTTTGCAACGAGTACCGAGGTACATTTATCGCAGGTAAGGAGACTGTTCTATAGTTATGTTATCTAGCGGAGAGGAGTAAAGATTGAATTTCCGGAATCGAGCAGTGCGGGGTATATAAAAGGATGTCTCGTGGAACGGCGATGTAAAGTGTCAAACGTATAACTATTTGCTTCCATATGCTCTTTCCCCAATGTTTGCAGAAATGCGATGAATTTCCATTCGCCAAAACGAGATGGAGAAGACACATGCACCGCCCGAATGCTTAAGCTGGTTCTGAAACCATCTACCTCGAGGTGATTTAAATGCGAAAACGATTGTCGGGAAAGAAAGCAGGGAAAAAAAAATCAAGGTTGCATCACATCACATGTGTGTACCTCGTTCCCTAATCAAAACACCAGATATGTGTCCTATGGTCTTGACAAAAAAAAAGAAATCCACAACGACGTAATTATGTTGCTTGGAGAAGAAGGAGAACTTTATATACAATGGAAAGAGGAATGTTTCCAAATTGTATGCCAAAAAATTTGCTGGGAGACCGATGGTTGATTGTCCAACGCCAGTTTCTATCCCCGGATGCGTCCATCTCGTCTCCTTGTGCAGTTTATGACTGCTGGTATTGGTAATTAGGGACAGAACCACTTGGTGGGTAAAACGTTGCGTTGGTAGTGTTGCTATCATAAGTAGAGGCCTCGACGCCCATTGTCCAGTTCGGCGTTGTGTCGTAAAGTGCTGCATCGCCCAACATGAGCGTGCCAAAAGCAGTAGAGTTGTTGAATGTTTGTGCGCCCCCCGCTTCTATCGCTGCTTTAACTGCATGCATATTGACTGGCCCTGGTAGTGGCCAGCTAGCATATGTAGCTTCTATGGGAATAGGCGTTGCGTGTGTAAAATGATTCTGGCCAGGCTCAAACCCACCCCTCGCCGTCGACATGTTGGTTGGGGGAACAGAGCTATTTGCGTACGGGTATGTAGCAGTTGGTTGCGAGGGATGTCCTCGGTATTGTGGTGTAGAGTCTGGGTGGTAAACATGAGAGTTCGTTTGGGGACCATATGTGGGAGTCTGCGTCGTTGGGGGTGTTCGGATTCCAATCTGATTCACAGGCGTAAAGGCGTTTGTGACTGTGTCCTGTTGATTCAATGTGTTGTCAAATGTGCCTTCCTTCTCAGGTTTGACAGCAGCAGACGTGCGGGGCGACGTCTGCTCAGCAGAATCGTCATCGTGCGATAACCTGGTGTCGGCCAAGTCAATGTCCCTGGTAGACCAGTTACTGTAGTCATCGACCGTTTTGCCAAATTGCTTGTGCATCCTCTCAAAGAGTTGTGCGTAGTCTTTTAGCCCGCCCCCGCCCCCGCCATCGCTATTGTTACTTTTGGGCGAGTCGCTGACCGAACCGCCACAGTCCCTGTACTTTTTCTTTTCGCGCCGGTAGTACCGTTGCCATTCAGCCAGTTCACAGAGCCATGAGCGAGCCATCTTGAAACGTTTAAGGATACGGAACAGGAAACCGTTTGCAATGTCGTGAGCTCTGGGCTCGAGGCGTGATGAAAGCATGCTGTCGGGGTCCATGTTGGGAAAGTAGTGACAGTAAATGGCTATCGCTGTCAGTAGAACTCTAGCAAAACTGAAGCAAAAACTTACTGCATATACCAACAGCAAAGCAAGCAAATGCCACCGTAGGCGTCTGCACCGAGTCACTGTGAACTCTGGTAGTCCCGATGGTATGTAGCAATTGGGTAAAGTCGCTACAGGCCCGTGCGCAGTCCTTGGCTTGGTTGATCCAATACTCGGGGTCAGGAGGAGGTTCATCGATGAGTGGCTCGTCTAGAGGGCCGCGAGGGTGTGTCAAAGTCCATGGCGACGTGGGCATGTATTCTCTGTACAGCCAAACAAAGCATAGCGTGTACATGGCATGTATCGAAACATACTTTCCAGGGTTGTTGTAGATCCGGTCCTCGGTATTCTCCGCATTCAGTTGGAGGTGGTCAGGCAGGTCACGCTTTAATTGCTTGAGCTTGTCTTCAAGTTTCTTGAACGTCGTGGTCGAATGCCATGGTGCGTTTTTGCCCTCTTGCCTGTCGTTTGTTAGCCCCGCTAATGCATCGTCGGAAGATGCAATTACATACCGCCTTCCACTATTACACGACCACCGAACCACTTCGCCAAAAACAATGACGACTTTTATATACCATGTGAGTTCCGCCTCGTGTTCACCAATCTCCCACTTTCCCCCATCTAGCTGAGAAGCTCGATCCCCATTCTGCTCATTGCGATGCTGTCGAGCAAGCGCGTCCCACTCTGCTCTCCGCTTGGCGTATGCAACATCGTCCTCACCTAGCAGTCTTGTCCGCGCTTTGCGGCCATAGTTGAATGCGCCGTCACTGCAAACAAGCTGGGTCCTTTGAAAATGCTCGGGTCCCAGCATTGGTGGTCGGTCTTCCCCCCAGCTGAGATACGAGTCCATGAGGCAACAGCTCCAAAAAGTGCGGCGTTGAGTCTCGCGGAGAACGAACTGATCCTTTTCGGACAACCGGCTTTCGCCTTCTCTCATTGGTGCGGGCTGGCCCTTTTGATCGACATCTAGATGCGGATATCCCAGGACAATTGCACACCTAATGGCGGTCCCGATTTTGATCCAGCCCTCTCGGCCTTGCAGTGCCGTCCATTCGTAGTAGCCCAGCATGAGGAGTGTCTGGATCTTTTCTAGGGTTGGGGTGCCAAATATTTCGGCACCCATTTGCGTACGTGTGGCCTGGGCATAGAATTCGGCAGTCTTTATGGGGTCATTTTCGGTCTGCTGGACGAGCTTCTCATGGAAGCGGGCTGTGTGGGTGAGAAAGGCCAGGAGTAAAGGTGGGTATAGCTGGTGGACCTGAGATTGTGTTTGTGTCTTGGCATCAGCGGAGTTGGCCAAAGGCTGTAGCTGCTGCACGGCACTCAAAAAAGTTCTCTTGTGCAAAAAGGGGAAATCAATGGAGAAGTGTTTTTCGTAAATGTCAAACTGAGTGGGGTGAGTAAGGATACAGGTAAGGAATGGCAGCGCGCATTTACCAGCTCTTCCCAGACCTGGGCAGTGAGGAGAGGCGATTGAAGGGCATTTTCAAAGGTGCCGAGGCCTTCTATTGGACGCTGTGCGCCAGTCGCCGTGGTGGCTATCAGCTTGCGACGCTTCTTTGGCTGGGCCTAGTGGGAGTCAGCACTAGGAGCATGTTATACATGGACGGGCAGGTGGTAACGAGGCCAGCAGGTCATCGAGGCCTACGCTGCCATGACTTACTTACATCAAAGTCTGCAGTGCTGTCGCGTCGCGGTGGCGCCGAAGTGGTTGAGACTGCAGCGTGGTCCCAGATGCAGTCGCGCTTGGTGTTTGCGCACGCCTTGCAGGTAGTACCTTGACCAGCGTTTTCGCACTTGGTCTTACTTCGGCGACATCTGGCACATGCAATTTGTGAGCGCATGCCTCTTTTCGCGGAGGGTTCAGCACTATCGCTGGTGGCATCAAAGGGGCCTGGAGTTTGCTGTGGAGATACCTTGACGGTGAATGGGGAGCGCTGGGTTAAGGGTGAGTGCTGTTGTTGTTGCTGTTGTTGTTGCTGTTGTTGTTGCTGTTGTTGTTGCTGTTGTTGTTGCTGTTGTTGTTGCTGTTGTTGTTGCTGTTGTTGTTGCTGTTGTTGTTGCTGTTGTTGTTGCTGTTGTTGTTGCTGTTGTTGTTGCTGTTGTTGTTGCTGTTGTTGTTGTTGGTGGTGGTGCTGGTGGTGCTGGGTGGGCGGCGATTGTGGCGGACGGAGTGGTTGATGTTGTGCGTAAACAGGCAGTGCAGTTAGCCGCGGTGCATTCTCACCAGTCATGAGAGGAAGCAATGCGCGACAGCAGGTCAAACTGGGGGTGGTCGAGGGAGGGAGCAGTGTGCGTCTTGGTAATGCGTCGTCAGAACAAGCTTTTTAGTGATGGTGGATGTAACAGTAGGTTTCAGGTCGAGTCCTGGGGAGGCTGGCTGGCTGGCTGGCGGGGTGGTGAACAACTAGGGGCGGCGGCGTAGACGCGTTGCTAGTCGTCTAGTCGTCGTTGCTGCTGCTGCTGTCGCCGTCGCCGGCTGTTCGGGGGGCAATTGTGCACAGCGCGCGCGGGCCAGACAAGGCCAGATGCAGGGCTGCTGGGGGAGGGGGCGGATCCCAGAGGAAGCGGAGACGATCAGGGCCAGACGGCAGCAAAGGCGCAGCAAGACGGTGCAGAGTCGGGGCGCGTTGGAGCACTTCTGTCTGCAATCGGGCAGCGTGTACAGGCAGGCTGGGGACTTGCTGGCCTCGGATCGTGGGGTTCCAGAGCGGTGCTGGGAGCTGGGCTGGGAGCTGGGCTGGGAGCTGGGAGCTGCGGGCCTGACGGGTATTCAATCCAGCGCTGGCCTCGATTGTGATTGCCCTATCGACGGGGCGCAGGCAACGGGGCAACTTGGCGTTGCCCGTCCTTTAAGCGATGCCTCCCGTCCACCGTCCGCTCAAGGCGACCAGGTCGTCGTCTGCCGCGCTGCCGTAAGACGGCATGCTTGTCATGCTTGCCGATACGTCATGCTCCAGCCAGCACACGGCCTAGCCACAGTCGACTTGGACTTGGATTTGGACGGCGGCCCGCCGAGGAGCCATCTACCGATCGAGGCCGTTGTCGCTGTCCGTGTCCGTGTCTATGTCTGTGTCTGTGTCTGTGTCTGTCCTGTCTGGATGCTCGTGGGGCTGTGGCATTGATTCGACACGTGGGCTGGCCTCCGGCTTTCACATGACATGAGCCGCTCGGCCCTGCGCATACTCCACACCTACATCACCTACATATACTGACATATACTGACATACACTGACATACACTGGCATGTACTGGCATGTATATAGTACATGCGTATGTACATAAACACAGTACCATTTCAGACTGCCATTGCGTCTGACTGAAGGCCTGATGAGTTGTCGCCCATCGCCCTTCCGCGGAGTGAGATCATACCAATCCATTGCTCCGTGTTGGCATTACCATTATCTCTGCCGGGCCTCGCATGACCCCATGTGGAATTGGCCCTGCGCATGAGGGTGTGATGCCAAGCATTCCACCCTACCCATCCAGTATAGCAGCCCACTATCAGCTCGCCGTGTATGCGCGGGGAACGTTTGGCCCCTCTTCGCTGCCGCGTAGCGGGCCATGTCGTGCATGCGCATGCGTCCGGACTCTCAGTCTGGCCAGCCTGTCTGTGCCCATGCTGCCCATGCTGCCCATGCTGCCACATGCCGCCACACATGCCTAAGCTGCATCTTGGCTGCCTGCCCACCTGCCCTGTGGGCGCAGAACCACTCCCACCCGTCCGCTTACCGCGACTATCTACGTAGCTGACACCTGTGCATCTCCCCCATCTGAGGCTTCGCGACATAATCACACCTGCATATGTCTCTGATACGTCCGTCGTATGCCGTGCCACACAAGAGTGGAGTGGATTGCGTGATTACTCTTCCACCCGCCATTCCCCGAGATACTCTAATTGCCTAGATGCGCCCACCTGCCCACGTGCTCCCGTTCCCAACTCGCGCCTGCATTGGGAAACCATCAACCTCGCCCCTCTTACCACTTTTCAACCGCTGGCCTAAGGTCAATTTCCCATGTAAAGTTGGTCTTGGGCTGCGTGTGCAACCACCAGTAATCATTTGCAATCTGCACATCAACCTCCCATTAGCCTTGGATTGCCCATTTCCGTCCTTGCTCGCAAGAAAAACAAAGCAGAACATGGTACACACTTACCGCATCAGCATTCAACTTTGCCTCAGCAGGCATGTCCTTAAGCCACTCCTTAGTCCTCGGAATATCAATCACCCCATCAATAATCGCATGCGCAACATGCACCCCCTGCGGACCAAACTCGCGCGCCAGGCTCTGACTGAGCGCCCTCAGCGCCCACTTGCCCGTCGAGAAAGATGCCATTTGCGCATTGCTCTTGACTGACGCTGTCGCCCCCGTGAAGATGAGCGAGGGCGGGTACTCTGACTGCTGCTGCACACCCTTGAGCAGCAGAGGCAGGAACGACTGGCTGAACAGAATCCCGCCTATTGCGCTAACCCCCAGGCTGGCCTGGAAAACATCCGCCCCAATCTCCAGGAACGGCTTCCGAAGAAATCCACCAGACGCGTTGAAAATAGCGGCTGCTGCCCCCACATCTGCTCCGAATTCTTCCTTGATCTTCTCAACCGCACTCCCCAGGCTGGCAGCGTCTGACACGTCAGTGCTGATGCCAATCGCCTTGCCCCCCTTGGATTGTATTTCTTGTGCTAAGCCTTCGTAGTTCTCCGGCTTGCGCGCAAGCAGCACTACGGGATACTTGGCTGAGAACTTGCGGGCTATGGATGCTCCAGTTCCGGGCCCGACGCCGGCAACAATAGCAATCAGTCTCGAGGTCATGATGTGTGATGTGATATGATTGGAAAACGACAATGTGATATCGGAACAACAGGAAACAGACGAGTTTATATCTTGTTCAATAGGAAGAGCTTACCATTACCGTGTTATAACAACACCAACCAGAGCTAATCAGAGGTATGTTTACTTACCCACCAGTGGCATCATATCACACTCGGATTGCATAAACGCCGAATCACTGAGGGGAAGGTACGTCATGATTAATAAGCACATCTCCGACATGCACATCCATCTACACAAACACATGGAGACTTGGGCAAAACCATGCCGGTCATAACTTCGTGCTTGTAAATGCTATGCTTTTTTATACTAACCATGTCCTCGTCGCTAGCACTGCTGCCACGTTCCTAGGCCCTCCCGGCTCTGCCGACCTGTATCATCTCACCAGTAGGTTTCTCGTCACTCCTCAACACTGGCCAGCTAGCCCCGTCAGCCTTGACAAGAGTCATCTCAAGCTTGGTCCCCAGGATCCGGAACTTGCTCTCTTCCGGTTTGATCGTCGAGAATAGGGGAAACTCGGTTTGGTAGCGTTTACTGTCGCTAGTAGGCAAGTCAAGTTTCACACTCGACGGCTGGAATTCAACGCTTGCAGTGGCCTTGTCAATCTTCTTGAGGTAAAGAGAGGCGACCACTGAAGTCGCCGTTTGGTAATAGTCGTGTCTGCGACATTGTCAGCAGCCCGTCTTGGAGGACCACCATCAAAAACCATACTCACCGGACTGTCTCCAGCTTCTCCTCCCCCTCCTTCTTCTTGCCACTGCCAACGAACAAATGTCTGCCCTTTGTCTTACAGCCCTCAATGTTCATAAATTGGTCAAATTCCAACACTCTCCTCTTGCAACAACTCCACCCCTTGCTGCCTTCATGGAAAATTGGCACACCAGGATGATGTACGCAGCTCTCCCCTTGTCTATCACCTCCCTTGTGCACAGCACCGCACCCTTTCCTCCTGCATGTCATGCCCTCCTTCACCGCTATGCTTGGGTCGTCGTCTTCGGACTCTGGAGGTGGGGCAGGCGAGGCTGTGGGCTTGGGCGCAGCTTGTGCAGTAGGTACTCGGGGTGCAGGCGGGGGAAGAGACTCGTCGAGCGATCCTAGATTGACTGGTGTGCCATTGGGTACATCGGGAGTCTCAACAGGCTCGGGCGCAGGCGTATCGTCTATATCGGAATGTTTGCCCTTTGTGCAAGGCTCGATTGCGAGGAATTCATCAAACGTCAGGACGCGAGGTTTGCAGCATTTCCAGCCTAGATTACCATGAATCAATCCATCTGACCCAATTCAAAAGCATCGCCTCATGCTGACCTACCTTTCTGCCCCTCATGGAATACTGGTGGGCCTGGGTGGTAGACACACTCTTCGTTCTCGTCCTCGTACGTCTTGCCGCACCCTTTGTGAACGCACTTTTTTGCCATGTTAAAGATTCTCAAAATTGCATAAAACCGAGTGTGTACTAGACGTTGAGTGCGCGCTCTTTACGTTGGTGTCGTGAACCCCAGATGTTCACCTCGCGCGTCGGAATATTCTGGAACGTTGCACCCATCATGTCATAGGCTGGGGTCCAAGCGCGGACCTTGCTTCTGGTGGACGAGGCGTCCCCGTTTGGTGCTCGGCCAAGGCGCAACCAAACTTTGCATTTCTTCCATCTCGGGTCCGACGACTGTTGCTGGATGCTTCTCGGCCGCTTTGCTTCGCGCCGCAGCCGCTCACCATGTTGCGCGCTACATCTCATTTACTCGCCTGCCGCATCACCTTCTTCACGCGAACCCCATGCAGCCTTTGCGACGATGCAAAAGCTGTTGTTCATAATGTAAAGGCAAAGCGGCCGCTCGAGTACCACGAGATCAATGTCATGGAACAGGGCCAGGACAAGTGGAAAGGCCTGTACGAGTTTGATACCCCAGTGGTAAGCCAATCTGGGCCATCTCTGTCTATATATGCTTCCCTGAAGAGTACCTGAATGTTCGACTAGATCCACATCGACAAGGCTGGATCGCCAGAAACTTCAGCATCATCGCTTAAGCTTATGCATCGCTTCAAGGAAGAAGACGTGATGAAGCTGATGGATCAGGCTGAGCGAGCTTGAGGCTGTACGCCCACAACCTAATCATTTCTGGACGCAGTGTGCTCCTTTGCCAGTCTCTCCTAATATCATTAAAAGTTCGTTTCTCACAGCGAGTATTACATGAACTTCTTGTATGCAGCCATTACACAGATCACGAGGCTCGCTTGGAGTGTAGCGGTGAGGCGTATAGTGGAGAACATACAACCCTCGGACAGCCTCGCCACTTCTCATCATATACAATGCGGCATTTCATTGGCATGTTCGGCTGAACAGGGTGAACACGAGCAAAGAAAACATACTGGCATGTTTGCATGCGCTCTGTCCCTTGTGGGTTGTTCAACGAATGCGTCAGACCGCCATAGCGACAGCACCCGACAACATCAAAGAGCAAGCAAAATATGAACATTTTCAGTTGTTCGATTAACGAGATCCATTTTCAAGTAGATCACAAGTAATCCAAAGGTGCGACTCGATGTACACAGCAAAAAAACACAAGGTATTATGGTAAGGTCTGTAGCCACCTCTCACCCAAACTATACTGTGTTAAACCTGCGAGTGTGCATACACCTCATGTCTGCCAGTACGAATACCCCGCTTGAAGATGGCCAACAAAGAAAAGTAAATCGACATTTATGTGGAATTTTCTATGGTCGGTCTTGTGTCATTAAATCAGATTACTCGAATAACCATTGTTTACAAATCTTTTCCTTCCCCGTTGATCCTTCTAAACAAGAACGGTAAATGGGCTTGCAGCCACCAGCTAGATGAACGGTATAATGGTTGGCTTCTCACATTAGTTTCACTCAGCTGCATTGATAAGCGATCATCTTCTGTGTCACTGAAATCATTACGGAGCATTTGATGCTATCTCAGACGTGCCTAGTGTCTTCCTGGCACTTGTGTCGATGAAATATTCTTTCAATTGCAGATTATACTTGCACTTTAGTGTCCTCCTTAGCTGGGAAGTCACTGGGTAAGGTCAAAAACATATGATATTATGTAGGGCCAAGTAATTGGCTAGATGTACATGCAACTAATGGTACGCGGGAAAAGCAAACATAAAAGGCTCGGACCGACCCCGCATGACCATGCTGCGCCATTCTTCACGCCCGCTCTACGAGCATCTACACTCGAACAGATTCAACCAGCTACCCATCATGATATATCCATGAGCCTTAGAATATCCACGTCAATCTCTCCGAACGAGGCCAAACTCAAGTTTGTACAATGAGAGCCGCCTTGGAACGAAATATGGGGAGCAATTAGTATACAGCAGCATACACACTCCCCTCACATAATGCTCATTGAGTATCAGAAAAAGCAGATGCATGTTACATACATATGCATACCTTACATACGCATACATCTGATGTTCAGGTCATGTGTCTAGATTCAATTGGCCATGGGAATCTTCATACTGAAACAGAGATTTCTCTAAGTCTAAATCGTCTATATAAACCCCTTCGACCTGGCTTCTTGCAATCGATCATCATAATCAAGCTTCTCCTTCATCTACACAAACCACAACACTCCCACCCCACTCCATATCCAATCTCTCCAAGAACCTCCTTCATCATGTCTGACTACACCGGTCCTGGAATCTACACCATCTCTCCTTTCCACGCTCCTGAGATGGAACTCGATATCTGGGGAGGTGACAAGAAGGAAGGCACCCAAGTCAAGCTCTAGTATAGCAGCCCTTTACCATACCTAGCCTTTTTGCCTGTGTTTTGACAACTGTCAGACTAACTGGTTCATAGCAAGAAAGCCCCAACTGCACCAAACCACCAATTCCAAATTGTCTATGCTGGAGGCGTCGGCGGTCACCCTGAGAAGGGCGACCGCGAGTACTTTATCATTCCCGTCAACTCTGGTCTCTACGTTACTGCCCATGGTACTACGAATGCAATTCGCTAGCAGCAACTAGAAAATGATGCACTAACACGGAGCCCATAGACCCGGAAGAGGTAGTCACGACCCAGCTCCTTCCCCCTAAGGATTCCTCAATCCGCTGGAAGCTTGCGCACGCCGGAAATGGCGCCTACTAGTGAGTGTCTTGTTCTTTTCTTTTTCAGATTCGGGGTTGTGCTAATCGCGATATAGCATCAACAACGTAGATGGCAAGAAGCAGCTCAACGTCCGTCGCGGGGGCAAAGATGAAGGAACGGATATCATCACATTTAAGATGACGACATCTCCCAACTGCCAGTTCATCCTCAGGGCGGCAGCATAGAGACGCTACCAGGGCTGTACTATTGCCGACTATTAGTGTTCAGAGCGGTTTGAGCTGTCAGTTACATAGTGCTGGTGTGCTGTGCGGCACTGCCCTGTACTACCTCCTGGCTGAGAGAACTGACTTTCAGTGGGGAGGCTTTTCAACAATCTTTCGTAGCTGAGCTTTGTTACTTTACGACATCTGGATAAAACAGCAACCGAACGAGTCACTCGAATTGCCTTTCATGCACTACCTTTGTGATGCACTATACAGTCATAACGCAATCATTCACCCTCAACATTTGCATACCACACACGAACGCTTCTGACAAGCTATAGTTTGGATTTGAACTTCTTGATTGACCAGCGCTCCAACCTTTCTCATGTGTATACAAATACTCTAACAACCCATTATGTATACATTACACACTGCAGCAAGACGTTTCTTCTACATATGCAGTGTAACGTTACAGCCGGAGATCAAGCTTGATGAACCAATTCTTGCCGACGTTTCGCTCTTCGACTACACTTTGTGTATGCACACATTTCTCCCCAACATGACCGTATTGATGAAGACTTGGAACGGCTCGAGGCAAATACATATAACGTAAAGCACCACCGAGCCGGACACACCACCGAGCCGGACACTTTTTCTTGGCATCGCGAACATCACTTGCAAAGTAACATGTCCCAACTACGTAAAGATACATTAACTCAGAGAGAAGGCAGAATTACTCTTGCTATTCAGGCCTATCGTACGGGCCAGTTTAAGAGCATTCGACGCGCTGCTGCTGTCTACAACGTTCCTTTTCAGCGGCTTTCTGATCGGCTTAACAAAATCACTTTTCGACCCCAGATATCTCCAAACTGCCGCAAACTAACTATAATTGAAGAGCAAACAATTGTACGATATATCCTTGATCTAGACTCACGAGGATTTGCTCCCCGACTGTGTGAGGTAGCGGATATGGCAGAGAAACTACTGCGCGTACGAGATGGCCAACCTTTAGGCAAGAACTGGGCAGAGCGATTTGTATCGCGTTCGGACGAGCTTAAAACAGCTTTCAATCGAGCAAAGGACCGCCAGAGAATACAGCAGGAAGATCCAGAGGTTATTAACGCGTGGTTTGAGCTTGTACGAGAGACAATTGAGAAGTATGGAGTACATTCTGACGACATCCATAACTTTGACGAGACTGGCTTTCAGATGGGCGTGATTGGCTCAATGAAGGTAGTTACAGGCGCAGAGCGTCGTACGAGGCCTACTTTGACGCAGCCAGGCAATCGTGAGTGGGTTACAGTTATTCAGAGCATCTGCGCTGCGGGGTATGCTACTCCGCCATTCATTATCTACAAGGGACGCGTCCATATCTCTGCTTGGTACGAAGAAGTAGATATACCGTACGATTGGAAGCTCTCAGTATCACAGAACGGCTGGACAAATAACGCGCTTGGTCTTGAGTGGTTAAAGCACTTTGACGAGCATACAAAGACGCGTCAGGTGGGGTCGTACAGGCTACTTATTCTTGACGGCCATGAGAGCCACCTAAACCAAGAATTTAAGGACTACTGTCTTGAACAGAAGATTCTTACTCTTTGTATGCCTGCTCATTCATCGCATATACTTCAGCCGCTTGACGTTGTCTGCTTTTCGCCTCTTAAGCAGAAGTACTCCCAACGCGTACGAGACTTGGCACGCCACCACGTCTGGCATATTGATAAAGAACGCTTCCTGCCAGCCTTTCGAGACGCGTTTCGCGACGTATTTACGTTCGATAACTGCAAAAAAGCCTTTAAGGCAGCAGGGCTAGTTCCTATTAACGCGCAGAGAGTCATTGATCGTCTTGACGTACGCCTTTGTACCCCACCACAAGAAGCTCAGCTAGAAACACCCTGGGAGTCTAAAACCCCTAGCAATTCGTACGAATTTGGATCACAGTCGAAGCTTGTNGTACGATCACCAACTGCTGCACAAGAAGGCTTCTCAAAGCTTATTGAAGGAGCTGAGGAGATGCTACATGAGAATGTGCTTATGAAGGCCCGCATACGAGAGCTTGAAGAGCAATTAGCTGAGGTAACAAAGCGCCGAGGGCGTAAAAGAAAGCGAATTCAGACAGGCAGGACACTAGACTTTGGTGCAGGAGCATCGCAGGCAGCTGAAAATGCTGATACTGGTCGTACGGCATCAAAGAAGGCGCGTGGTGGGGGTAGTCAAGAAAAGGCTCTACCAGGTCAACGGCACTGTGGAACCTGTGGGAGAGTGGGCCATAACGCCCGTACGTGCCAAAAAGATGTAGAAGAAGATTCTCTATCAGATACAAGTGAGTTGTATAACGCATCTATAGCTAGTGTAGAGTAATTCGAGTTTTCGTACATGAAGTTCGTGATGCCAAGAAAAAGTGTCCGGCTCGGTGGTGTGTCCGGCTCGGTGGTGCTTTACGTTACAACTAGACAAAGATTAACAAGCTTTCAATAGACAGCGACATGATCAATACCAGGCCCCACGAATTATACATCACCTTGAAACAAGCTTCTGAGCCCCAGCCCTTGACCCCCTTCCAGCTTACTTATCTGGTCTCTCCACGGAGCCGCATCCTTCTACCGCGGTGTGGGGGTGATATGCGGGGAAGCGCGCTCCACCACCATGCTACCCCTCCTACGCATACATACGTACACAGATATGACGAGGCTGTCCTCTCTCCGCAGAGCAACTCTACCACGCCTATTACTTACAAAACAAGTCCCAACCAATTTCCGTTCCTCTTCACACAAACCCAGCTTCACATTTCTCTCAACAAGAAAGATGAACACCCTTCAAGAAGCAAGCAGGATATACAAAGCCTTCCAAAACCCCGGTCCGACATTTGGAGGATGGCAGGTCCGTCCACTCCCCCCCCCATTCCAAACCACCATGCATTGCCATGGAATTATACTGAGAAAAGCAAAAAATGAATGCAGATGCTCCCAGGCACTAACCTCGCCCGCTCAATCGCCCGCTCAGGCGTCGACTGGATCTGCGTCGATACAGAGCACGGTAACATAAGCGACAGCGAAATGCACGAAGCCGTGACAGCCATTGCGCTCGCAGGCGTAAGTCCGCTGGTGCGAATAGCTTCGAATGAGGCGTGGATGGTGAAGCGTAAGTGCCAGCCCTTCCCACCCTCTTCAGTAACTTTACCAAGAAAAAAAGCTTTTCCTGTACAAATCTAGGAAACCTAAAGAAACCTCTTATAAAACTATGTTATATGTATCTAACACAAACGATAAAAAAACAGGCGCCCTCGACTCCGGCGCCCACGGCATTATCGTCCCCTTAATCTACACCGTTGAAGACGCCAGAAAACTCGTTTCGTCCGCGAAATTCCCACCAGAGGGCACACGCGGATTCGGGTCTCCCCTGCCAACACAGTGTTTTGGGAATGAAGCAATGTCGTATTATTTGCAGCATGCGAATTCGTTAGTTCTCCTCCCTTCCTCCCCATTGAACCCGGGAAACCCAATATTTCCCGATTCTCTTGCTGATACGATACACACAGCACCCTCGTAACAATAGTCCAAATAGAAACCGCACCCGCACTGCAGCACGTGCGCGAAATCGCCGCACTACCCGGCGTAGACTGTCTCCTCATCGGCCCCTTTGACCTGGGAAACAACATCGGGCACCCAATTCTCACGGGCCAAATGGCGCCAGAGTTGGAAGATGCAATTGAGACGATCAAAGAGGCGGCGCATGCGGAGGGGAAGAAAGTGGCGATTTATTGTAATTCGGGCGAGGATGCGAGGAGGTATGCGCAGAGGGGCTTCGATATGATGAGTGTTTTGACGGATCAGATTGGGATTACGGGTGCGTTTCAGCGGAGTCTTGGGGTCGCGAGTGGGGAGTTGGAGGGGAGTGGGGATAAGAAGGTCAAGGGGTATGATGGGAGATGAGGATAACCTTTAGTCATAACAGTATTTCGATTGTAGCATCTTTTGAATGTTCAGGGAAATTTCAACAAGCCCGCTGAACGCCAAGGATCTAATGTACATGTTTGTCATCTTCGTCGTCTGGAGAAACAGCAAAAGGGAAGCTGTTTCTACGCACGTGTTTCAACCCCACTATGAAATACTTCAGCCTTTCATATTCATATAGAAGAATGACACTCTAACAGTAGGTTCAGCTATAGGGTGTGAGAAAGAGGAGGCGAAGTAATAGACATGTGAGATAGGTTCCGGGCTCTCTCGTAAGACTACTACACTCATCGACGAGATGCTGACTTCGCCTTCTTGTTGCGCCTCATGGATATCATGCGGCCGCCCTGAGCAACTTGGCCGTTGCCGTTGCTGCGTGACATTGAGCAGGCCGGGTGTTCATCCGAAGCGGACATGGAAGCCATGACGAATGAGTCGGTGTTGTGTCCATAATACAGCAATACGCCAGTGCGCATTTTCTTGACACCTAAAATGCCAATAGCTCCAGCAGAATTACTATGCTTGACACTTGGATGGCCTAGGTGTCATTAGCACAATCAGAGTAGTATCCTGGAAAGTCACGTACCCATAAACTCATTCTCGATCATGGCTTTCAAAGCTTCGTCTTCGGTGACCTCAATGTACTCTCCACCACGACCCTTCTTCACACTCTGATAGAGTCGCTCGGCACAGACGGTAGCAGCCATAGTTGTCGCCATGTGCTCACCAGTCCCGCTAGTAACAGTCGCTACGCATATCTGTTCGGGGTCGTTTGGATCGGCAGGAATGACTGCAGTGCCTACTCCGACAAGAGCTGCGGGGCCGACACGCCCGCGGTACTTCATACCAATACCCCCAGAAGAAGCTCCACAGGCTATGTTGCCCCAACTGTCTATCGCAATGGCTCCAACAGTGTCGGTGATGTGATCTTCCTCGGGTTGTTGTGGACTTGGTCCGGGTGGAACTGGCCAAGTTGGTTTAGTCTCTGTAGTCTTACTGCCAATGCTCTCGAGCAGATCAGGGTCCGCTGCTTGTTCATGATGTGTTATTGAAGAATGAACCCTCGCTGTCTGAGCGCTGGATCTAGAATCTGAATCATCGCTCGAACCATCAGCCCAAGCCTTGTGTGAAAAGGCCGCATGCATTTCTTCCTGCAGACGATTATTCATGACGTTATTGTAGCCCAAGTCAAGACCCACATGAGAATTTCTGCATTGACTCAGAGTAGGCACCGTCTGCGTGCTATTGATGAAAGTATTCCGAGAAGGATCGTCAATTAACGATGTTTGTTCAGATAATTTCGGGGTATTGATCTGATCGTCACTGTTCCAAGAACCCGAAGACCGCTTTGATAGAGGCAAAGAATCAGACTGGTTGCTTTCAACTTGATCATACATTGTGTTATCCGAAGACGGGGGTGAGTGTGATTGCGAGAGAAATTTGCAGGCTGCTAGCAAGTTCTGGGTATGCTGTTCGCGCATGTGTTGCCGTTCAGCCTCGTCTTCTGATTCTATTTTCTCCCTGATCTTCCAGCATGACGGGTGTGCGCTACTCTTCTTCGATCTGCGTTCGGCGGATCTCAAATCCGAGAGCCATCGCATCCAGCGGTCTTTGGCAGCTGGTGAGATTAGTGCATCGTGCGGCAGGATTGGCATACCCATCTTGATGGCGAAATCAGTAGCGCCTTGGGAGACTAGAAGGTTTGGAGGGACTCGGCGCAGTGTAAGCGGGTCCATAGTATGGTCGTGAACCATACGTGCTAGAGATATAGGGTTCTTGATTTCTGTCAAGAATGGTTAATATGGAGCAGCATGTCTTTGTCTCCAATGACTTACGAGCAACGGCTCCTACGGCCCCGCTACGCCCATAATGATCTACGATGGAGGCATCGCATTCTACAACGCCGTCCATGGCAAGGTTACTCCCGTACCCAGCGTTGGTAACCTCTCTGTCTTCAAGCGTCTTGATGGCAATCTCAACAGCGTCTAATGCAGAGCCCCCGTTCTTGAGAATGAGCATGGCGATTTGTGCGGCACTAGAGAAGATGAGCAAAATTTTAGTGCGACCTCACAATGCCAGGAATACCTACTCGTTGCATGCCTCAAGATGTATCCTCTCATTCTGGTGGCTATGGTACCCAGCCCCAGCATGGACATAGATGCAGCATATGTCGTCGTGGGGAGGACTACGCGTGGCTTTGCGTGTTTGTGTATCGACAGGGGGTACCCCATCTACAGGCGCAAATTGATGGCTGGGGACCGACATGCCTTTGTGTGTCGAAAAGCACCGGCGTATATGTCGAAAGTGAGGGGCGAAAGTATCCAGCGTATGACAGAATTGCCACTGGATGATGTTTGCAAGAAGCCGAATATGTGAATGTACAAGCTGTGTTTGTGTTGAGCACGTGCCCAGCGCAAGTTGGTATAGAGACCTTCAGTTGTTGTAAATCGTAAGGAGGAGCGGTTTTCAGGTGGCCATGCAAGATGAAGACGGCCTCAGAATCAATGGTGAAATAGATAGGGTATGGAAATAGCACAGGTTGACTGAGAGAGAAGAAAAGAACAAGAAGAAAGGATTAATTAAGAAATCCAGGCGACGGCGAAGGGACTGCGCGTTATGGGCTGGTGAAGAAATGAGAGTCGGAGAGAGATGCTCGGCGAGCGCTGTAGGACTACAGTCAGTGAAGGAGGAGAGGTTAGCAGTAGTAGGTAACGTCAAAATTTTGTTGGCAAAGGCTCCTTCCTTTGCGTCTGTTGAAGCTATTTGCTTGGCATATAATTCATTATGCGTGACGCGACAAGAGACAGGTACGGTAGTCTGAGAAGAAGAAGGAGCGACAGTGTTTACAAACAGATAGCTGTAGTGAGCTGGGACGTGGCTCACCAACAAGTAATAGCGGCCCCCGCCATTGTGTCCCAATTCCCGCTGCCAAGAGCGGAGCGGGGCGGTGCCTGATTCGACGACAGCCCACATGCACCCGACGCCGACCTCCGCCATCACCTCTCTGACGAAGCCACCTCCACACCTGCTTCTCGCTTTTCTCCTCCACCTGTGATTCTCTCAGCTGCTTTTGCATATTTGTTTTTGTGGCAAGTAGCAGCAGTAAATATGGCGTCCCAAACCCCCGCCGTTGTCATGGACAAGTAAGCTCCCAGCTGCCTGTTGGCATCCCCACTCCCAATTGAGTACTGACGTTGGCACACAGCGGTACGGGATATTCGAAGCTCGGTATGCTAGACATTGATTCCACCCTCTTCAGCTTTTAGTAACGCCCAACCCTAGGTTTCGCCGGCAACGACTCCCCATCCTTCGTCTTTCCCACCGCGATAGCTACCAAAGGCCCAACTGGCGGTACCGGCGGATCTGGCTCTGGACGCCCAGCTGTCGCGAACAAACCCTCATTTCTGACTGGCGGTGCTGGGCCTGGTGGGCATCTTTCTGGGAAACGAGGCACCGAAGACTTGGACTTCTTCATTGGTGACGAAGCTCTGGCCGCAGCAGGAGGCGCGGGCTATGGCATCAACTACCCAATTAGACACGGCCAGATAGACAACTGGGTATGGCGAGTCGTTACGGAGGATGAGGCCAAAAACTGATGCTCGGCAGGATCTCATGGAGCGTTTCTGGTCCAATTCGATATTCAAGTACCTGCGAGTAGAGCCAGAAGACCACCACTTCCTGCTCACTGAACCAGTATGCCGTCCTTTGAAAACTCAGGAAACACATATGCTGACTGCCGTATAGCCATTAAACCCCCCAGAGAACCGCGAAGCCACTGCCGAGATCATGTTCGAGTCCTTCAACGTCGCCGGTCTCTACATTGCCGTGCAAGCTGTGCTTGCATTGGCCGCATCATGGACAAGCTCCAAGGTGCAGGACAGATCCCTCACGGGTACCGTCATCGACTCCGGTGCTGGTGTTACGCACGTTATCCCAGTTGCTGAAGGCTACGTCATTGGCTCCTCGATCAAGAGTGTCCCCATTGCCGGTCGAGACATTACCAACTTTGTCCAATCGCTCCTCCGAGAACGTGGCGAGCCTGACTCGTCACTTCAGACCGCTGAACGCATTAAAGAGGAATTCTGTTACGTCTGTCCCGATATCGTAAAGGAGTTTGCACGCTTCGACCGCGAATCGGACGACCGCTTCAAGAAGTACACGGTCAACTACCCCAATGGTAGAACCGCCTCCGTAGATGTCGGTTACGAACGCTTCCTCGCACCTGAAATTTTCTTCAACCCTGAGATCTACTCATCCGATTTCTTGACCCCACTACCCACCATTGTCGATACCGTCATTCAGTCCTCACCCATTGATGTACGTAGGGGACTGTACAAGAACATTGTTCTATCGGGTGGCTCAACACTCTACAAAGATTTTGGTCGCCGCTTGCAGCGTGACATTAGACACATGGTTGATGCTAGGATCAAGGCCTCGGAAGCACGGAGTGGAGGTGCAAAGAGTGGTGGTTTGGATGTGCAGGTCATTACTCACAAGAGACAAAGGCACGGCCCTTGGTTTGGAGGTAGTTTGCTCGGACAGACGCCTGAATTCAAGAGCTATTGCCATACCAAGGCCGAGTACGATGAAATCGGCCCTAGCATTGTTAGACGGTTCGCCCTGCTCGGTGGACCAGGAAGCACGTAACCGGCCAAACGTGAGAATACTAGGCAATCGTATATGTGAGAAGAATTTACTAAGCGAGCATAAAAGAAGTGCAAAGCTGTCGAGAATACCAGGATTGACATCACAACATAAAATTCATGTAATTGTGCAAACGTGATGTATCTGCCAAAATGCGAGTATAGTTTTACAGAAGATTTGACCAAGCAAAGCAGTGAAGGTTTATATGTTTGTATGCTGATGTATGCGCTGGCTAGAAAATATTGTGTTTATCCGTATGTCTCACCAAAAAAAACGCTAGAGATATGGAGGCCAACTACTCCATCGTCACTTCACCACTCTGTGCCCCATTAGTTTCTCCACCTGATCCCACCACCTTCCTACTCAGCACAGCAACACCCTCTACATGCCCCGTCTGAGGGAAGAAGTCGAAGCCCCTCAGGCTCTCAATATCATAGCATCCCTCTCCCTTTCCAAACCCACCATCTACGCCCTTCATGCCGCCAACCAAGACACCAACATCCCTGGCTTGCGTATGCACATTGCAGCTCACGTAAATGATTCTCGCAGGGCCATATTGCACCAACTGCCGCAGAAAAGATTCATCACAACCTTTCCGCGGCGGATCAATCATAACAACCGTTTCATCGGCACGAGACTCGATCGAAGCGAAGAGACGCGCAGCATCCGCAGCGATGAAGCGCGCGGAGCTTTCAGGTAGATTATTTAAACGTGCATTGGTGGTTGCGGACTCGATACTCGACGAGGAAATATCGATACCCAGGGAGGTTTTGAATAAGCTTGAGAGCGTGATTGTGAAAAGGCCGGAGCCGGAGTATGCGTCAATGAGGTGGCTGATTTTGTGGTCAGGGGAAGAAGGTAAGATGTGCTCGCGGATGTACTGGGTGAAGACGGGGAGGATGCTGTTGTTGTTTTGGAAAAAGGAGCCTGCTGGGTTGACGAATTGGAAGTCGTCGACGTATTCGGTTGATTTTGCATTGGAGTCTGTTATGCATATTTTACGGTGGATGTGGTTGCCTCGATCTTCGATGACTGCGTCTGGGTCTTCTTCCTTGGTGGCATCGTATTCAAATTTGGGTATCCGGGTGGTGCTTTCGCGGAGGAGGATGGTGGCGCCTTTGTTGTACTTGTCGATGGTATCGGCAACGCGTTTGCGTTCGCGCTTGTTCCCTGCGCGCACGGCATCGGTGCCGATTGGGCAGTCTTCTATGTCGATGGTGTTTCTGGTTCCTTTCTTCATGAAGCCAATTGGTGGTACTTCTTTGAACGTACGTTTGATGCCATTTCGGCCGTCGCTTCGACGAGCATCCGGTGGACCATCAAAGTGTGGTGTGAGCTTTGTCCTGTATCCGTATTGTAGGGGTGAGCCAATTGTGTCGCCAATAGTCGGGATGAGCTCAGGAGGTAGGTTGGAAAAGTTTTTGTAAGCTTTTTGAACGATGGACTTTTTGTGTTCTAATTGGAAATCGTAGGGCAGCATCTGGAATTGACAACCTGAGCAGCTGGAAAAGTAAGGGCACTTTATCAGAGAAGAGTCGCGGTGATTTGAGGGCGTAACGACATTGACAAAATCGGCCATGGAGTATTTTTCCTTCTCAAAATGCCTGTGCGGGCGTGCGGTAACAACATCTCCTGGAGTACTAAAAGGTACAACAAAGACTTGATCTGAATCTGAACCCTGCTGAAATCCAAGACCATCTCCGGTAGATGATATTTCCTTGATCACAACAGTAATTTCTTTGAACTTTTCAGGTAGCTGCGTTGATGTCTCTTTCCCTTCTCTTTCTAGCTTGAATTTTTTGATAAGCGCCGTGACATCCTCCAGCAAGACCTCCTCGTTGGTGCCGTTTGTCTTTAGTATCTTGCTTTGCTCGGCATGGCCGTTTTTCATTCGTTTATTCTTGAATCTGTAATTTCCTCGTGAACCTTCCTCGCTACGCAAAGGTGTCTCAGCGTGTCTTTTTGCGCCATTACTCTCGATGAGAGCAACGTTATCTGCGGAAGAGGCCATATTGCGCTTGGCAATTTGGGAATACCGGCTACTGCTCAGCACAGTCCGAAGTGGTCGACTGAGAATTCGGGAGTACATGCACCAAGTCTCACAATTGAGAAAAGTTACGTTGGTCACTCAGTTGGGAAGAGGTGTGATTGGCTACAGCATTTACTGCCCATGCCGCTTAGTCACCGTGAACTTTCCGAACTTCACTTTCAAGCACCACCAAGCGCGCAAACTACCCGCTATTACAGTCTCTCCACGCTCAATTGGCCCTCGCAACGAGGCTCAAGGGCAAAAATGAGCGTCTGTCGCCCCGCAAGATGTTTATTTACCAAGGCAGCCTCAACAACCCTTCCTAAACCACCTCCGCAACGCACTTTCCACGCCTCCGCATCGCGGCAGGCCCGCAAGAAGCGACCGCATTACCCGTCAATAAAGGCAGACGAACTCAAGCTTCTCAACCAGGCCGCCGAGACCGAGTACCCAAAATACGACACCTCGGAAACAGAGCTCCTCGAGAAAAAATACACCCCCTCGCAAATCGCCGCCATCAAAGCCGCAGAGACTACGATTGATGCGCGGGATGTCCTTACGCAGGGCCAGCGGAGAACCGATTTCTGGCGCCTCAATTACGAAGACGATCTTGCGGAAGTCGATCCAGTCACCGACCGACCTGAGAAGCTGACTGGAGATGACATCGAGGGGCCAAAGACATTTCGGGTTGCCAACGAGGTGGAACGAGATGAGAATATTTCCCGTATCGCATCGGAGAACCTGGCAAAAATGTACCCAGACGGTATACCAGAGGACGACCCGGGCCTGCAAAACGCCATGGATGCGGCAATTACCCAGGCTGCCCTTGATCCACGCGCAACATATACATCCAATAACCCCGCCGCACTCCAGGCGCTCGGCGACGAACGTCACTCTGTAATTGCACCCGATCTACCCCGGGTAGAAAACCGCATGGCACGCCAAACCCGCCGACTCTCCACCGAAGAGGAGGAGGATCCTCGACAGAAGCGCCTTTTGCAATACCTGGGTTGGGACAAGCAAAAATTGCGCAGCATCAGAGTCAAGACACTGGTTGTTCACGGTGTTACGAACCAGACACGCATGGGCAAGATTAGGAGTTTATACTATCTCACCATTGCGGGGAACCAAGACGGTCTACTAGGTGTGGGAGAAGGCAAATCCGTCGAACCCGAAGAAGGCAGAAAACAAAGTGTCATGAGTGCGATTAGGAACATGAGGCCTGTACCACGGTACGAGAACAGGACGACATTTGGGGATTTGGAGAAGAAGGTTGGCGCGACAAAGGTGCAGCTTTTTTCAAGACCACCAGGTAAGTTTATTCAGTCGTAGAAATATTTCAAGTGACCTATATACTTCCGAGCCAGTTTCGCTAATCATGCAATTAAAATAGGCTTCGGTCTTCGCGTCCAACATCTCATCTTCGAGCTCGCCCGCGCAGCCGGCCTCCAAGACCTCTCTGCCAAAACTCCCCGCTCAAGAAACAAAATGAACGTCATCAAGGCTACTTGGGAAGCTCTCACCAGCCAGAAGCTGCCCGACGAGATTGCCAGAGCACGTGGTAAGAAGCTAGTCGATGTACGCAAGGTGTACTATGGAGGCTCCATACACTAGGTGACACCGTGTATGAATATTCCAATGTAAAGAGGGGAAAGAATGGGGACAAATGTACCATACGCATAAGCATTGGGCGGTATGAGTGCGCACATAGCGTTTTGTAGAAGAAATCTTGTGTATATCATACCATGCAACCTTTTTTCCAATCCCTCTACACCCGAGCCTCCTTATCTGTATACATCGCCATATCCTTATAATTCATTCATTCTGGGTATCATATTTCTTCCATCCTCTCGTACTATCCCTTTTCCCTTACATATCATCTACTCCACCTCCCTCCTCCCCAAGCCCCTCCCCGCCATCCGTCTCAATCTGCTGGTTCAGCACTATACTATACACACTCGCCTTCAGCAACGTGAATACAAGCGAAGTCTTCCGTTCAAGGCCGCGTAGACCATCTAGGATTACGGCGCTGGGATTGTTGGAGAGGGTGAGGAGGAGGGAGGACATCTGTTTTTGCAGAGTATCAGCAACTGCGTGTTATTGGATGAAGGAAGGGAGGGAATAGGGGAGGGGAGGGAGAAATGAGGGGATAGGCATACCGTATTCAAATTCTCAAGTAATCGCGCGTATTCATCCAATACCTCTTGTTCGAGTGGTGTGAGAGTTTCTTCGTCGTCGGCGAAGTTTGGGTCTTGAGGGTCGATTGATGCCATTATTTCTTTGTTGAGCAAAAAGCAGGGGTTGTTTGGGTGTTTTGTGTTTCGTTTCTTCGGTAGTGTCCGTAGCAGGGTCTGTTGTTTGTGATGTGCAAGGGGAACGTGAGGGATCGCACGTGTGTGCTCTGGTGGTGGGGTCGGCGTGGGTGCGATGGTTGGGATGCTTGAAGAGGGGAAGCTGCGCTTTGGGATAGCTGTGTATATGTGATAGCCTCCCTATCAATCCACAAATTTACCTATTCCCAGTAAAGTGTCTGTGTTGCGATGCAAACTACTCTGGTTGAATCCTCGTCGCGTTAGGAGTATGCGAATCGACTGTCGCGTCTTCCCCGCAAACTCCGAAGTGGTCCATGCACATGTACCTTTCATCATATATAGGACATACTATTCGTCTTAAAGGGTCACAATTCAATTTGCATTCAAATTATGCAGAAAAATAAGTCTTGTGATTGATTTCTCTCTTCCTGAAATCACAAACCCAGTCAATATCATCCTGCAGCCCGTTGTCCAAGCTGCCTACTGTTGTACTTCATGTCCCTCGACACCCATGCCCCTAAAACACAAACAAACAACGCCGAGAAGATTTTGAAGCTGGAAAAATGCTGGCTTGAAAAGTCGAAAAGAAATATGCTCGAATGACAGAAAAAAAAAGGTAGTACCCTGGAAACGCCAATGACATGAAAGATACTCATTTTTCTATGATACGTCGAAAACAAACGAGCAGAGTCGAGAAGAGTATTGGATATAAATGGCCTCCCTTAAAAGACCCTATCTGAAGTGTGCAAATCACCACTCGTCCTATCGATGTGAGTTGGTTTGCGAGTAATCAGAGTGTCCAGATTCGCTGTAGTCGTGATGGTGGTCATGGTGGTCATCCCCATCGTGGTGAAGGGTGACACTGTTGAACTCCTCAAATGGATCTGCTACTTCACCCATGGGTGTAGCAAGACCAGAGTCTAGCGGCACACCCTTGGATTTCGCAGCTCCGATATCCACGCTCTGGGACTCCTTGACGTTTCGGAAATTGGGCGTTTCTATGCCTTGGCCTTGGTGGGGAATAATAGGAGGCTTCATGTGGCGCAGTAGCGCCCATTGCGTGGTCTTGAAGAATGGCGCGCTCTTGATATCCGAGGCACCAGCGCGTGAACCGAGTCGACGGGTCTCATCCTTGATGAGCAGCTTGCGAATAATGGCTTTACAAAGACTACCCGATGTTAGCAAAGGGCACAAAACACGATCTGTACATAAACTTACTTTGACACTTGCGGTGCACCAGAACCCTCTGGGAACGGTACCTCGTCACGAAGGATGTTTGCAAAAGTCGCGTTACGGTTCTTGCCCTTGAAGGGTGTAGTTCCGTACAACATTTCGTAAATCAAAATCCCAAGGGTCCACCAGTCAACCGCACTTGTATGTCCACAGCCCTTGATAACTTCTGGCGCAATGTATTCCTCAGTGCCAACGAATGAATTGGTTCGGAAATTGTTGATGCAAGATTTGGTGTCAATCGTTGGCAGATTATTCGACGAAGTACCGCTTCGGCCGCTGAGAATCATGGTTGGGCGACCGCCAGTGTCCGACTGTTTCGACAAGTCAAAGTCTGACAACATGATATGGCCGGACTGATGGAGGAGGATATCTAGGGGAAATCAGCACCGTCTTTTTCGAAGGGAGGCAAAACTGATCCTACTTTCTGGCTTCAGGTCTCGGTAGATGAAGCCCATCAAGTGCAGGTACTCCAATGCGGCCGTAACCTCAGCAGCGTAGAACCGCGCAGCATCCTCGTCAACACACTTATTTGGTCGTGTCTGCAGAGCGCGGAAGAACTCACCGCCACTGCAGTATTCCATGCAGAGGTAGAGATGGTCTTCAGATTGAAAAGAGTGGTATAGAGTAACGATAAATGGGTGGTTGCTAGTTGCCAGGATTTCCTGCTCGGCCAACGCACGCTTGATCTTGTTTCGCTTGATCATCTCCTTCTTGCTCAGCACTAGAGGTTGTAAATATGGATTCCGAAACAACAAATGTGTACCGTACCTTTCATAGCATAAAGCCTGCTAGACTTCTTCTCCCGCACCAAGTAGACCTTTCCTACATCGCCCTTGCCAATCAGCTTGATCTTGTCGAAGCTGCCCGGGCCGACCTCAACATTCCGAACCTTGATGGAATTCGAGCTATAGGTCCTCCTGAAAGCTACAGACTGTCGAATCTGGCCCGGGGATGGTATAGGCTTGCTGGCGTCGCTAGGTAGAAGGTAGGTCGAGTCTTGCGAGTGCGTTTCAACCATACTCAGTGTGGATGAGTTCGGGTGGTGTAGGACGGGCTGCTTGCCGAGTTCAGCGGTCTGCGGTCTTTCGTTAGACTTGCCAGATGAGAACAAGCCCTGAGCGTTGGGAGCAGAAGCTACCCTCCGTAGTTTCCTTGCCAATTCCTCCTTTCCAGCCGTCGTTGCATGATCACCCTCGGGACCGTTGCCACCATTCACTTGTGTTTTGGGTATGGCTTGTGCATCTGTGGGAGATGGGGGCACGCTGCCGTCGTTGTGATGGCGCAGGGCAGGGGGACCTTGGTGGGCGAAATACGGGTTGGCGTGGGCGGTGGGCGAGAGGCCGTCGTCGAGGGGATTGCCTTCGCTGGCGATAGTCTGAGAGCGGTTGCGAGTGATATGCGGGATGAATCGTGACTGGCGGAAGCCCGATTTCTCGTTCTTGCTGTTTGGGGCACCGCCCGTGGCATCGTCGGAGAGCTTCTGGGCGTCATTGCTGCTGTTGATGCGGAAGAAGTTCTTGATGCGCTGCGAGACCTGGCCGTCCTTTCCATTGACCGACTTGTTGGTGGACAGGGCCTTGCCCGAAAAGGTGCGTTTCTCGGTCATGGTGGAGTGGCTTGATGGAGACGAGTTGAAAAGCTGCGTCATAGCCGTGGGAGGATAGGAAGGATGGAAAATGCGCAGCAGGCGAGTGCTATGCCTAGCAGATGGCAGCTAGTGAGGCGGAGACGGGGACTCAGGGAGTATACGGTTGCGCGTTTAACGGTCAGTGGGCCATGGCACGGCGGGAAAGGTCAAGATGCCGGGATCGCGATGTGTGTGGCTGGAGCGTCGAGCGGGAGTTGGCAAAGAAGGACGCTGGCAGTGGGGCGCAAGGGGCTGGCTGGGCAAACAAGCAGCGAAGACAATTGACTACCACGCAGGGGCAGCGGGCGAAGAGAAGGGAGAGGTGGAGGTAGAGGCGGAAGTGGAGGGCAGGGTACAGCAGGACAGGACAGGGCAGGCAGGGCTACTTAGAGTATGGGCAGGTTGGGAAGCCAGAGCCGTGCCGGATACACGCAGAGGCGAGGGCGGCGAATCATGGGCCGGTGGGCAAGGGCCAGTGGGGACTATCGACTACTACCGCGCGGCCAGTGTATTTCCAAGCATTCCCCCAATCGTCCGTTCATGCTTCCAGCACCGCCATTTATCAGCAATGCTATCCGTGCCTTTCCCTCGCGCACGTTATCGCACCGCCTCCACCGCTGCCACCGCTGCCACCACCTGCCTGCCCGTGTCATCCCCCAAACAAGATGTCTGACGTTGCCTCCCACATCCATGAACGCATCCGATCACTGTTCCTCTACCGCGTCCAGGGCCAATCCGTTCTAGACCCTCCCCTTTGGGCCTAGTCCATCGTTCGGCCCCGGCCCACCACCGTACAGTATTACGTCGGCAGTGCATAGCATATTAGTCCCATCTCCTTCCCTCCGCCTGACTTCACTTGAACATAGCCTCCTCATCCATCCATAACCATAATCAAGGCATTACATTACATTATTCTGTTTGCCTATACGGCTGACTATACTGTCTACTTAACCATACAATGCCTGCCCTCCTATACAATCTAACTGCTAAAGGCCTGAGTCACAAGACGACGTGCAATTACTCTCCTTTCCACTTCCCACTTGCCGTCTGCCATCCACATACAGTCCTCCTTGTTGGATACCCTGAGAGAAAGAAAAACTACCAAGTAGAATTGCAATGCAAACTGCACTACCTGGCTGTTGAATAAACACATATCCACCCTGTACCCATACGCCACTGACCAAGACTTGCCAGAGTCAGGCAATATAGCTTCCAGCCTATCTAGCCATATTCGACAAAGAGCTCAAATTCGACGAGCCCTCAAGTGCGCGAGTTCCTACGGTGCACCTCAATCTCCTCCATCTCGGTCCTCTTGAGTTGCTGGAAGCGCTGGCGCCACTTCTCTGAACGCTTCGTCCTCTCGTCAGGCGACATGGTGCGAACGTCGTCTTTCTTGCCACGCCGGAACTTGTTCGTCACCTGCTCCAGCTTTGCCTTTGCCGGTGAATGCTCTCCGGCCTTCTTGGGCGATCCAGGAGTGTTTGTACGCGACGATGTCACAGTCTCGCGCTCCGTGTCAGTTGTCTTGGTTGGCGAAGACGCTGCCTTCTGCTTGCCTTTGCCGCTCGATGACTTGAAACAGGATGCATAGCTCTCCTCGTATTCCATAGTGTTAGCTGTCTCGGCAGGTGGGATCTCCCCCACTACAGACCTGCCACCGTCGTCAATATGCGTATCGTTGATCATCTCCGCAAGGTCATCCATAGCTCCATCCAGTCCTGTTAACCCAAAGTTAGCAAAAGCCTTACCAGAAGGTGCGCCATACCTACCAAGCTCTTGAAAGCCCTGTTCCTTGGCCGTAGTGTAGTAGCGTTGCATGGTCAATGGTGTGCCCAAGTTGCGATTCTGCACCTGGATACCCAAGAACTGCTGTGGCGTTCCACCGTTCGACTGTGGGTCTGCACGGAATACAATGCCTTTGTCCCGAATCCCCTTGCTCGCATCGTTCTGAGTGTTTGGAGCCATAGCTTGCCCATGTCCAGATGCCATTTTCAGTGGGAAAAGACTAGGGGGTTCAAGGTAACGCGCGCCTGAGACGATACGCTGCTGTGAACCCTTCATCACTTCATTACTCATCTTGTACGGGACAAGTCCTCCCTGGACGTCTCCTTGGGAGCCAGGTCCGAAATCCCGACGAGCATCGTCACTCAGGCTGGGCTTTGACAACCGAACATTCTCTTGGCTACCACCAAAGCCGTTGCAATTCACATCGATACCACAAGAAGAATCGTGAGGTAAGGATCCAGCAACCAGTCCTCTGAGTGAAGGAGTACTAGAGTTGACACTGCGTTGGTACTCGGCTTGGCGCTTCTTGGTTTCGTCCGTGAGAAAATGCAGGAGACCTTGAATATAGCCTTGCAGCACATCCGGACTATCCGGAATGCCAACGTGATCGTAGCCAGCCTGGTAGCCTTCTTGATATGTGCTTGGAACGTGCACGACGGGCTTGTCAGAGAGCTTCCAGCTCTGGCCGGTACTACTGTTTTGGGCCGAGTTCACCCGCGAGACTGCATTACTGCTCCGAGCAGTCCTGGCTATGCTTGTGCCCATGCCTGGTGTACGTTCCATTGGGGCCGACAAGGACTGGTTCGCAGTGCTCTGTCGCATGGAGGACAGTGAAGGCTGTTTGCCAAATGCTTCTGGCCATGAGGTAAGCTTGGGCGCGGGCTCATGCTTGCCAGCGCGATCTGAGTGCCCTTCATTCCATGGGCTAGCAGGCCAATGTTTCTCTGGTGTCAATGGAGCAGCATGGGTCTCAGTCGACTGGTTGGTGTCCTTGCTCGGTGGCGCTACTCGTGTAGAAGAGTGCTCGTGTGTATTGATAGGGAAGAAATCCATGGTATCAACGCTGGATACACTATGCTTTCGGGTCGGTGCTCCACTATCGTGCTTACTGGGCTCTGAGGCTTCTTGGACATGCCAAGGCGATGACTTCTCTGGCGAAGGCGTAGGCGGTACAGTTTCTTGCATGCCACTGGATTTAGCAGCTGGCTCATAGGTGGGGCTCTTCGGGTTAAGAGATGAAGGCTTCTTGACCTCTTCTGGAGGTGGAGGCTTGATCTCAATGGCACAAGAACGGCGGTTGGCTGATTCTGGAGGAGAGTGCGGTGCATGTGGATTAGCTGTGTTTGGTACAAATGCTGCTGGCTCCACTGTGGGGAAGCTGGGGAAGCCACTATAGGGCTGCGGCTGCGGTTGATACATCATCATGGGTGCATATTGATTGCCAGTAGCGAAGGGATGCATTGCAGGAGCAAACGGCTGTTGGTTCTGGAGCCCAAATGAGGGGACGGGTGCTGTGGACGTGCCGACTGTGGTGGAGAAGGAACCGGGCTGTGCTGTGATGGCATCCGTCTCCAGTGCTGATATGTGCTTCCTGAGGGCATCGAGTTCGACAATAAGGCAGCGCTTCTTCTCGATCATACCTGCTCGCCATGCGTCGCTCTGGTGGCTCGATTGTAGCACTTCGGTCTGCTCGACAGTTCGGAGCTCTTGCTTCTTCATGGTCTGTTGTGCCTTGAGCGTAGCAAGGTCAATGCCAGCAAATGGAGTGTGAGTACTAGAACTTAGCGGTCCAGGAGAAGCGCTCGGCGTGGTACCATGTTTAGCTGATGTAGATAGGCCAGGGCCTCGCTTGATTGCTGGATCCATAACGGCAGAGCCACTAGGAGGCAGTGTAGAGCTGGTCGTGCTAACTGCCGGGAGTGCAAACATGCGATCGCCGACGAAGATGACAGGCTGGCCACCAATAATCTCAATCCGTGCAGTGTTATTGCCGTTAGACGGGGCTTGCATTGGCATGACGTTGCCCGGAGCGACTCGCAACGGTTGTTGCGGCCGGTACGCGGTGTCGCCGTATCGAGCTGTGCCAAGTGGGGGAAGGTCGCTGGGAACAATTCTGCCTCCTGCAGTCACTCGTAAACCAGGTGGACTGCCGTGCTCCTTAAGAAGTTTCTCGGCTTTTCCTCGCTTCAATGATGGTGTAGGCGATGGCCTCTTGTGAGATCCGAGCGGAACGGGAGTCGTCGTAGGAGGAACCCGCAGGCTTCTGTTCGACAATCTGCTGTTTAAATTTGCTGCTGCCGATGCCGATGGACGCAGAACGTGTTCTAAAGGGAAGCGTGTCAGTGTTTGTCCATATGTACAGCAAGTACAGAGATAAAGACAACGGCCGACGGCGGAAGGAGGTATGCGGAGTTGAGGTGGTGATGATATAGACATTCATATATTTCAAGGAATATTGAGCTTTTGTAGTAGACTAGATTTTTTGTGTGGGGAGTGTGAACGGTGAGAGGTGAGAGATGAAGAAGGGCATGACCAGCACCGACCTCTGATTACATCCTCATCAGGAAACTTCTCCACCGACACAGCTGATTCCGAAACTGAGTCACGCAGCGCAAGCAATTCATTCACCTTGTATGCGAGAGACATTATTGGTATCGCCGGCGAGGAGCCGCTGACCTGAGTGTGCTGTCGGTATCGTTTGACCAATGGAGACAACGAGCCGGACAGTTGAAAGAGGTTGAGATGGTGTGAAAATATCTTTCCATCATTAGCATTGCCTTTCGATTTTGCATGCTTGAGCGTGCTGCTAGACAGGTGTGCCATTGTAGTAGGAAGTGCGTTGACATACCTCAAAGCTGATCGATGTGGAAGCAACGTGAACAACGAGCGAAGCAACGGCTAACCAAAAAGTCGAGACGCAGCAATGCGAAAGAAGACGGGACGGAACAAGAAGATGGAGCCAAAAAGAACGTTTGTGTGTGTTGTGGTGAAGAAGAGAATAGGCGGTTGACGAGGTTGTTATAGCTTGCATGCTACCGCAATTACCCATAGACGAGTCCATCGGGGTATGCATTAGGAAAGAGACGAGAGATGAATTAGTCAAGGAGGGCTTCGCGAGGGAGGGCTTGGCTTGTGAGGCAGTGGAGATGGCATGAGCGCAGCCACCTTACGCAGTGGGTGAGGAAAGGGCGGCTGTATATGCAACACACGTGAGTGAGAGAGCGCGGAAGTTTTGACCAAGGCGGACAACCTGTAGTGAGAGAACAGAGTGCACGTAGTCACTATAATTTAACAACGCCCTATATCTCTTTCACATAGTTAAGCCCACTGGATCTGCCAGCTAGGTGCAGTCTGCTCATCTCAAACGCCTGAACGCCTTCGCTATGACATGCGCCCCACACAACGTACCACTTTTGTGCGACCATTTCCGACAAGTGATATATCCTTGTTCGGTTCTTCCATCACCTTTACCATGCTACCTGAACTCCGAGAGCACTGGTCTATCTTCTGCGAGTAGCACGAGTGCTTGCAGGAGGCGCCGACTCAAAAGCGTCATCAGACTCGATCTCATCATCGCTCTGTGGCTCATTAGCATATTTATATCGTATTATTTAGCCGAAGAATGCTTACAGGCTGCTGCACAGGCTTCTTTCCGCGTGATGCAGTAGGTCGTGTTATCTGACTGCGCTGTGTTGGTGTTTGGGAAAAGTTCAACTTGGTCTGCGTGGCCGGCGCCTTGGCTCGTGTAGTAGGTGTCTTCTTAGCTGGTGACTTTGCTCGTGTTGGGGTTTTTGTAGGCTTTGCAGCGGGCTTTCTCGCAGGAGCTTTCTTCTGTGATGTTATGAATAGGTCTTCTGCTCTGTCTTCTTCGTCATCGTCGTCATCAAGCATTATGACATCATTGTCATCTTCTTCCTCATCCTCCTCTTCTTCCACTACTTTCTTCTTGACTCGATCACCTTTGGCAGCAGGTGCTGCTTTCTTTGTAGTTGTGGCTGTCTGACGAGTTGTACCGGTTGCTTCTGCGCGGCCACGCGGGGCGGCCTTCTTTGTCGGTATAGAGGCGAGGCCCTCTTCATCTTCCTTCTCTTCCTCGTTATCTGAGCATATAAGAGCACCAGGTTGATCTAACCAAGAACCTTCAAAATCACTGTCCCAACCATCTGGCCTTGGTTTAACTTTGGATTTACGGACCCTCTTCAGCTGTCCTGAGGCAAACAAATCCTCTAATTGTTCGCGGTACTCTGTCATTTCCTTGACAATTTCTTCTTCCTCGACTTCGTTGGCATCCATTAGATGCTTCAACTGAGTTGTGAGACTTTCTTTGACAAAAGTCTCCATAGCGTGTTTGTCGTCTTTATCGACGAATTGTGATACAGCATCCCCGAATGAGTTTTGTGGCAAAATCGTCAAGGTTTGTGCTGTGAGAAATTCCTTGACTAGCTTGTCGACCTTTATCGAGTCAATTGATAGTTCAGCCAGCACCTGTTCGTCTGGTTCGTCGGCGTTGTTCTTCAAAGCCCTGGTTGTTGGTTTCTTCTTCCGATGAAACTGGACTACATCATTGACATTCGCTACCTTGTTCATGAAACGATTTGAGATTCGCTGTGGATTTTCGCAATGAAATTCGCCAGGCGATGGTGCGGTATACTCAACGCGCAGTCGAACAAGCGGCAACGGAACTTCGAGATCGTCACCTTCTTCACGATCTGTCTGAAGTTCGAGCCAGTCTCGTTTCGCTTCCTCAATGAGGCCTTCGATGACTTGATTTAGATATTGTGTAATCTTTGCACGGTTGTCGCTAACACGCCAGAGCTCCTTCTGCTTGATCTCTCTTTCTTCCGCAAGAACAATCTCTTTCATGATAAAAGGGCGCACTGTTCTCAGCCGGATGTTCTCAGTAGTAAACTCCTTACCTGTGATGCTTAGGATACACACATGTTTAGGCACGGCTTCGCCCGGCATCAGAGATGTCGCAACTGACGAACCTGGTTGCATGACATGGAAGCCCATTTCAGGATTGTACCGCGGATCTATTAAGCACTCATGCTCATGACCCCATACCACAAGATCCATGAATTCGGGAAGGAAGTTTTCAGGCAGATAGCTGGTTGGAGTATGCGCATGGTGGTTCTGATGAACGCTCATGAGATTGAACCATTCATCTTTTTGCGTACCGGGCTGGAAGAACTTGACGTTGCCGTCTCGCCAAGTGTGGAACAAGCGCTCATCTCGCACATTGCTCAGGCCGTACAACGCAAGCTTGGTACGGCCTTTTTGGAGCAGTACTGGCTTGACAGCTATGTTATCCACTTCCGGTGTACGCCCAAAATAGTTCACAAATCCAGACGCTTGCAGTAAATCAAGTGGAGAGTAGGAACCCTCACCCGAAGGGTCATCGTGATTGCCATGAATGGCAAAGACTGGTATCGCAATATTGATGTCTTCATCTTCGTAGTTGACATGGTCGAACATGCCGCCGAAGTTCTCGCTTGCATCGCTCAACATCTCCAGCTCGCATGGCTTTTCTCCAAGGCAGTTCATGCGCAACGAACGCATCACCTGAAACATGGATTTCCGCGACGGCTTGTTCTCATGGAATAGGTCTCCTGCGTGCAGTACCATGTCCACATCGTGCTCCTTGGCTAGGCACATGACCTCGTGGAAAGTCCTCCAACTATCATCTTTTCGCACTGCATCGCGCTCGTTGTATCCAACGTGGCTATCTGTAGCGACGAGTATACGAATTGTGTCTGCACCTGCATAGTGTGTTAGCACAGACATATTGTCGGAGCCTGTTGCTGTCGCCTACCTCGCTGGGCACCGCGTGCTCGTGGTGGCATATTAGACAAGCGGCGTGGCTGGAAAGATGGATTCTTGGAACTCTCACTATTGGTGAAGCACACAGCAGGCCACAAACAAACGCTGTACAATTGGTACACAGTAGATTCTTCCAGCGAGAACAACGGCTTACAGCAATCACTTGCACTTCGCGTCGCGCTCCAGCCAAGCCATTAGCTCCACAATCTCCCCCGCGCTCTCACGTGGGTTTCCAGACTCCATCGGAAGCAATTGAAAACATTCGCCGACGACATCTTTCACGCTCACCATCGCCATGTTTCCCACACGCGCGCTTTGCGCCCGGTCGGTCTGGAAAGGTATTTACTCGTATCGCTCCTGAATACAAAGGCGGCAAAAAAGACTAATCATTCATCAGGGCCCAATATCGTTCCGTAAGCCTCTGCATGAACCCCTTCCCAGGCCTTTCTGACTGTGTCCAAGCCTTCCAATAGTTCAGAAAAAAGCAGGTGAACGGGTCCCACCGATCAAGACACAAGCCCGCTCGGCTACAATACTGCCGAATTTTGTCGGCCTCAAGTTCCAAATACACAATGGCAAAAGCTACCTGGACATCACCATCACCGAGGATATGGTAGGACACAAGTTGGGAGAATTTGCGCCGTATGTTCCTCGGAATGAGCCGACGAAATTAGCATTGGCTAACGATTCAACTCTAGGACACGAAAGCAGTTCATGTACAAGCAGACCAAGAACAAATGAAGAACGGGTCGCACGTGCATCTTATGGGAGTTTGGGTATCATTTTGGTGTGTGCAAAAGCCAATATGTACTGATATTGTACAATTGCGATGAGCCCTTTGCTGGGCAAAATATTCTGATCAAAAACCCCTGCGCCTGCAATACCATTTCAACGCCGAGAATGCCTGTTGTGGTAGCAAATAATTGCGTCCGTCATTACCCATCTTTCGTATATGCCAATAGAAAGCGGACACCGGATGGAGCGTCGAGAGATAGCATAGACTTGTGTCTAGCGGTAGAACTCGCCACGCTTAATGTTGACGCCATACTCGCCAACCGCCATGCCCAGATCCTCCATGGTGAGTACAGTGCGTCCTTGACTGCCGCCCTGGCCGCCTCCGCCATAGCCCGGCCGCTGAATACCGAGGTTGTAGTCCTTAGCTTTAGCACCACTGTCCTTCCCGCCTGGCACTCCGCCTGGTGCGACTGTTCCAGGCGGTCCTCCAGCGCCACCCATAGGGTTGTTGCTTGTTGTGTTTGAGGAACGGATCCGCGAAAACTGGTAAGCGTCCGCTGCAATGTCCGCGATGAACTTCTGTGTCGCGAGCGCTAAGAGGCGCGCAAGATGCTGTGATGTCTGAGGTGGTGGTGGCAGGCCGGCGCGGGTGAGGTAGTAGTTGGTCACTGCGTCAGGGATCTAGCAGCCTTATCAGTGCACCGTTATATTACTTGGAGGCTGGGTGAGCATACGATGGGCGCGTACTCATCCATCTTCCCCAGGAACTCGCGCAATGTTGCATCCTTCTTGGCAGGTATCCGCGCTTCGAAGCTGGTGACTGGGTCTGCTACGCCGTTTATCGCGGAAAGCTCTGTATCGTTTGCGCCGTCGAGATTCATGGCGTCGGCCTCGAGTTGTGTCGCGTCTTGCTTGATCTCCTCATCGACGGTACGGTCCAGCTCATCGTTCACCTCCATATTGGTATCGAGGGGTTGAGAGTTGTTTTCGGACATGTTGATAGGATAATTCTTACCTGTTGCGACAAGATGGATAGTATGACGTGTGGGGTTGAGTCGGGTTGCGGAGACGACACGGAGGTGAGAGAACGGCACGCCAAGCAATCAGGGTGCTGGAGGCGCGGCGCAGCCAACCAGAGCAGTCGCAACCTGTCGATTCTACGACGCGTCTTGGATCCGATCATGTACAAACCCAAAGTACAAGTCTCTAATGTTTGGGTATCACCAATCGTACTCTTTCTCACTCTGTGCGAGGTTGATACGATCGCTCCAACCACCTAGGCTGCAAAGGCGCTTTAGAATGAGGCTGGCAGCTGGCAAGATGAAGAAGGTCCAGCCTGATGCCACCTGAACGTTGTTACCCAAACATAGCAAATTGTTAGTGACAGCTGTGTGGAGTTCCCAAAACAGGCAGTGCCAGTCGGTTGCTTGGAACAATAGCAGGGCTAGATTCCACCCACCCCGACAGCATTCTACTCTTACAATTGATGCTGCGCATTCCTACTTCATCTTACACCAAGCAGCACATTCATTAAACACAGAAATATTGAGGTACATCCCATTAGACAAACATTCAAATAGCAAAGTGGAAGCAAAGCGGGACGTTTGCTGAAAGATACAGGCTATAAACGGCACAATCCCGTTCTGTTTGGCAACACTACCGCATACTCACTGGTGCCCTCAATGGCCCAACTCACAGACCTACCTAACGAAGTCTTGGAGTTCATACAACGCCCTTGGAAGTATTGACGACATCCACCACTTGAGCCAAACATGCAGGACAATAGCACGTGTCACGTGCCGGCAAAACGTCTATTTCGACATCATGCGTTCAATCATTCGTCATTCCCCTCAGCACCGACATGACTACCAGTTGAACGAGATACTAGCTTTCCATGTGCGTGTCGTTATTTGTCTTTCGGGGAAACGGAGTGGGTTGCGAGCCACCAAATCTCGATTGTCACATCGCAATAGCCACGAGGAGAGCTTTCTACAGGCTCTTCGCCCGAATGATTGCCAAGCTGATTGGTCGAATATGGCAATATGTGATGTCTTGGCTCTTTATCAAGGTCTGCACGTATTAGAGGACATTCGGTTGAACAGACAACTTGAAGCACAGGATTGCCTATCTGCAGGCGATGCCAAAGATCACGAGTTCTCTGACCGGTTCTTTACCCTTATCACCCATGACGACAAGTTTGTAGAGGGAGAACTAAAAAGATGGCACCCGAAAGATAAGCATATTCATTTCTACAAGAGTGTGGGCCATGACCAAAGAGCTCGATTCTATGCCGCTGTTGTCCGCGTCTGGCTTACGAATGAAGTTCGATGGGTGCTCACAAACTTCAACTACACAAAGCTGCTCTTGAAGACCTGCAAAGCGATGATTATAAAAGGGCAGGCTGCGTCTCTGATTGGCAGGTTAAATGAATGCGCTGTTTTTGCCTTTAGGTATCATCATCTGCTCCCAAGAAACATAAAGTTCTTGGCGGATAGGGACTCATCAAAGCTACCATTTACGTTCGAGTCAGATTTCCGCAAGGGCAATGTCCATTGCAACAGGTAACTACCCAATACTCTCGTTTGGAATTCGGTACAACCCACATTTCGCCTTCTACAACCGCATAGAAGCAACGTGTGTTGAGGTAGTACCCTTGACATGGAAGATTCGAGCACCAAGCTCAAGCTGAGGACCTTTTGATGAAGTTCTGGCTGCTCTTGCGTTGGCAAATTACTCCAGATATGCCTAATGGCAGGGCAAGCCAACTTTCAACCGCCTGATTTGATTGATCTCGCCATTCGCTCGAGACTCAGCCGCCGGTCGCCTTACCCACCTATAACGATGTCAGAATCAAGTAAGAAATAAATACACCTACAATTCACAAACTCTCTGCCCTTCATGGACCTCTCTGATGAATGCATGAGCCTGATGGTACAGCAAGTCTGTGTTCGTCACATCTTCCGGATTGAGCGGTCTTCGATTCACGATAATATTAACCATATGGTTCGCATATCGGATATGCTGCAGCTCTCCTATTACCCGCTTGGGCAAAGTCTTCTAGGTATTCCTGACTATGCGATGGCATACCTTGTTCATCGAGTGATGTGTGGGTTTGAGAAGGACACGTCGTGCCAGAAAGGCTCGAGAGACATGAAGAGTGTATTCCATAAGAAATGGAAGGAGGTTCAGTGGGAGGTATGGTGGTGGGCAAATAGCGATGACAAGGCAAGATTGAGGATGAAGAGGTGGCAACGGAGGCAAGTTGGGCTACTATTGACCCAGTGACAATGGGTTGGCATTGATGTAGTTTAGCACAACACAAGGTTGATAAGTGTGATGTTGTACGTCAATTTTTGCAAAGTAGCTGTGCAAAGTAACGGTTTGGTGGTGCATGATTCAAGACGTACAAATGTATGTATATATGCATGGCTCAGTGCATTTGAGCTGGTCATGTGATTTCGGTGTGCATACATACTTATGTATATATGTTCGGTACTATGCTAGTTCCGAGGCTAGTAGAGCGGGCCGGAGCAAGGCACCGCGGATAAAGAAAAACAACAAAGGGTCGTCAGAGGTGACTAGGGAAAATGCGGCGGATGCTGGCTGAGGCCATTGTTGCTTTTCGGTCGCAGTTCCAGCCGGGAGTCTCCAGGCTATCTATCGGGTGTAGGGTACTACATACGTATACTAGGTATATATCTCAAGGCGCATTCGGCAATGGGCTGAAAATAGATTCAGGGCAGATGCCTTATTGGAGAGCCTTGTTGCCGGAAATACAAAGTACATGATGTGACTAAGACCGGCGAGTTTAACGGAGAGGGTTTGTAGAGCGGTGGAGCCAGCTGGTGTTCGCAGTGTTGGGTGAGGCGGTTATGCCGACAGGCACGTGCAGTTGCAAGGACTATCTGTTTGGGGATGCTGCAGCTTCCCAAAAGGCAATGAGGTGAGATAAGCACTGTCAGCTCATCAGAGCCAGTGCAGTGCGTGTCAAAAGATGAGACGGTGGTACTCTAATAGGGTGGGTGTGTTTAATACATAGTAAGCAGTATAGTAGTCGAGAACTAGTGGGCGCAAAGCACTATGGATGCAAGCAGAATTTAATAACATAAAAGAAATGGCAGCGAGTATATCCACTATGTATCCCAGACAAGTAATAAGACGGCAGTGCTCTCGGCAATGCCCAAAGGCTTAGTACAGACACAAATGGCCGCAATCCCGTTTTTCCGTACGGCACCAGGATGGACGGATGGCGAGCGCTCGTGCTGCCGCTAATTATGGGTGCACACGAAGAGCCCGAGATGCAAGGCCAATTGGGCCCCGTCTGGCAGCAGGCAATGCTAGAATTACTTATCAGGCAGGTCCGGTAACGTACGTGCGCCAGGAGCACAGCAAGTCATATGTACATAGCAGACGGCGCGGATAGGCGGCCAGCTGGAGAGGATGCGCGGCGCAGACTGTGTTTTTACATGTTCACACCTTGATCTGGCCCAAGGCGTCGAGGGAGGGGTCGAGATGCTCGCGAGACGTCATTGGCGTGCAGAGAGCGCGTCAAACTGCTGTGGCCGAAATTGCCAGGTAGCATGGCACTGCACCGCACGGCACTGCACCGTAATGAGGGTGCAGGCTGATGGCAGGACGGGCGACCGCTGACTTGGAGGCCATTAGCTGGCATGCCGATTAAAAGCCAAAGGCGAGGGTGAATGCGCCGACACGCAGGTAGCGTGGGCGTGAGCGTGAGCATGAGCATGAGCGTGGGCTGGCTGTCGGCTTCTTTTTAGAGCACCAACTTGACTAGAGAAAAATTCGCGCTTCAAAGTGACCCTCTTCCTCCCACCTGCGCTTGCACCGCCCGCACACACGACAGTCAATTTTGTCTCCCGGCGCCCGGTCTGCCTTGACAACGTCGCATACGACCCTCAGACGCCGCCTCAGCCCGCTCCCTCGTCGTCGCCCACCAGCCAGACTTGCCTGTGCCATCCGGCCCTCTCGTGTGGTGCCTGGCGTCCCTGCCTGCTACCCACTGCCTACTTCGTCTGCCACTCCCCACCCTCATTCTCTACTTCTACTTCCACCGCCCACGCTTCCGAGACCACTGCCTCCCCATCCATCTGCCCCTCATTCTTCACGCCCGAGCCCCGCCCCGAACTCACTCACACAGTCGTCCCAGACTTTACCAAAGGTTAGTTTTGCGCATATCACTATCACATCCGCCGCATGCTTGCTACCTTCCTCTTCCGCGACCGGACTCCGTTTGGCAACCCCACCCACTGTTTTTTTCTTCTGCTGTTTTCCTCCGTCATGTGCTCTGGCCTCTGACCAGCTGCTATTTGTGGGCTACCTGCACCATCTCTCCCTTCCCACCCACTCGCGGTTCAAGCAGTCATCACTCCGACCTGCCGTGCGCTTGCGCGCCTACCACTACACCCACGCCCGCCCGTCCGCCACACAACCCAGCGCACTGCTGCCAAAGGCGCTACTCACTAACACCTCGTATCTCGTAATCCGTCACTGTCACTATACGATTCGATTAGAAAAAAAACCGCTAACGCCAGTTACTACAGCGCGCACAACAACCGCCCAAGCCTTCAGGTCGTGCCCAGAAGCATTCACTTTCCCCTCTGCGTGTGTGATCGCCTCGGCTACGAGCCAACGCCTACGGCCCCATACAGTCATCTGCCGTTGCAGGATTACTACTCGCCACCTTCGATCCATCGCCAACCCCAGTCTTGGTAGTAGCAAAAAAAGGTTGCGTGCGGGGAGGTCAAGACATACCTCTCCGGACATACCAGCACCCACACCTGCTGATCACCTCGCTGCAGCGCTCCCACCAGGGATTCTGAGCGCTCTCCTCGCCTTACCAGTCCGACTTAAGCCGAGACACAGACAGAAAATTCGCAATGGCATCGACGTTTTCATATGCGCAAGCCGCAAAGGGCATTTCCACGCCAACCAGCACGAGCAAGCCAGCATCTGGCTCCGCTACTCTAGCTAAGGACGCAAGCAGCGCCTCTGGTCTAGACGCTAACGCCTCGCCAGCCAACTGGGCTGAAGACGTCGAGGTAGAGTCGCATTCCGAGCAGCCTCCGGTAGCCCGTGAGGCGCGCACAGAACAGCCTGCTTCTATTGCACCAAAACCTTCACAGCCTGCAGACGCCTCGAATGTATCGTCACCAGATCTCGGCGCCTCGTCCTCGTCCACTGTGACGAAGGATGACGATGTTTCTTCGGTACCAAACACGGCTTCTGAGTCAACCACTTGGGATAACAAGTCTCAAGCCTCTACTTCGGTCGACAAGTCAGTCGAGCCGGTTGAGAAGACATCGGAGAAGGTCAAGAAGGGCAAGAATGCAGTCGCCAAGGCCCTTCATGAAGCACCCGTCCCGACCGTCAACCCATGGAAGATTCGAGCTGACGAGATGAAGTCAAAGGTGCAGAAAGCTACTCCTTCACCTGTTCTGAATGGTGCTTCGCAAGGGCCAAACGGAGTTGCTGCGAAGAAAGACTCAGCACCCCATGGCAAGGCTGTCAACGGTGAGAGCAGAAATAAGAGCCGGAACGAAGGTGTTACAGGTCGAAAAGACTTCAAGGGCGACGCCGAGACCCGAAACGGTGCCAAGGGCAGGTTCTCTGACAAGGACACAAAATCGACGTCCAGTGTGCTTCCCCCACCACCCCACCGTGATCAGGAGTCATGGCCAACTCCAGATATCGCTATCGACGAGGAGCGCAAAAAGGCTCAAGAGAAGGGCGACAAGCCAGAGAAAGAACGCAAGGACGGCGCCCCTACTAGCAAGCAGGAATGGGTGAAAATCCCATACACCCCCTCTGTTGTGTTCAACACACCTTTGCCTAACGCTGCAAATGCAAGAAGAGGTGGCAGACCCGGAGGACGCGGTGCAGCGCAGACTGGTGGCAGACCTGCTGGCTTGAGCAATGGCGCCGAGCAGCTTGAGAAGGACGGCTCGGCACCGAATGGTGAACAAACCAAAGCTGCTGCACAAGACGCTTCTGTCAAGACTAAGCGTACTGGCAATGCAGCATCCCCGACTTTGAAGAACCAACTTCCGACAGCCAATGGAGACGGCGCTGTAAAGGCGCCTGGCCACGGAGCCATAGAGTCTGAAGCCAACGCCAAGGGCTCAACAACATCGTCCCAGGCACCGCACCAAAATGGCGCCTACCCCCGTCAGTACCCCAATAAGCCTCACAAGGGCAGGCGAGGCGATTTCCACGGTGCTGGAGAGCGCAGAAAAGACGGTACGTCGTCACCCACTAAGGATGGTATCTGGACTCCTGCTGGAACGCAGGCAGATGCTTCTGCAGATGGTGAACGTCGTGCGCCCGCTCAACAAGACGGCCCACACGGACATTCGAAGCGTTTTAGTTCATTTTCCAGCGGGCGTGAACGTGGCCGTGGAGGAGGCCGCGGTGCTCGTGGCGGCTATGCAAACGGCCACCACTTCACCAACGGGCATTCTTCGACGAGCTTTCCCTTGGGTCCAAGATCACCTACAACTTTTGTGCCTGAGAGCAACAGCTTCTTTCCAGCCTCCCAGGGCAAGTACGGTCGCAACAGCCACCGGTCACAGTCACTCTCTACTGATCCCTACCGCTTCCCGCCTTACCAGAATGGATATCCAGTTGCTCCCCTGCAGACATCCCATGACATGTATTCCTATGGCATGGCCCAGCCGTTGAGCGCTACTTCACCATTCAGCCCATATGGGTTTGATCAGTCCTATCTCTTCTCATTGCTCACTACCCAAGTGTAAGTCTTCCTTGATCATCTCGTTCAACTTTTACTAACAAGATATAAGGGATTATTACTTTTCTGTTGATAACCTGCTCAAAGACATGTATCTACGCCGCCACATGGACTCCCAGGGATTTGTTTTGCTCGAGTTCATCGCTGGTTTCAACCGTATCAAGCACTTGTCACCAGATCTTGATCTGATCAAGCTCGTCTGCCAGCAGTCCAAATCCATCGAATACCGCACTGGTGAGGATGGTCAGGACCGCCTGCGTCGTAAGGACGGCTGGGCACAGTGGGTGCTTGACATGGCGGAGCGTGACCCATCGGCGCAAAATGAGGGCCCTAAGGAGCTCAAGCAGCCCCAAATCACACATCCCGCAGGCTTTGACCCCTCGAGCATTTCCCAGTGGCAAACAATGTCCCCCGGGTTTCCCATGGTTCCTTATGGGGGCGATGGTGCATACCCTCAGATGAATGGATTTCATCCCATCGCTCAAGACGCTGGACTAGCACCTGCCGAGACTGTAGTGAACGGTGCGCCTATGGAAGAGGCGAGTGGTACCACCATTTCGACCGGTCACCCAGTCGAGAGTTCAACAAAGGCTGTGAGTGCAGAACCCGATTTATTTTTTGACTGGCAACTTGGCGGCTTGACTGTAATTGTTCGCAAGCAAGTCCAGAAGCAACAAGTATCACCTGTTTTATTTCCACAAATATTTTCTAATGGATCCATCGATAGTAAAAATGGCGCGCCAGGCGAACTGAATAAGTCGATCACATGTCAATTCAAAGCCGACGACGCTAGCTCTCTCAACAGGTAAGTCGGCGCCTCAACCGTTCCTGCAGCACAAATGTTAGCGGTTTCCGCATCCTCTATGTTTTACCCAATCCGCTTAAACGCTACAAAGCATCGAGCTCGGCATCCTGCCCTTGACGTTACCATTCGCTACAAAATTGTGCCTGATGTTAAAGCTAATGTCCAGAGTAGTAGTGTCAAACAGTGCTCACTACAATCGACTTCTCCCTCAGTTCGGCTTTACTGGGTCAAGGACCAAGACCACCCAGTCCATTCCATTCCTTCTGGTTCCTCGCATGAGTCGTATTATCATCTTCGGTCAAAGGCTCTCTGCAAGCGCTCACGAGCCTCTTTTGGCATCACTCCTTACGATATGAACGTTCTTTACCAATTCTGGTCACATTTCCTGATTCGGAATTTTAACCAATCAATGTACGATGAATTCCGCCATCTGGCTTTTGAAGATGCCGCCTGCAGGGGTACAGATGTTGGAATCTCGAATTTGATCAAGTTTTACGGCAGGTCTTTACTATCGCCTTACGAAGCAATCCGGTGGCGAGTAGCTTCTGACTACGTCGAGCTGATCAAGTCCGAGGACGGGTGTCGTGCTTTCGACCAATTACAATTGACCGTCCGCAATGGTGGCATCGATCCGGAGGGTTGGAAGCGCATCAGAGACTTACTTGATGCTGAGGCATTGGCTCTATTAGCATCATGATTGTCTGATTGTATCTGATGACCTCGGCAGGGTCATGCAGGACGAGCAAGGGATGGTGTTTCTCCACGCTTGCTCCTCAAGCTGTGGCCTCGTTGCTTCCAACTGTCCTTGCGAATTCTCGGGTTCTTTTATACATTAACAAAAAGTTCATGTTCTGGCGTTTTCATACGGTCGGCGGTCCGTCACATGTTTTCCGATAGACCCCTTTTGCACACAGTTTTTGGCTTCCCTTAATGTTCACACGATTATTTCCCAGCACGATACGAAATACCCTTCAACGGATCTGGTTCATCCTCTCCTCTTGGACCTACGGGCTTTGTACGGAGGCTCTATAGCATTGAAAGCTGGCGTACTGTGTGGTTCTTTTTCTTACATTTCATCAGCCCCGCATACAAACCCCAGAAGGCGTGTTTCTCCCCTCCGACATCGCGGCACCGATCTCTTCATTTCCTTATGCGCGGATGTGGGTTCCCAAGCTCCATCTCTCCCCTAGAGCAAAGTTTGTAAAAGGTGGTTGGCGAGGCCCAGATGAGGGGGCTTCTGCTTTGTAAAAGTACGAAATGGAAGATTTTAGCCCAGTAATTGTCTCACGTGTGCAGAAAAATGAGAAGTCTAGGTTCCTTGGGCGCATCTAATGCTCTGTAGGTAAGTTACACGCATGCAATGGCTGTTGCCTATCGCTGGTTATTCGGGCCCTTGAAGTATCCGATCGTAAAGCTGCACCAGGTTCCCATGACTCACTCAAGGTTACTGGATACAGGGCCGAACTGTGATATAGGTGTTATTTCCTGATAGAAAAGAGGGATATCGGATGATAAATATCACACCTGCTCGTACTGTCTTCAAGGGGTCTTTATACCCATAGATAGTAGGTTATCATGTAGTATTTGGAAAGGAGTCAAGCTGGCAAGTGAGGTAGCATGTGACCATCGTCATGGCGGCTCGGCGTTTCAGACGATCAGCCCCGATGGCGGTGGCGACATTTGCCCTGCGCCTCATTAACGTTGTCTTCCCCACACTTCAGGGACTCACCACCCTCTCACCTCTTGGTAACACAAACACACGATGGCACCGGCCGCGGTGCATTTGCATAGACTGGTGGTCAAGAACGCGAAAGCGTTCAAGTGAGTTTCTTCTCATCTTACAAGGCAACCACGTACTGACAGATACAAGGGCCGCCTGGAAACATGCAGCGAAACTCGTACAGAAACAGTTACCTGAATCCGCACGACCTGCGGATGCAGTTCTCCAGCCTATCCTTGCTCGAAATGCCCCGAAGCATCCTCTTCACCGTATTGCCTACCTCAAGCAGAGCAAAGGCCGATGGTACACTACCCATAGCCTTATTGGCGCCGCCGTCAGACGATTCACTACTTCGGCTGCGCGCAACTCGGGAGTGAAGTATGACAAGGCTTCGTTCCCAAAGTCTCGTATCGGAAGCATCGTCATCGCACAGGCTGGCCGTGCGCCCTTTGCATCTACCCTTCGCCCTAACCTCACGGGTGGTGCCTTGGGGCGAACCGCGGGTGGTTATGGATGGGGCTCCGGCAGGACCGGAGGCGCTCGATACTTCTCGCATGGTCCTGCTGCACCTGCTCAGGTCATCAACAATGTCTCTCAAGCCGTGCGTGCCTTCCTTGTCGGTGGACAAAAGGCCCAGTTCGACGGCGTAAATCCCAACAACGGCGAGAAGCGCTTCAAGACTGTCTCGGCACTCCAAGATCAAGTCAACCGCACTCTGAACAAGGTTCCCAAGACTAGCCCTGGCTCCTACATCAGCTTCAACATCAACCCCACTGTCACTGCTCTTACTCCCCTGAAGGCTGTCAAGGGCTTTGCCACTTTCGCTCAGGAGAAGGAAACCCTGAACACTGAGGGTCTCTTGGACACACTCTCTGTCGACTTTTCACGTGCGGTTAAGGAACTGGCTGCGGTTTTGAAAGACTTGCAAAGGTTGGCGGCACTGGGAGATTTACCTATAACATACGAAGATTCGGCACTGAAGGTACATTTCCCCGGTTGCGATGCGCAAACGGTGGAAACGATATGCAACGACTTTGGGGTCTCGCGGGGCGTAGTCCACGAAGACGAAAGCTTCAACACGTTTGTAGGATCTGACATGGCGTTACTCTTCCCATTCGCGCCGAGCCAGACGCCTTCAGAATGCTCCTTTTACCAGAAGCCTGTTGCCGACCGCCAGCATATAAAACCCAACATCGACTGGGCAAATATGCTTTCACCCTCTGTGACAGAGTCAGAAGGCTTCGCGACACCATCGGAACATAGCTATGACCAGCTGGATGACTTTATGGCTGAGCCCAATCCATGGCTATCAGTCTCATCGCCTTCAGGGTACGAGAGCTTACATACGAGTGAAGCCGAGGAGATGGACCTGGAAGCAAGCATGGAATTTCCGGAAAGATACACGCCTCTTTGCGAGGTGAGATAGACGGCGTCGAAGAGGAAGCGGTGAATGAATGATGTTACTTCTTGGGCTTAGACTGATCACATAGGCGTTAACCCACCTGCTTGCTTTCCTTTGTACTACCCGACGAAATCTAAATACCTAGAATCAATATGAATTTTTTTATTTCAATGCCTGAAGCCATGTTCTACTACTGTCACAATCTCACAAGTATGTATACGAACTCGATGCAGAATGTCTCTAGCCAGAACAAAGCCATAGGGCAGAAAAGTGGCTTGCAACGACCGGATGCCAGTCCCGGATATGTGAGGCTAACAGAAAGTGTTAAGGGGGGGGTTATTCCCGGATAATAACGTAGCCGAATGGTTAGCGCTCTCCACTTTTTTACTGTATACAGATAGGTATGCACGATTGAAGGAAGTTCGCCTTGCTATGATTCGATTGTTCTTTTCTCGTATCGTCATGATTAGAGCTACTTTCTTCTTTCTTCCAACCTGGGTTTCTTCTAAAAAATTGACCAGCACACTCGAATTATCGACGGTGTACAAGTAAGTTTTTTGGGGAGGGCGAGCCGCGGCGAATCTTGTTGCAAGGGCGATTGTTCCCGGAGCCGAGGGGGTGGAAATAAACGTTTGAACGACGAGGCGTGTCAAGACAGCAGGGCATAACGAAGAAAGAAGAGAGTAGGGATTTGAAAGGGATCAATGGGGGAAAAGAGACAGAGTGATGATGGTGGTGGTGGTGGTGGTGGTGGCGGGGAGTTGGGAGCGGAAATACAGTCAAACGGACATATTACCACGGCGAGGCAAAACGCGACGCTGGAAAAGGCAGAAGAAGCCAACGCAGCATTGCAAGTACAGAAGGCGGAGAACGACGAACCCCCCAACGGAGGCTACGGCTGGATCTGCGTCGCATCGATTGCGACGCTCAACGGCCACACTTGGGGTCTCAACTCCTCCTATGGCGTCTTCCTCGCGCACTACCTCGCCAACAACATCTTTCCCGGTGCCACACCCCTGCAATACGCTTTCGTCGGCGGCCTCTCCATATCCCAAGCCCTCATCGTCTCTCCGCTCGCCACACTAACTACGCGTCGTTTCGGCACGCGGACTACGCTTTTCATAGGCGTGGGGTTGGAAACTGTATCCTTTATCGGCGCGAGCTTTGCGTCGCGGATCTGGCATCTTTTCTTGACGCAAGGGATTTGTTTTGGGTGGGGGATCGGGTTCTTGTTTGTGGGGTCTGTGGGGATCACGCCGCAGTGGTTTAGTACGCGGCGGTCGCTTGCGAATGGGTGTTCGGCGGCGGGATCGGGGCTTGGGGGGTTGGTGTATTCGCTTGCTGCTCAGGCGATGATTCGGCGCATAGGGCTTCCCTGGGCGTTTCGCACGCTAGGGCTTGTGGCGTTCGTAGTGAATACGGTTTGTGCGTTGCTGATTCGAGATCGGAATAAGCAGGTTGGAAGTCGGCAGATTGGGTTTGATTATCGGCTTTTTCGGAAGATGCAGTTTGTGGGGTTGTTGACTTTTGGGTTTTTGTCCATGCTCGGGTATGTGGTGTTGTTGTTTTCACTGCCGAATTATGCGAGGACGGTGGGATTGAGTGCGCAGCAAGGGAGTGTTATTGGAGCTATTTTCAACTTGGGACAGGCAATTGGGAGACCGCCTATTGGGTACTTTTCTGATTCCATTGGGAGGTTGAATATGGCGAGTAGCATGACATTCCTGAGTGGGCTGTTCTGTCTGGTCATATGGATATTTGCAAAGAGCTTTGGCGTGCTCATCTTTTACAGTCTGGTGGGTGGAATGGTAGCGGGGACGTTTTGGGCCGTGGCTGCTCCGGTCACGACGGAAGTTATGGGATTGAAGGATCTGCCGAGTGCGTTGAGTATCACTTGGCTGGTACTGGTCTTGCCTACTACTTGTAAGCCTGCCCCTTTCTTCCCGAGGAAAACTTGATTAATGATGATGGCTAGTCTCTGAGGCCATTGGTCTAGAAATTGTCACGTTCAATGGTGGTTCTTATACTGGTGCCATTATCTTTACCGGGTGGATGTATATTGGTGCCGCCGTCTTCTTGTGGCTTGTGCGAGCGTGGAAGATTGGCGAGGACGAAGAGCTGGCTGCTGGGGCTGAGAAGAATGATGATGGCTCTGCAGCTGGCGTCGGGACTGCGAAAGGAAAAAGTCCTTTTATGACGAGAATATTCATGATTAGGAAGGCCTGATTAATCTGGGGTGTAGAACATAGGAGGCATGCATGTGTGTATTTCCATAGTTGCCCCGGTGTGGCAAGGCTTGTTGCTTTCTTTCATGCGGACTTGGATGTCCACATTGTCCAGGTGGTGGGCTGGGAGGAAACAGGAGCCAACACTTAATACATGGGAGTCTGCAAAAAAGTGCTTTTGTGTCTGAGCATGTTCCAGAGGAGGTTGAAGTTCAAGTGCCAAGGCATCCAGCGCCCAAGCGATACTTTGGTTGCAAAAAAAGCAAGTAGTACTAGGGACGCGAGTCTTTGGTAGTAATAGCACCGTCAGCGGTCCAGGTATCCTTGCCTGGCAGCACTAGCTCCCGTCGCCGTCTTACCACTAGCCGGGTCCCCTATTTGAGGGCCCGTTAAAGGACGCTGGTCGTGACTGAAGAGGAGCTTGAGATAGTCGCTAGACTCAATGGTAAGACGGTGTATCTGGTGGTGCCGGCGACGAAAAAAAGTGAAGCGACTGGAGGGATCGAGGTTGAGGTTGGAGCCCATCGCCCACTGCTCAGTCGTTCGCTCCCAAATGCCCGCTGACGCACAGCAATCATGTCATTCTGACACGTGATTGGCCGCAATAGTGCGAAGTTCCCTGCTGCTGGGACACGTCTAATTGTCCTAGTGGCCACGGGATGACCTCAAGACGCGTCGTGACTTTTTTGTTGCTGGGTTGTGGGCCGGGACGGGACGGGTTCTATCCAAGTCACCATGTTTGTACGTACTTAGTATATGGGTATGTACAAGTAAGTAGTACTTAGGTATTCACATGAAGGTAGCCAGCCGGTGTTGCCGACGCCTTCAGCACCGCGCATTTCTGCTAATTACCGGGCGCAATATAAGTATAGAATGGCACGGACGAGGCTTTGCAGCCGTCGGGGCACGTTTATCACATGTGGGTTGGGCTGGGCGGACCCCCCATTGGCCCCTGATGGGACTGTGCCAACTGGCACTCCGCCCGCTAGCTCGAGCCTGGCCTTAGTCTCGTCGCTCTCCTGTTCTCGTGTGTCCGTGTCCGCACTTTCGTCGACGACGAACTTTGGCACGCCTTCGACTGCCATTCTTCTTCTTCTTCTTCATCCGTCGTCTGCCTGCTGCCACGGGATGTTCTCTTCTCCTGTTGTTTCCAGACTCGCCCTTGCCCACCTCATGTCATTCTTTTAGCTTCCTTGCTCTGTCTCCCTTTCCTTGTTCCATATACCTAATCGTACTGCCTCCACTCCACCTTCGCCCCTCCTGCGCTCGAGACTCTCTCCGGTACGCGTTCCTTTGCCCCGGGCAATCGACTACCGCCCCATAGAGCACTTGGGCCCATTGTTTTAACGCGTTTGGCTTCGGGGAGAAAAGACGAAGAAAAATAAAATCAAAAAAACAGCAGCAGTGGCAGCTCGCTCGAGTTGCGGGAACGCTTGGAGAGAGAGATCCTTGAATGCAAGCTAGACGGACGCCCTCCCCTTCGCTGTCGCCGCCCTCCTCTCCCCCAACAGCTCTCCACTACCCTGGCGAGTCGACATCTCCGTCCGACGACCGTGAACCAGTCTCGCCGACTTGGACTGCCCCATCCCCGTCTCGCACGCTAGGGCATTCGAGCCCAGAGCTGCCTCTCCTTCCCTCCTTCTCCGTACTAGGCAATCACCCCCGCACACCATCCACCGCTGCGAGGCGCGAGCGAACCGATACTTCGTACTACACGGCAAGCTGGGGCAGTCCGTACCGACACCCGCCGCCAACTTTCGACCTTGGCCGTCAAGTCTCGGCTAATTTTGGCAGCGACGACTTTGACGAGGAACCGTCTGGTCTCCAGTTTGGCCTTGACCATCTGCTTCCGTCGCGACTAGATCTCGAGGCCGACTCGCCCAATAGGTTCAACCTTGAGCATCTCATCCCCTCTCTGGACCGCAACGTATCGCCTAACCGCTTTACGCTTGAGCATCTAATTCGATCTCGCCTGCCCAACCTCGACCCTCTGACAAGAGAAGAACGGGCGTCTGGCAGCACTCCTCGGCCATCAGATTCGAATCCTACATCGGAAGAGTGGGTTCAACGGTTTCTCGAGCAGCGTTGGAACCGCGAGACAAACGACTGGCGGAGCAGCGACAGTGACACCGAAGGATCAGCGGACGATCAGGACATACCATTCGCTCCCCCACTGAAGCGAGGCCACCAAGCCAGGAACAAAAACAAGACGCTGAACCAGCAGGACTTCTGGCGCCACTTTAGCAAGGACCAGAAGGAAGCACTGGGCAAAATGATGGCCTCAAAATACGCGGACTCTGAGCCCGCGGGTTCCCAAAGGCAAACTTCAGGCTCCCAGACAAATGGACACAGTGTATCGGGTGAGAAGACACCGATTCCAACACCTTCAAAAGCAACCAAGCCAGCGAACAAGACTCCCACCAAAATGGGCAATGGTGATGCCGCAAAGCTGCCAAACCAGGAATCATCGACAAGCAGGCCAGCCTCCAGCACCCAGGCAGGCTCATTTGTTGCTCCCCAAAGTGCTGCGCCTGCGCACCCAAGAATGCGTAAGAAGGTGATTGTGAAAGGCAAGGGTTGCATCATCTCTATACCACGCGATATTCCTAGAGGCAACCCTGGTTATCCTCCTAAGCCAATGAGTGAAGAAACCGTCAACGCGAAGCTTAGGCAACTCGAGCAGCAAGGCTACGACACCCGGGGCTTCAGTACCGGCGGCCAGGAGACACATAACAGAGCCATCTGGCCAACAGAAGCTGATATACAGGCAGAGCGTGCCAATTCGGGTTCGAAATTCAGAGTACGCGTGTCCAAGGAATCGGAATGGAAAGACTACCAGAACTCTTTGCTTGAGGCAAAGCTTGCAGCACTCGGTGTCAGCATGGGCGGCGAGGAAGACATAGCTCTTCCTCTTTCACGCCAAACATCCTCGCAACAACATCCAGGAACAGTCTTCTCTCCACCTCTGCCTACCTCATCTGCTGGTAGCGCCCGCATGGCCAGGCCTGGCAGCATTGCATCAATCGGCTTCCCGTACGTTCCGTCTCCTGGACACATGTCACGGCAGTCGATTGCTTCCCCTGCAGCTTTTGGAAATCCTCGTGCAAATATGCATATGCATCGTCATTCCACTTTTGGATCGCCTGCCAACTTCGCTCAGCATGGTTATTCACCTTCAGGCACATGGTCACCAAGTGGTTACTTCAATGCTCAGGATGGTCGCACCGCATCTCCTGCTCTTGCAATGAACCGTCCTGACCTGGCCGATCTCATCTCGCCCCGCTCGCCATTTGGTATGGGCCAGCAAATGCCTATCACGCCGACGCAGAGACACGATTTCCAGCTACAGATGCAAATGCAACAACAGCAACTCCAGGCCCAGCTTCTTCAACAACAGCAGCAACAGCAGCAGCAGGTCCTTGGTATGCGACCCTCGTCTACGCTTGCTGAAGTACCCGAGGATGAGGATGAGGAAGACGAAGTACCGCCCATGAAGCACGCCACTCAAACCAAGACTGAGATTGCTGTGCCCACTCCCCGCGGTCATCGTCACAACATTAGCGAGAACCTTGAACGCGAAGCAGCTAATGAAGAGTATCACCTGGAAGAGGCCATTGATAAGCAGTTTGCCGAAGGTGGAGACTTCAGTACGGAGCCAGAGACTAATGTCCCATTGAAGCATTCCAATGCTGTGGCTAAACCCAAGTGGGAGGACTCTCGACCAATCTTGCACCAGCCTCAGCCACACAGCAGGACTCACTCGCTCGCACAAGCGCAGAATCCCGTCTCCTTTTCGTTCCCAGCACAACAGACACCTGCTTCCGACAGCGACGGCGCGCGTACGAACCTTTCAGAAAATACCAACCCCAGTTTGGAAGATGGAGAGGTCCGCAGCGCTGACCAGGGCTCTGTGCAGCACTCCAAGGCGCCCTCGCAAGTCAGCAATTCTTGGAAAGACAACAAGTTTGCCTTCAGCAAGCCTGCATCCTCCACGCATAGCAAGCATACCTCGCGCTCTTCCATATCGAAGCTCAATGTCGAAGCCAAGGAGTTCAAATTCAACCCGGCAGCGTCCTTCAGCCCTGGATCTTTCTCGTCCGGCTTCAGCTTCGCACCCGCCGTCAAGCCACCTGCGGAGCAAAGCGTACACCAGACAAACAAGACGAGCATGGACGGAATGGCGAACTTCAATGCCTCTGCACCTACCTTCAAGCCAGATGCACCCACGTTCAAGCCTGACGCCCCTGCGTTCAAGCCTACTTCAAATGGCTCCTCATTCATGTCTGGTGGCTTCGACTTCTCAAGCCCGCCATCATTTAAGCCCGATGCGCCTGTATTCAGTCCTGGGGGGTCGACATTTGATCCTAACAGGCCCGCTCCTGCACCAACGAGCTTCTCTTCCAAGATCTTTGGAGATGTTAACATCTCTGTTAATGACATTACCAAACCAGCTACCCGCTCCAAGGCTGTTCCCATTGTCAGACCGGACAACATGCGTCAGTCAACGCCCAAAGAGCAGGAAGATCGTGTGGATGAGGCTGGCCGGCCCATGCAAGCTGATGGTCGCGAGAAACGTGTGCGTCGTGACCGCGCTGACGGTGACGATGTGCCCAAGTTTGCACTTCAACCAATCCTCGCCTCGCAGCCTTTGGCGGAAGTCAAGGAGCCCAACGCTATCACCGTGGATGTCAAGATTACACGAGAGAACTCTACCCAAGACAAGGAGAACCGCTCGCTCGACAGCAAGCAGACTAAGATCAAGTCAAAGACTCCGTCACCGCTGCCACAGCAGCAGGATACAAGACCGTTTGAGCCTATTTCCCCTGCTCCCGGAAGTGAGCAAGGCGCAGACGATGAGACACCTAATGGCAGTGACATACCCACTCCCACCACCGAGGAACCCGAGCCAACGACTAAGAAACATAGCCACAAGAGCACTCTCTCTGCCAGTGCCAAGCCGTTCGAGTTCAAACCCCAGTTCAGCAACGCTGGCTACGATTTCGGTTTCCATGTTACAAAGCCTTCTCAAGTCGAGGAACCTGCGAAGGCTCGCCTGTCGCCTGCAAGGCTTGCTAGCAGGAGCCCAGCAACTACTTACCGGCCCAGTGATGACGGTTCGTTCAAGACGGCCATGGAGTCTGGCAGACAAACACGTTACCCCGAGAGCGAGAGCGTTGATTTCGACAATATCGGCGAGGCTTCGTTCAACGACATTGATGCAGTCATGAAGCATATGGACGGAGAGGGCTCGGACTTTGGTGTCGAGCGTGACGAGACATCTTGGGACCACTCGTCTCCCCAGAGGACGCCACATGTGTTTGAGCGCCACGACCTGCAACCAAACTTCAAGCTGCGTAGTGACGCACCTAGCCCCAGCCCCCGCAGGGGATTCATTCCCGGTCCCACAACATCAATGCAGGATCCATTTGACAGTGAGAGGGCTGCGCTTTCGTACCAATCTCCTGTGCGTGAGGTGAACAACGTGGATGACGGACATCTTAGCGACTGGGACGATGATGGCCTATTGAGCGAGGACGAGAACAAGGTCCAGACGCGCAGTGGCTTCTTCGACAAACATGTCGATGAGCTTATGGGTCGTCTCCTGCAAGATCGTCTTAGCCCGCTGCAGCAAAACTTGCAAGGTATCCAGCAAGCACTTGCGGCAATGTCACAACGCACGCGACGTGGCCGCCGCAGCATGTCCACCAACGAACGTCTGGACAGCGATGCAGACGATGAAGACGATGAGATCGGTACTGAGGCAGACTACCGCAACAGATCTCGAGGCAAAGACAAGAAGTTGGAGAAGATCAGGTCGATTGTCATGGACGCACTTGAGGTGCACCAATCACAGATCACGTCGTTGCCGGTGCCAGTACCAGTAGCGGAACCAATCATCCCAGAGAAAATCAGGGACATCGTCACCGATGTCATCACACAACATCAACCGCCTATGCAACACGTTGAACCTATTTCCGTTGACCAGATTCGCGCTATTGTTCAAGATGCCATCGCCTCGAGCAAGACAGCGCCAGAATATCCCACCGAGACTCTCAAGGCCGAAGACGTCCGATCCATTCTTGCCGACATGCTCGCGTCTCATGCTCCTCAGCCTGTGAGGCCTGACGACATCAGATCCATTGTCATGGAAGCGTTTGAGACTCACGCTCCTCAGCCGTTGCCGCCACCAGTTCCTGAGCAAATTTGGCCAGATGACCTCAAGGCCATTGTCGCAGAAGCGATTGCATCTTCTCATACCCCGCCTCCACCTGCACACACTGCGGATTCTGTCCAGCCGGACATGATCCGCTCCATTGTAACCGAAGCATTGGCATCTCAGAAGCCTGCCGCCACTCTAGAGGCACCTGTCAATATTCCACAGCCATCGCTTGAGATGTCTGAGATGTACCAGATTATTGGTAGCCTCAAGGCTTCTATTGCGCAGACCACTAGTCATCACCTGCAAGCTGAAGACGTTCGTGAGCTCATCGACGATGCTTTCAAGCGTCAGAATATGGAGACTGCGAAGCTCGAGGAGTCCAAGGCTATCCAAGAGAGAGATGCACGGATTACCGACCTTGAGGACATGCTCAAGGAGACTACTCTTCGCTTTGATACCGAAACCGAAGCGCGCAAGGCTCTTGAGGCCCGTGAAGTCGACTCTGCTCGCCTTCTTAAGGTTACTGAGGAAGAGCTTACCCTTCTTCAGCAAGCCGCCCGTGACGATGAGAGGAAGATTCGTTCTCTGACCGAAGAGCGTGACGATCTTCGCCGTAGCTTCGATACTCTCAAGAGCAACGAAGATGTATTCCGTGACAGGATTTCTACACTTGACGGCGAGAACGAGCGGCTCAAGCTTACAAACATTGCTTTGGAAAGCTCTGAAGAGGACCTCAAGAAGAAGCTGGATTCTGCTACCGCTGAGAACGAGGCTCTGACATTTACACTGGAAGAGCACCGCCTTTCTGCCAACAAGTGGCGTGGCGACCTCCAGGTAGCTCACGAGGAAGCAGAGCAACTCCGCAAGGCTATCGGCGAGTCACGCTTCCAGGCTGAAGAAGCCACTCGTGTCCGTGAGTCTATGCGTATCAAGTTTGAAAAACTTCAGCAAGATATGGTCGCTGCCTCTCAGCAGGTTGCAGCTGAACGCGCTCAATGGCAGAAGAACGAGGAGGCATCTGCAAGCAAGTATGAGGTTCTCAGCGCACGTATTGAGGCTGAAGGTCGCACACGCGAGCGTCTTGAGAGAGAGCTCGAGCGCCTTGAGACTCAGGAACGCGAGGGTATGAAGCTCAGATTCCACCTTGAACAGACTCAGAAGCACAACTCTAGGCTAGAGGAGACTATCCAACAGCTGAGGAAGGAAACCGTGGAGCACCAGAGGAACGCTGAGCGCTACGAGCGCGACATGCGTGAAGCGAGGGACGCTGCTCACATTGAGATCCGCCGCACCCGTGTGCTCATGGAGGCCGATATCGATGCCGCCAACAATCAGGTCAACATTGTTCGCCACGAGCTCGAGAGCGAAATCAACCGTGTCCGTGCCGAGCTGGACCAAGTTCGCATGGACGCAGACACTGCCAAGGAGAAGCACGAGCTTGACTTGGAGGCAGCCTCTGATGCCAAGAAGCAAGCGGTTCAAGAAGCGATCGAGAAACAGAGACTCAGCATGCAAGAACAGCAGCGTGCGTTTGAGCGTCAACTTGCGCACGTCGAGCACGAGCATGCTCGTGCTCTCGAGTTTGCACGTGAAGACAAGGATCGCGCTGAGGCCTTCCATAATGACAAGCTTGCTTTGGCTGACTCCAAGCTCGACCATTTCAAGGACAAGATCTCCCTGTTGGAAGAGAAGCTACAGGTTGCAAAGGAAGCTGCTAACGCTGCGGTTGCCGCTGCTTCCAAGTCACCAATCTCTACTTCCTTTGGTCTAAGCAGCTCTGAGAAGATTTCTACCCAAGCACTGCGCGAATCCATTGCTGTTCTACAGGAGCAACTGCAAGAGCGTGAGGGACGTATCGAGTCGCTTGAGCAGCAACTTGAGGAGGTTGATACCGAGGCACCAGCCAAGCTCAAGGAACGCGAAACCGAGATCAACTGGCTACGTGAGCTCCTTGGTGTACGTGTGGACGACCTGAACGACCTCATCACCGCTTTGGCTCAGCCAACTTTCGATCGCGAGACTGTTCGTGACGCCGCAATTCGCATCCGCACAAACTTGCAGATGGAGCAGTCGGAGAAGGAACGACTCATTTCTGGCGGACAACAGTCCTTCCCCACGCTCAGCACGTTGTCCAACTTTGCCTCACCCAAGGCAGTTCAGCTTGCTGCTGCCATTGGCAACTGGCGTAAAGGCCGTGGAGAGGCTACATCCGCCCTTGCAGGAAAGCCTTCTACCGCACAACGCACCCAGACACCATCGCGAGCCCAACCTCACTCCGCACAGTCCTTTCTCTCTGGCCTCATGACACCGCCAACCTCCAACATGCGCCGTACCCTCGAAGTTCCTTCCGCCTCTCAGCGCCCACAAGACGCTCGCTCGAACTCGATGAGCTCGCACGCGTCGACTGAAGTTGGTTTCCCGGTTCTTGGAAAGCAACCCCGTACACCACCTCTAATGAGGAAGCAGGCTTATGACCAAGATGCGGACATGGAGCCATGGAGTGAGAGCGGCTTCTACGAAGACGAGAGCGCCATTGAAGAAGGTGAACTGACGCCTTTGGCGCTCAACTTTGGAAGGGAACTCCGGCAATGAGTCTGGTTTCAACCTGATTCAAACTGAACAAATCTTATTATTTCTTTTGTGCAATTTTCTTTTCCCTGTTTTGGCTCTAAAGAGCGTCCAATCCTTTCTTTACGTATACTTTTGGTTCTCAATTTTCCTTGTGCGTGTGCGCAGGAAGAAAGACTGCTGCCATCTATCTCATGTACCTAATGCTTGCTTTTATGCGATTTTCCTATGAACACCATCTTCTTTTTTTGTCGAAAGGCTGGATATTAGAGAGAGATATACCCCTCAAGACTGCCCCAGATTTCCTTTATTTCCCTCCAACCCTTGGCTTTTGTAATATCAAATTGTAAGCACGCCCCATCCTTCTATTCTATTAGTTTCCTATGTTTCTGCAGGAGGTGTCTAGGGATCATGGTAACGGTGCAGAATGGGCCGATCACGGTCTTACTAGATTTACTTAGAGAGTAGGCGTCAGAAATTGAACACCCAATCTTTCTTTTATTATGGACTGAGTGCTTGAATTTGTGAAAGTGTTGTGAGACCTGAAGCTCTTTCAACGACTTCAACAGTGTTTATGAGCCAGACTGATATGTTGATGGACACAGACAATACTAAAATCCTATCAAAACCTATCGCTTTGGTATTGAAACTTTTTTTTTTACAAAAGACCCTTAAGAATACATGTATAAAGTAGAATTGCCCCTTTTGGCTTCCTTACAAGCATACCCCAAAGTTCATCATGCAGCATTCCTTCACTCATTTTCTTTCAATATCTGCGCCTGACCCAAACCACAAGTCCTCCACAAACGAAGCCCAAACCTGTCATAATCTCACGTCCACAACCACTTCCTACACTTCTTCACCCCACAAAGACACAGAATCACGCCTTCCCCCGGCTTATCCAAATAATCAAACGTGAGCTCCCCCTTCCTCGGAATAAACCCGCACGCGAAAAAAATGCAATGTCATAAACCCTGGCATCATGCCGATTATAACCAACTGTATACTGCCGACAATTCGGGTCGCGAGAATGATTTATGAATTTCGTGGGCCCCCATGAACTCGCCGTCAACAACATACAAGTCCTTCTCATCCAGCATTTCTGATTCCGCGAGTTTGTCTAGGGAGTAAAGATACGAAGCTTTTGCTTTGGAAGATGCATTTTCACGGCGTGTAGCTTCGGCATCGGTAATGACTTCACCGCGGTAGGTATCGATGAATTGGCCCTCGTGCAGGTCCTCTGTGCAGCGTAGACTCCAGCCGCGGCCATCGCTAAAGCGGAAGATTTCGACTTCGACTTGGCGCCCGCAATTGCACTTGTCGTTGCATTCGTAGATGGGGCTGCGCGACTTGAGGTAGATGGGGACGAGGCAGCCGGTGTGCTCGCGCTTGATGCCCGCGGCGTAGTAAGGGAATTTCTTGGGGAAGCCCATGGTGAAGAGGCCGTGGTCGAGTGCGTGTCGGTACTGCAGTTTCTGGATGTCGTCGAGGCGGGATTCATCGACTGCGGCATACTCGAGGCAGTCGCATTTTCTCGTGTATTCACAGCCTTTGTCCCGGCCCATGTGTGGGGAGCACAACATGCAGCCTTGTTGGGTCTCGGGCGGTGCGTTGATGACCCCGGGTTGGAGGACGTAGTCGGATATGTAGCGGAAGCGGAGGGATGGAGTGGAGAAGTCTACTAGGTTGACTAATTTGATAGACCTAACGTCTTTGCCTATGACTTTGGATAGCCGTCGGACATATCCGTTGCGTATGCAGGCGAGTGCTTTGTCGACACTGGATCTTTGCGCTGTCTGCTTCATCTCTGGGGTTGGGATACTGTAGATGTCGAGTTGCGGTATATCTGCTCCTGTAGCAGTACAATAGCAGATATATCCATACTCGTCGGCATCTATGATGCCGTTGTATGCATCAGGTGAAGATGGAAGTGGAGGTGTTGCTGTTGAAGACTGAGAGAAAAAGGGTGTTTGACCACCATGTTGTGCATAGTAAAGATTGTAATCAAGAGGAGAAGAGCACAGATCATCCTCTAGGCCACTATCTGGCGTTTTGCGCTTTTTTGCTATAGGTTGCACTTGCACAAGTGATTCCATAGACCTGGGTGATATTAGAGACGTCTTTCACGTGACTAGGCTGCACTGCATACTTCTCTCTCATTTCGAGGTAATCTTGTACGTGCTCGAGACATCACAAAAGCTCTTTGATCGAATGCCAGCTTAGCGGCGCTTAATCCGACGCATCGTCGGCATTCCACCGGACTAGGTACTGTTCGTCCTAAATGTACCCTGTCAGCCAGTCGCGCATAGACAGACCATCTAGGACAAAACATCACTCACATCCTTTTGCACACGATTTGAGACTATCGAGTGAACCTAGAAATAAGGATCATATTACCATGTGCTAGGCAGCTGGTTTTAGTGTACTTACGCAATCGACGAGGACCCATCGCCCCATGTAGCCATTTGATGGTATGACGACCATGGACGGCATTCCAGTAATGGAGCTACATCGTGTTAGACTTCTCTAGACGTGCAGGGTTCGTTTTTAGAATGGATCTTGTAAGCAAGTATAATTACGTCGCATATTGACGTTTAGAGGTACCGTAAAGTAACAGGTTGTTACAAACCTGAAGAGAGGGACGGTGCAAAAGATATGGAAAGTATGAAGGAGCCCATATCAAGACCTCACGAAAGACAAAAGCATACAGGACCAATGACGCATGAGCGCCCCGCGTCCCACGGTCTTAGCGGAACGCCACCATAAGACAAGTCACGTGTGTCCCCCATAATTTCACGATGTCCCACGAAGTACTACGCATGAGACAACATAGGACATATGGGATAATATGGAACATAGGATATTCACTTGTTATATAGCACAGGCATTGAGCCCTTACGACTCGATGTGTTCAACTTAAGTTCTGAGTACAAGTATAATATAGTATTATTCTACTTGCCCACGTTACTGTCCAGCGCACCATGTCTCTCTATCTGCGAAAACCAACCAACAAGAATTTTGACACAAAAGATTTTACATTACCTCCACTCAAGATGTACTCTTAACAGATGTAAGGGATAAGTAAACTTACTGTTACACAGGGTTTGGCTATATTTTTCTAGTCTCGGTCCGGGTTAGGGCGAGATGGTAATCTGCGGTAAGCCGTGCGATTTATCTGGCGACTCGTAGTGGAAAAGAGTTATGTTTGTAACCGGAGGTAAAGACAATCAATTCTATGCTGACAGAATAACAGTATAGCAATCTTGTTAAGTAAAGTAACTAGTAAGAAAGTACAATTTAAGTTGACCACAACGAGAGTAATAATAAAATTCATCCACCTACCCTTATATCCTCATTGCTTCCAGTCCTGTCATCCCTCCGGATGTCCGGTTCCGATGGGAGGTTTGGGATGTCCGCCATCCCTTGGCAGCCTGCCATCTCTCTCGTAACCTCTTTCGTCGAGATGTTGCGTCTTGGCGGCATGTCTCGTCACGTGATTTCCGCCCCGCGGGGATCATTCCTTTGACGTGCATGGCGGTTGGCCTTCAACCCTTCGTACCTTGTCAAGGAGAGAATTTTTCTTGTTACTTGTAAGACTAAGTGTCACCCTAGTCCTGTTTAGGTTGCATCTTATGGTAAAGTAACATTACTCTAAACTTCGGGCCTATCTACAGCGAATATTTGAGTAAGTACGTATGTACTACGTAGACCACTATGCAAATACAAGCCACGTCTATGCATGTCAGCATTTCTGCGTGGTTATTGTGTAGCCATCGATTGGAGATTTAGGTTTCCGAAATCATCCACTTTACTCTAATCAATCCAATGTTTCGACACAATAGGCTGTTAATTTCTATTGCTGCATGGTACGGCACACTGAATATGTCTAGAACTTGTAAATACGCTTCTTTTCTATCTCCTTTTATACTATTACATAAGCCTAAGCCAAAGTTCAACTGCTAGTACTTGAGGGCGCTGATCCACAAGTGGCAGTCTTATCGATAACAATGTTAGCTCCGCAACCCCAAAAAAAGTTCCGCGCGTATCTTGAACTCCACCTAGGTACACCAGCAATACCCTCGTTTCGCACAAGATGACTTCGGACGCGCAGAACAATCCTTTTATCAGGAACCTTGCCTCGAGCGGTATGTATATAGGGCATATTGAAATCCTGTTAGTAATAGGCTGACGTTTGCGACAGACAAGAAAGTTCGCGACCAGGCGCTCGATGCCTTGAAACAATACCTTGGCGCACAATCTGAAATCTCGGAACTCGATCTTCTAAAGCTTTGGAAAGGGCTATTCTACTGTACGTATCATACAAGAGATCACCCTGATGAGAGACTTCAAATGTCTTCGTGATAAGCCAGGCGACAGGGCTAAGACAGTTTTTACAGGCTTGTGGATGCAAGACAAACCCGCCCTTCAGCAGCGCCTTTCCCGTGACCTCGCATCTCTCGTCTCTACCCTTCACACGCCAGTAGTTCTGCCATTCATCCGCGCCTTCTTCCTTACCATGTCTCGTGAATGGGGCCATATTGAAGCACTAAGACTCGACAAATACCTCTACTTAATCCGTCAATACGTCAACGCCTCATTCGCATTCCTTAGTCGGAACAAGTGGAAGAAGAGCCTATTGGAACAATGGAACAGTATCATGGAAGAGAACCCTTTGGAATGCAAGAACATGAAGATTCCTAATGGACTCAGATATCATGTCATGGATGTTTGGGTTGATGAACTAGAGAACGTCGAGGGCGATGGATGGGAGAAGGACGAAAATAAGGAGACGTTGGAGAAGCTGGTACAGCCAATCGAGAGTATGGCGAAGAACGGAAGCTTGAAACCGTTGAGAAATGCGGCCAAAGAGTGTCTCGCTGATGAAAGATTAAGAGCTTGGAGAGGGCAGGAAATTGAAGTCGCAAGCGAGCCTGAAGAAGATGAGGAAGCGGAGTGGGGAGGTTTTGCAGACTAAAGAACTGTGTCACTGGCACCTCGGGCATTACAATTGATTTCAGCGCGGCGTTCATGGGTATTTGGCCTTTACAAATACAACCCGGAAAAGTACTATATTTGGAAATCTCGAATCAATACGCGAACTACACCAAAACTCCGCAACGAGACCAAGCATCATCATGAGCAAAATCCTATGTTCTTAACCGTCCATCTCAATCCTCACGCGTGTTGATAGAACCATCTAGGTCTTGTTAGCATACTTCTTAATGCTGTATAGTAGCGTGTACTCACATCCATCTCTCCTGTCTGCACCAAGGTTGTCCTTTCTCTCTTCTGTATATCTCCCCAACAAGTCCGGCCTGAAGAATAGTACATACATCCTCCACAGCAATGGAGGCAGCAAAAATCCGATACTCACCCCTGCAACCGTCTTACTTAGTGCCGCACGAGGCGCCCCTTGTATCAACTCCAACATCAGAATAGGAATCAGGCATGCCTCGCCTAGACCCAACAGTAAGTAAGTCGGCCTCCTAGACTCGATACCATTTCTAGTATTGGTTGCGCCAGCGGCCAGTGCCGAGGTAAGTCCACCAACAATTAAGCCACCGAAAAGGCGCGCGAACAAGACTGATGCTGGGTTGATGTCCCGAGATGGATTGTTGAGAAGTAGTGAAAGGGTAGATTGTGTGTTCGTGATTAGAGGAATGGTGAAGAGGTTTGCAACGGCTTCGAGAACGAAGGCTTTGCGGATTATTGAACCGTCTTGAGCGGGGTCAGGCGTTATGCTCGGGTTTGCTGCTGGTGACTTTATAGACGACATGTTTTGAGTTGCCCCGGGGTTCTGAGATGATGAGTGTAATGAATTGTAGCTATAGGGGATTTAAAAGAGGTTTTTTGAGTTTATAGAGAGTATGTTATAATTCAGTGATTGAGTAGTCTCCCTAATAACTAATGACGAGTGTGTCGTCGAGAAGGTCACATTGACGTCATCACTTTCCGAGATGCTTTCAAGTATCGTCGTAGGGCAACAGTAGGTGAGACTACATTCCATGCCATGAATATATTTTTATCTTGCTAACTCACAATAATGTCTCTAATGTGTTGCGTTTGTGCACAGCTACACCGCTAACAACAATTTGGCTGGTCCATAGTCAAGCTACCTTAGACCATGTCCCCATGTACCGCGACCTACTCGTGTATTTTCTTCTTTTCTTTCAAGACAAAAGAACTGGGCGTACCACGGAAACATGAGGGTATCGGCGCAAAATGGGGTCATTAACTTGTGGCGGTGAATGAACTTCTAGTGCCAAGTTGCTATCTGGTTCACCACCACATGCTAATGTACCATGAGGAATGAGAGGTGAGTAACAAGACACATATTCTTGTCAAATAAATAGTGCGATCATCTTCCAGATATCTTACAGTACTACTATTGCGAGACTGAGGGTAGGTGTTCTTGAGCACCGGTCGGCCAATTACATCCTCCGAATTTACACCGCCAAAGTTGCCCAGGTTCTCACCGCGCAATAAGTCCGGCAAAAACATTCCACAACGCACTGCAGGGTTGAAGGGTTCAATTTCTGGGCTGATCATGGGCCGCCGACCCAACCAGCTGATCCTCGAATACTTCGAGCGCGGCCCTAAGCTCGAAGATGCAAGCAACCGCTACCAGCACACGTGCAAATCGTGCGGCGAAAAGGTACATGACCCCGCGACAAGACGTCTCGAGGTGAAATGAGTAATAGCTCACACGACCCAGTTTCCTAAAGGTCGCATAGACAGCCTCACGAATCACCTGGTCAAGAAATGTCCTGCACTGCCTCTCCAGGACCGGCAGCGTGCACTGCTGCAAATGCACGAGCTGCCCCTCCCCGACAACATGACGCGAACGACCAATACGAACGCACCAGGACCGAGCCAGATGCAGCATGGCCAGAAAATGAACCTTCCATTTGTACCGTCGAAACAGCTCTCTGCTCTCGAGACGCTAGCTGAGGTCTCGCGACAACACTTGGACCTGTCTGGAAAACGGATGGCAGAGAAGCAGCCCTTACAAACGCAACACGGTCACAATAATACAAGTCATGCAGGGCTGTTGGAAGAGTTCCTGATACAAGATGATAGACCGGATGGTTCCGATTTGGGTGGTATTTCACATGGCATAGACATGTCAAATCCGCCAGCTATGCCGTCTATGTACCAGTTCAATAATTCGCTGCATCACTCACCGACAACTTCCCCGCACATGGGCCACATGCCTCTTTCAAGCTCTTCATCCATGTCGCACATGGTTCCCTCACTCGTCATGGCGGCATCTGCGGCCAACGATCTGATGCCGCTGACCAACGGTTTGTCGATGGACTCGGATATGAATCTCTCAGGACATGGTCTGCACAACATGTCAGACGGAAAATTCTTTCACACGCAAGGACGTGGGCACTGGCCGAATATACAACCCAATTCGCTCGACCCAATGCTGCAAGATCATAGCAAAGAACATATGCAGATGAACGACAATCATAAAGGAATAGGCCACCAACGACCGCTTGCCATGAATGCGGGTAATCAAACGCATTTCACAACGGACTTCAGTATGAATCAAAAGCCAGCAAAGCCAAAGGTCAGAGGGCGCTTCACTGACTCCAGGCGGAAGGAAGTGCAAGAGGTGCGCAAACGAGGCGCGTGTATCCGCTGCCGTATGCTCAAAAAGCCTTGTTCTGGAGAAAACCCATGCAATACTTGCCAGAATGTTGAGAGCGCACGGCTTTGGAAGCAACCTTGCATTCGGACACGGATAGCAGAGGAGTTTGGTCTCTATACCGCAGGCTTGCACAGTGTCCTCGCATTCCACGCCACCAATCAAGCAAAAGGCCAGATACGACTTGATCAGACACCAGGACGGATAGAAGCCAGCCACTTCCCTGCTTCTAGCACTTTTACAACTTTTACTCCGCTGAAATGTCAACAAACTGCAGCGACCCAGACCACGGATATCGACCCGGCTATTTTCTCAGGACTAGCGTCACTAGATTTGGAGTTGATAGATAGCGATGATGATGTTAGTGGAAAAGTAGATCACTACGTCAAAAAGATGGCCGGTCACTTTGCCGACACCGAGGACTCTCACTTTATGAAGGCAACTGTACACAGCGCGAAAAGCATTGCATCATTGAGCCCCGATGGACTTATATCCAAGTCACTGGAGCTTTGGAACCTAACCCGCATACTCACGTCTCGCAACTTCGAATGGCACTTGTTCTCTAATCCATCTCTTGCGCCTACTCTGGCCCCCTCAACGTTGTCTGCCGCAGATATCGATGATGCAATTCGCGTGCCCATTACACCTCTGGAGCATGCCTCTTCGTACAACCTCATTAGCATGCAGCTCATGGACGCGACAGAAAAGCGGGCGGCATGTCTTGCACGTATTGTCATGAACGACCTCGAACGCAGATTATTGCAGCGTCAACAAGCGAACCCGTTTGAAACCTTTCTTGTCGCAGTCATACTCCTTGCCTGTGTAGAGCGAATGTGCTGGCTCTTCCGTTCTTGGGAGGCCCCGTCTACGACTCCACCTGGCGAAAGCGGCAACGAATCTGGCAAACAGACATCTAATGCTCATACCGATCTTGTATCTGCTCTTGATTCCACTACAATCACTTCTTCGTCTCCTTCCGCACCGGCACAAGACCTTTTGAACCAGCCTTATCGCAATCCGCGATGGCCACTCGACAAGTCCCCGTCTACGTTCTCGCAGCAAGGCGAAAAGTTCAGTGATATCCTCAACATGCTGCTCAAGATGCGCGGTGTTCCCCCCAAAGTGACGTCGATGAATCTTGACGGGACGCTGACTGTATGGAACGAGGATGCCGACGAGAAGGTGCGGGAATGGTACAGTGGGATTGCGGTCACGACGCTGATGCTGGATGAGCGGGCGAATGCACGTTTTGTTGGTGAAGATCCAAAGGAGTGGGAACTGAAGTTTATAGGAAAGATCATTAGAGGGGATTAGGATGGCATGTCAAGGAGGTAGCCGCCAATGCTGAAAAGAAAACACAAGCGTGCTATTGATATGAGAATGGTTCCTCGTGACTTGGATTTCATGTACTATGAATGATAACGTATAGCTAGGTGAGGAACCGATGTTGGCATCTGCCTGTCGTTCAATTGACCAATGAGTAAATGGATGAATAACGTTGTTGCAATCACATTGGCTTCTCATTGGATTGGCAAAACCGTAATTTTGAATATGCAAATCGTATGCCACTGTGGGTGCGCAAACTGCGCCATAACGCCGTAACACCACATCATGACTCTATGGACGAAAAGTTCAAAAGCAATCGGCATGAATTGACTCAGCTCTTGAGGGCCTCGAGTCGGCCCCGCATTTGAGCCAGCATCTCTGCTTGGTCTTCCTCTTCTTCCTCCTCTGTTTGCGGTGCAGCAGGAAGCTCCTCCTCTTGTGCTTTGCTCGGCGGTAATCGGTCCTTGAGTACCTCGCTCAACACCTTGTCTACTTCCTCTTCCGCTTCCTCGGCTTCTCCTTCCAGCATTTCATTCTCGCCCAGCGTGTCATCGAGCATCTCCTCGATGATTCCCGCCTTCATCAACTCAGAGCTGAGCTCTCTCATTGTGCCCGTCAGCTCTGGAAGTCTGACTAGACTGTTCACGTCTTTCATGATGCCCGTACTGGCCTTGATGCTACCCTCGATCTTCCTAACGGAGAAGGCTTCGTTGACCTGCATTTGCACGCTGTTGAGCTGCGCCTTGGATGTCATGAGGCGGTTGTTTTGTTTCCGGACGCGAATCAGTTCGCGGGCGAAGATGCGAACATCTTGGTTGGCCTGCTTGGCCATGGCTGGGTTGCGCTGGGCGCGTTTGGACGACTGTTGGATGAGGTTTTTGGTTTTTTGCTCCGTGGCCTTGAGCTGTTGGATATCGCGATCGAGCTTTCGGACATTCTGGCGCACGAGGGCATTGCATTTGCGCTTCTGAAGGATTGTTAGATTGTCGTGTAGAGATGTGCTGTGGTGACGTAGCACTATCGTACCTGCTCTTCAGGCGTGGGCTTCCACAGGAGACCTTTGATGGTCTCCATGGTGGGCAAACAGTCAATCTAGATGTGCACAGTATGGTTTTGGGGGCGCCAGATGCGCGGTGCTTAGGTGTGGGAGTCGTCTGGCGCTAGTGGATGCGGGTAGGGCGGGAGTTGGCAGGCCCAAGAATCGAGAGGCGCGTGACGGCAGATAGACGGGGCGATTGACAGAATACTAGCAGGTCAAGCGAAGGGTGAATATGGAAGCATGTGACAGGGCAGCAGGCGGATGCGCATGTGGATGTGCATGTGGATGTGCATGCCAGGGCCCGAGGTGTTGTAAGGATGGCGGCCTTGGACCAGCTCCAGGCCGAGCTCGGGCCCATGGTGACGTTGAGCTCTTCGCGGGGCAGGAGCAGCCCACTAGCCTCAGCGTTCGAGTCTGTCATCCACCGCGACAGCGAGTGAGACAAGCAAGAAAATACAAATTCACGGGCTGCATACGCGTTGACACTGTCCTCCGACCTACATTTCGTAATCGATTGACCAAAAACGGATCGTTGAACCCAAAGATTCCACAGGGCTTCTATTGCTTTCCACGCTAGTCTCTCCACAGGGCCGCATTTCTTCCGCCTTCAATCTGCTTCCTCCAGACAAACACTTTGACTGAACAACAATCAACACCCATTAAATAAACTGCGAGACACGTTGAAGCGCATCCGGACTTGAACGGAACGCCACATCACACAATCACGACCTTGAAAATGTCTACCCTCACCCCAGAAGGTATGTTGCAGCCTTGTTTACCATCAAAGCTCCAGAGATACTTCACTTGTGCCTTGCGCACCCTCTCAAGTTCATGGAGACGCAATCCGATTTGATGTTCTCTGTAGCCCACTTGCGACTGTCACAGACGCGTCCGGGGCCTTTCTTACCGTCCAACATATGCTAATACGCAACAGTCCTTTGGGCGCAACGCTCATCCACCGACGAACCAGCCAAGAACGTGATTTATCTTACCATCGTTGCCCCCGACCTATCGAACGAAGACCTGAAGATCGAAATCAAGGATCAATCTCTCAGCTTCCAGGGTACCTCTACTTCCAAGAAGGCCACATACGCCATCAATCTTGAATTCTACGCCGAGATCGACACCCAAAACTGCAAATGGGCTAACAACGGCCGTGGCATCGATTTATTACTAAGAAAGAAGGAGAACAAGCAGGAGTACTGGCCCCGCCTGCTCAAGGACTCAAAAAAGATGCACTTCCTCAAGACTGATTTCGATAAGGTATGCTAGCCAGGAATGATAACGCTACGAGGACTTAGCTAACATGCTACAGTGGGTCGATGAGGACGAGCAAGACGAAGTCGTAGATGACCTTGACACGTCCGCAATGAACCCCATGGGTGGTGGCGACGGAGGCTTTGGCGGCATTGACTTCAGCAAGCTTGGCGCAGGTGGCATGGGCGGAATGCCTGGAATGGAGGGCATGGACATGAGCCAAATGATGGCAAACATGGGCGGTGGTGCCCCCGGTGGCGACGACAGCGACGACGATGACGACATGCCTGAGCTTGAAAACGACGAGGACAACAAGGAGAAGGCGCCCGCAGCCGCTGCATCAGGTGACAAGCCCAAGATTGAAGAGGTCGCATAAACAGACACTCTCCTTGGGTTTAGTGAGTTATACCACATGAGATTGAGCGGGCAGTGCGCATGACGGATCGGCGTTGACACAATCTTTGGGGGAATGAATGTGAGTGTAATCCGAAATGGCCAAGTACGGCTATGCATCTATGAGCCGCTGTTGCTTCACGACTTTAGCGTGTGGATGCAGATGCCGATCAAATCATGCAGTATATGACAAAACAATACGAATCATGTTTTTTTCCATGACTGAGAAAATACCACATCCAAAGTGAAATGAAGAGTTTAGTGAATTTAGTGTTCTTGTCAGTCATTCCAGTGGGGTACCTTGCTATAATTCCAAGATATCCCTTTGATTGCCCCACCCCCATGTCTCACACCTTTGTTTATATTTGGTAGGTATCGTATGGAAAGTCTTCCAGGGTACTGTACAACCGTGCCCACCCATCATCAATTTGCCCAGTCGTGCCAATCTGTCTCTCTCCTTGTAAAGTCAACTCCTCCGCCCTCTTCTTCTTTTCCTCGTCAGTCTCTTTGTACTCGCCCGTCAGTCCTGCAAGCACCTCTTTCTCCTTGCCCTTGTACTCCACTAACAAATCTGGATGGGAACACCACACCACCTGCATGCCTGCTCTCCGTCCAGACTCAACCCCCGGCACGCTGTCCTCGAAAACCAAGCACTCTTCCGGCCGAATGGGCGGTTGTCCTTTCCCTTCTAGTGTTTTATTGAGTGTCGAAAGCGCAAGAAGGTAAATGTCAGGAGCAGGTTTCCCACGACCCGGCGCTATCCTCGGATCATCCCCCAAAACACGGTGTTCGGGCGCAAAATGATCAAACAAATGACCCAAATGCGCGCTCTTCAATTCAAAGTTGCCCTTGTGACTGCTCGTTGCAAGAGCAATATGTACACCCCTACTCTTCAGGCCCTCTAGCAAGTCTAGGACGCCCGGTAGCGGTTTCGTAGTTTTGAAGAGTTCGCGCTGGAGTTCTGATTGCTCGGCGAGGAATTGCTCGTTTGATATGGGAAGTTTAGCCCATTCGTGGAAGATTAGTGCGGCTTGTGGACCGGGTCGGCCTTGCAGTTGGGCTTTTATGGACCAGGGGATGTGTGGGCGGCCGTAGCGCTCGAGGATTTTGTTTGTGACTATTGTGTAGATGTCTTCGGAGTCGATTAGGAGGCCGTCCATGTCAAAGAGGGCAGCCCGTATGCGGGGTGGTGGGGTGGTTGTGCTGGTCCGTGTTAATTGGATTTAATTTATATACTTTGGATGAGAATTGCGTACTTTGAACCCATGTTGGCTGTTCTCTGAGGCGCGTGGAAGAGTGCGTAGGTACTTAATTGGGAGGGTTTGCAAAAGATGCGGCTAGGTGAATGGATCTTGGTACCCCACGCCTAGGAACGACTGGACCGAGGCGTGGGGCATTTGTCGGACCTCCGGCTCGGCCACAGACGTCACTCTCCAAACAGATCAACAGGCACCACAGATGGACCAAAACTATTGGCACCTCGATACACTTTCGATTCCTAAACGAACATGTCATTAAATACTGGCCCTCCCTCTAAGCCTGAGGCAGCTGGAGTGGCGACACCCGAAATATTCCCACCAGACGAAGAGAAGAAACTACTCGATGAAACAACTGCGGAAAAGGCTTTAGCCAACAAGACATTTGCGTCAGGCGAATACAATAGCGCGATACAAGGATATGAGAAAGCACTTGCAGTCTGCCCGAACTATCTCGAATACGATGTCGCCGTACTGCGTTCCAACATAGCAGCATGTCACTTGAAGCTGGAGGAATGGAAACATGCTGTAGAATCCGCTACAAAAGCCTTGGAGGCATTGGAACGCATAGATCCTCCCCCTATCCCAAAAGATACGAGTAAAGACGGAGAGAAAGAAGTAGCAGGCAGTGGCGCCGTCCAAGAAATCGACGACACTACCGAAATCTACCTCGACGCTCTCACTCGCACCAACCACACTATAGACGACGTCCACAAACTCCGCACCAAAGCACTCCTCCGCCGCGCAAAAGCCCGCCACGAAGTCGGTGGCTGGGCCTCTCTACAGGGCTCACTCGAAGACTACCAAGCTCTCCTCATACCACCACACCGACTCTCAAGCCTCGATCAGAAGGCTGTGCAAGCGGCGTTGAGAACCTTGCCGGCGCAGTTAGATGAGACGAAAAACAAGGAGATGGCGGATATGATGGGAAAGCTGAAACAGTTGGGTAATGGGATACTGAAGCCGTTTGGGTTGAGTACAGATAATTTTCAGTTTACAAAGGATGAGAAGACTGGGGGGTATAGTATGAATTTTAATCAGGGGGGTAAATAGGGTCTGCAATAAGAAAAACACATTATTGTTAGCATTTGGTTTCTGCAATTATATTCTTACTGCGTGCCCTGCATATGGTAAACAGATCCGATACGTGGAGATGGTATGAAAGAGACCAGATCCAGAGCGATGCGAAGGAGCTACAATACACGCTGAGAGATACGCAGCGCCCATGAAGAACATTGCGTCAGCATGATGCGCTGTGTGTAGATACACTAAGGGACCAGAAAGCAGAAAACATAGTCGCCGAGCAAAAGAATACGACCTTGTGGCAAGGCTGCCGCGCGGAATTTATTTGCTTTTATATTGACCAACCACTCATATTCATACACATTTGTGTGATCGTCAGAAACCGGATTTCAAAATGAGACTAACCAACATGCAGGGTCTTGTGGTACCTACATTACGTTGTTAGCTTTTGTGCTGATCTGCGGGTTGATCGACATGTGCAAGTGATCGCTTTTGTCCTTTTTTTCGGGAGTCCAGGGTACGGTGGTTGGTTTGATAGTTTCAGGTACGCGGATTTGGGATTATTTGGCTGTTCAAGTAGAGATTGGAGAATATGGCACGTTTGGGACAACTGGCCTTACATATGTAGCTCAGGGGCTTCCTAGAGGATGCATATAATATGTGTTTTGATGTGCAGGACGATAAGCTTACACCAGATCGCCATTGTCTGCACAGTTTGGGTCTAACAGAGACATTCTAAAGTGACCCAAACTTGACAACACCATTACAGAAGGTGATGTTGCAATCTCCTTACAGCCCATTCGGAATGATCACTAGGGTCTTTGCGTAGGCTGTCGGTGTGTAACTCGTGAATTTGAAAGGAAATATGTCTCTTCATTATGAACTGACTTTGGCAGAGGACAAGGACCTAAGACATATCTCTGGAAAACTTTGCGGATAGCTTCTATAGAATTAGTTGTATGAGCAACAATTTCCCTAGAAGTCAGAAAATCAACTGTCATTTCCAAACAACTAGTATTATGTCCTTCTAGAAAAAGCTGTGGCATCTTGACGCAGGGAAGAGGATGACGTTTGACTAGATACATCTACACCATCACTGTAGCTCTCCCATCCCTGTACCTTGAGTGGCACAAGACCACAGCGTATGCTGGTGCGTAGGTATAGAGAACGGCTACGTGGATAGTCCTGCTTGGGTGAAAAGGGTCTGATGATGGCTTTACTTTTACCATAGCAGGTTACACAACGTCAGTCTCATTTGCAATCCAGAAGGCATAAATCACCCTACACATCCCATCGCGATAACATGCATAGAACATGAAATGAACACAAACGTCACACTTGGCTGAACCACTTCCAAAGAAACAAACCCAAAATGATCCAAATCCACTCCACAAAACACGACCCCGACCCAACCCTCACCCACTCCTTCCTCATAAGCTTCCTCATACTCCACACCATGCCATGGCTGCGATCCACCTTCCGCTTCAGCAATCTTCCTTCATGCCTCCTAAACTCCTTGAAATCGCACCTCAGACCCATCCTGCCCTGCCCCTGCCCCCCAGATACCACACTCCACAACGGAATCCCCTACATCCCGCTCACCAGCGCCTACCATCACACGCTCCGCCAATCCTGGACCAACGACCCCACCAAGCTCTACCTCGAAAGCTGCTTCGATCCGCGCTCCCGCATCAATCTCGCCACTGACTACGGTATCGAGGGGTTGTGTCCCGTGGTTAAGGCTACAGAGGGGGATAGGTTTATATTGAGGGATAGGGAGAAGAGATATTATCTTTGGGATGGGTGGAGTGGGGAGTTGAGGCGGTTTAGAGAAAGATGGACGGAGGAGTGTAAGGATAAGGAGGAGGTGGTGCAGGGGCTGGTGTGCGATATGACGTGGGCGGAGGCAGATACGGATGTTGTTTGTAGGGGGAGGTGAGGGGTTATGGGTATTTCTGATGTTTGGAGTTGTTACAGGTCTATTGGTTGGTAGAGCGGATGTATTAATGAATGCCTTGGGCGGTGAATCTAGTTTGTCATAGCGGTTTTTCTTTGAATGACAGGGATATATTTTGTCTGGGCAATGTAAACTTCTTGGATAACAATTTTCAGTGTCTTCTGTACATGTCAAACATAGCTATCTAAGAAGGCAATAAGCTATGTACTTTTGCGAGAATGTGACATGACGCAAAAGCAATAGAGATGAGAGTGGTGGGCCTGACATTGCAAGACTCTCACATCTTCGGGGACGCGAGATCAACTTCCGGCTCTCAAGGAGTAATTTGGACCTGAAGCGAGCTTTTGAATGTAGGAAAATCCTCGCACGCATCGAAAAGTGGCTTTGGTATACCGGGTGAAGCCTTTCAGTCGTAATGCAGCAAGAGGATACAGAATGCGATTTTCATTTCGTCGTTTGCAAACCGTCGGCTAGAAGATTAGATACGTGACGGATCAGTGAGCCTATTGCCCGTTTCTGTATGTTCCGCAAAGAGGGGGAGGGGGGTATGGACAAGAGGGGAGAATGGATAAAAATACTTACCCTAGACAAGCATGCTTGCCTATTCTGAACTCTGGATTCTGTAGATTCACCATGACAAAAGAGTGTTTGTTCGCTTTTCCTTCTCCTCACTTTTCGAGCCAACTCTCTGGATAAAACTCTTTGTTTTCACCGTGGTAATCAGCAGGAGGCATGACGAAGAACCTTCGACCGTCGGGAATAGTGAATCCATCTGAAAATTTCAAGTTTACCTTGACAACTTGTCGGCATGCAGTACTAAGGTTACTCCGAAGGATTCTCAAGCATTCCTTATGCACAGCATCTTGTAACTTAAGACGAGCTAAGGCTCGCCTTCTCCAGCCGTACTACTTGAGAACTGGAATGTCTTCTTCTCGGAGAAGTGGGATGTATTTGGAGTACGCGATAATGCACCAGAGAGCGGTGAACAGATGCTAAAACCTCTCAGTAAATCAAGTGATTTTGATATAAGACAATACGTTCTTATACATACCTCGCCCGTGTTGTGAAGGGCAACCATGAATATAGCCAACTGGAAGCTAACAAGATCAAGCTTCTGATCTGTCTTAATTTGTTCGAGAACCCACCCTACGGAGTCATGCGTCTTTGGGACTTTCTTACCAGCAGCAATAGTAGCTCTTGCTACCTTCTCTCAATGTTCAACCTCCTTTGCAATCAACTGACGTGCTCTTTGAGCTTGGTATCAAGCCGTCTTACACAGTGGATTAAAGTATTGTATGATTGGCCATAAGATACGGGGCTAGGGACGAAACTGCAAAGCTGCTGGCAAGGCAGTGACGCCGTATTTGATTGAGATGTCGACGTGTTTCTGATTATGAGCTAGCTCTTCGCCGAGCATAGCGCGAGCAGTGAAGCGACCAATTATCCTCGTTACTTCATCGAGCAATGTAACAGTGTGCCACTGTCCAGGAGCGAGGTTTCCGAAAAGTTTCTCGGTAACTAGAATACCTTCTTCCGCCAGCCTCCCAGTGACAAGTCCCAGGGACTGTGTGAGCTTAGCACTGATAGTTTCTCGCAGGAGGCACATGTGTTTGTTGGTCACATTTAGGCCGTCAAAACTGGGCAAGTTCCAAGGAGCCTTACTCATGATATAAGGAGGGAAAGCCGCCTGCTGAGAGTTGCGGACCTCTTCAAGATATTGTTCGGGAAGAACAATTTTTGGGTCGCCATGAGTGAGGACCTGAAAAGGCTGATCGGGATACAGTTTTCTTCCTTTACTAACTAACTCTCGTGGCTTGGTATGCCAGCCCTCCCCAGGCGTCTGTTCATCTGAATTGAGGACAGGAACCCCACGAAGAGGACGTTGTTTTGTGGCCAAATGATGTACCTATAAGGTAGGTGGGATTGCCGCTATAAGAACAAAGATATAGATGGTCAACGGGATGCTGAATAGGGAAAAGGTTTTATTGTGAAGAACATCGATCATTTTGAGATTGTTCAATCGATACAAACGAATATGTTGGATAGTGAAATGAACTGATACTTTGTATTCCTAATTCGTCAAGCGAAGGGTCGGAGGGTCCATCTCCATCTAAGGCATATAAGTGTGCAACGTCGATTGACTGCAGGCCCCGACTGCATGGATACCGCCTTAAAGAGGCAGGTTGTGGGTATTACTGAGCATGGCCAAGTCTTACACGTGGGTAGCTCAATCTGTTATATCGATCTGCTCCATATTTTTAAAAAATGCCTCTAGTAATAGCTGCGGACGTCAGACTTTAGATAATTGCAATGAGCCAGCTATAGACTCACCGCAATAGGTAGTCGAGAACCAGGCGCGTAACTGTTTAGATCATATCATATCCAAGGCTGTCATCCAATTTGGGGGAGTACATCTAGGTGGGAGTGAGGAAGTGCTCGTACGAGGTAGACCGTGTAGCTAATGCCAAATTGAACTAAGATTCTTGGTCGTTGCATAATTGGCTACAACAGGCCTTACTACTGCGGCTTATTACCTTGTCGGATGGAACAAGATAAAAGTTCAAAACAATGTGAAAAAAACAAGCCTAACAGCAGATGACTCAACGATTTGAAGTGGTTGAGTCTTGATCTAAGATAGGGGAGATCAAGAGCGATAGTCGTTTGAAAATGATGCTATGTAGGATAATTGATTGTGTTTGGACGACTAAGAAACTGTTTAAGCGGACCCTACAGGTGCTCTGTCAGACGTGGTAGGCCGCAGTATAGTGTATTCTCCTACTGAAGACGTCTTTCGAGTAATTTATCACCCTTACGTTCTACATACTAACTTTCATGCAGGTTCATAGGATACTTCCAAAAATTTATGTCCTCTATTTGAACTATCACTGGTCACATGCCCATGACATTGGCTCGATGTAGCATAGTGGCTTGAACCACTTCAACAGAGGACAGCAAGGCAACTGACTTTCTCAAGAAGTCCCTTAAATAATCGTTTACTTTCACACACGAAAATTGTTCTCCTCGTAGCCCGCTTGCCCCTCAGAACAAACCAGTCTCTCTCTGCTGAGTCCTTTTTTATACTTATGTCCAAGGTGGATATCTGTATTGTGTTTAGCAAAATCAACACTGCTATAGTAAGCGAAGCATTCGACCGTTTACGCTTCTCCGTTTTCGAGGACATATTCAAAATACAAGTCGCAGATGATGCAGACAATATCGAGCTCCACCCGATACCGAAATAGCCTTTAAAGGATTCTTCGGTAGTATCCCTACCGGCCACTACGCTTTGCGTGTGCTTTTGCGGGCGGATGGTGAAGAAGGGAAGACTCTTGATTATTTTTTGGAAAAGCCGAGCTGACCCACATGAATTTCCTCTGTGAGCTATCTAAGATTGCAAGGTAGCTCGCTGAGGCTATTAGCAAGTTTCTTTACTAACGTAAAGCACCACAGAGCGGGACACACCACCGAGTGGGACACTTTTTCTTGGCATCGCGAACTTCATGTACGAAACACTATGCATCAACAACTTAAGGATTTTTTAACTCAGTGAGAAGGTAGAATTATTCTAGCTCTTCAGGCCTTTTATACAGGCCAACTTAAGACTACACGACGCGCTGCTGCTGCCTATAATATACCTTTTCAGCGCCTTTCTGATCGGCTTAACAAAATTACTTTTCGGCCTCAAGTAACCCCAAACTGCCGCAAGCTTACTATAACTGAAGAGCAGACAATCGTACGGTATATATGCTTCTTCATACCATGCAGAAATGTGGACGCGTCCTTTGTAGATGATGAATGGTGGGGTAACGTATCCCGCAGCGCAGAGGCTCTGGATGACTGTAACCCACTCGCGATTGCCTGGCTGAACAAGAGTAGGTCTCGTACGACGTTCTGAACCTGCAATTACCTTTATTGAGCCAATTACACCCATCAAAACCCAGTTCCATCAAAGTTATGGATGTCGTTTGAATCAACCCCATACTTCTCAATTGTCTCTCGTACGAGCTTGAACCACGCGTTAATAACCTCTGGATCCTCCTGCTATATTCTCTGGCGGTCCTCTGCTTGATTGAAGGCTATTCTGAGCTCGTCCGAACGCGTTACGAATCGCTCTGCCCAGTTCTTGCCCAAGGGCTGGCCATCTCGTGCGCGTAGTAGTTTGTCTGCCATATCTGCTACCTCACACAAGCGGGGGGAGGGGGGGGGGAATCCTCAGGAGTCTAAGTCAAGAATGTATCGTACGATCGTCTGCTCTTCAGTTGGGGTTAGTTTCCGGCAATTTGGCCGCGTATTAGGACGAAATGTAATTCCTTGAAGCCGCCGAGTGACCTGTTGATGTGGCACGTTATAGGCTGCTGCAGTGCGTCGAATGCTCTTAAACCGATCCATACGAAAGGCCTGAACTGTAAGAGTAATTCTACCTTCTCGCTGAATAAGTATTGCGTTCTGTTGTTGAGTCATTATTATTCATACGTGAAGTTCGCGATGCCAAGAAAAAGTGTCCCACTCGGTGGTGTGTCCCGCTCGGTGGTGCTTTACGTTAATCTTTATTTCTGAAGTGTAATTTAGCTCTGGCTAGTCGGAAACTTAAAACATAGACAAAAAATGGATGACTAAACAGGTCTTACTCCAATCTGTTAGCGCGCGATAGACGGACTCGTGACTCCTCTACATTTTGACACGGACGCCACGGCAACGACAAAACCAACGGTTTGGAAGATCGCCCAGTCTGTGGAGTCGATGCCTCGTTCAGAAAGCTTTTCTTGACATACGGTACTGTGAGGGTTGTGGACAATCCAGCTTCTGAACTTTTTCTGCCTGTTTTCGCTTTTGGGGGGGGGAAGGCTACAAGCGACCATGCCGCAGTACCTGGTTCGGCTGGCGCAGGCACACGAAAGTTTCCGCAGGGTCGAGTTGCAGGCCTTGGCGGATGTTGAGGGCATAGCACTTCGGGTTATCAAGTATCAGGAAGATGTGAGTGTGTTTTTTATTTTGCCCAGTTTATTTTAAAATATTTTGATTTATTTTGTGTCCGATTGAGTGTGTATGAATTTCATCTTTTTGCGTATCTACCCTGACACCTTGGAGAATCATTTCATTGTCTTTAAAAAGCCCATATTCTAACAGTCCAAGTCTCCATACTGTATTGTGGAACTAGCATCAGATGCAGCAGCACGAAAACTCATCGCCCGCAGCATTCTCTCTCAAGGCATATACGAGCTATGGGGCGAGGGCGCAGAGTACAATGCTCTCCATGAGTCCGTCCGCAGTCTAACTGCAAGCAAATGGTCTCAGTACGAGACGTCTTCATTCCGCTTCACCATAGAAGGCTATCGTGGGGGCAGATCAACTGACGAGCAGCGTGAGATCATCGACAGTTTCTCGTACATGGCATTCAAGGGACCTCCACGAATGCGCGACCCAGACGTGGCATTCCGCGTATTAGAAGACTATGAGCTAGATGCCAAACAACCAAAGTACCTTTACTTTGGTCGCTTCATAGCGGATTCATGTCGGAACGAGGCCAAGAAGACGTTTGATCTCAAGAAAAGACATTACATTAGCACCACGTCTATGGATGCGGAACTCACACTCGTCACGGCGAATATCGCACATGTAGCACCAGGCAAGATATTCTACGACCCGTTCATGGGCACCGGCGGCTTTCCAATCGCATGTGCGCATTTTGGTGCTGTAGTCTTTGGAAGCGATATCGACGGTCGCACTATCCGGGGCACGGGGGGAAGTGCTCGAAGAGGACAAACGGGAAAGTACGATGTAGTCGGCAACTTCAAACAATACGGTATCGAATCGAGATATTTAGGCGCTTTTGTGTCGGATCTCACAAACACACCACTCAGGATTCTGCCAACGGGCAGTCAAAACAGCAAAGGCTATCTCGACGGCATCGTGTGTGATCCACCCTACGGGATCCGTGAAGGCCTCAAGGTACTTGGGTCTCGCCAAGAGCTCCTCGAAAAAGAGCGGAAGTCACATCAGGACCAGTTCAAGGAACCAGGGTATATTCCACCCAAGCGGCCGTATTCCTTCACTGCGCTGCTCGACGATATACTCGAGTTTGCCGTTGCGACGCTGGTGGAAAACGGGCGACTCAGCATGTGGATGCCGACTGCCAACGATGAAGACATTGAGCTTGTAATACCTTCGCATCCCAGCTTGGAACTAACATCGGTGTGCGTGCAAGCTTTCAACAAATGGTCGCGCCGGCTACTTACCTACCGGCGTCGTCGTGAATCAGAAATGCCAGAGGGCGCGTTGGAGGCTGTCAAGAAGGAGTACGAAAAGGGTACAAGAGCGAGTGAGTTGAATGACTTTCGCCGAAAGTATTTTCAGGGATTCAAGGAGTTTGAAAGTATGAAGAAAGAGTTTGTGAGGATGAAGAAGGAAAATAACGTGGATGGGGATGTGGTGGTTTGTCAAGACAAGGGAGATGCCGGAGCGTGAGCATTACATTGCAGTCAGATAGCTGTCTGACATGATTATGATATTGTCATTTATCCCTCAAACTCAAAGGAACACACGGTAATCAGATGAATGACTCCATGTTCTCTGACAATTGCGTGTTCAAGCATACTTTCCATCATGTCATTGGTGAGCGAAATGGTTAAATAGGTGACTGTGAATGGCACGGAGCGCCATGAGCCATGCCGTGAGCGATTAAACCGATTGGTGGAAAAGTGCAGTTTAAGTTGAATCTATCCATTTGTTTTGAACCTAAACAACCTAGACCGCTCCTTTGCACCAAGAGTCAATCGAAGGAGTATGGGGTGCATCACTAATAATAGTCCCTGTTCGAAATCGTTGGAGTAGTAGGCCCGAGGCGCATACATGCATAAAGGTGGAAGATTTTCGTGTCGTCGAGGGAGCATTAACCAAGCATTCTTTATATAAATCTTAGTTTTTATTCGAAAAATCCAAGCAAGCCAAAATGCCTTTTTATTCAACATTGTCGTACCTTGGGCTTTTTGCTTCGTCGATCACAGCCACGGCCCTTAAAGCTCACCCGGAACTAGTGCCTAAACCACCCTTCTTTGCTCTAGCCGGCGACTCAACCACGGCGCCTCAGTCGGAAAACGGAGGCGGCTGGGGTGATGGCTTCATCAATACGACTCTGCACGCCGGGGCGACGGCAAAGAACTTTGGCCACAACGGCGCGACAACGGTGTCGTTCCGCGAGGGGGGCGACTGGGCCAATGTTCTCGTAGCTGCAAAAGCCGCGAGCAAAGAATTCGACGTATATATAACGTGTCAGTTTGGACACAACGACCAGAAGCCGGCCAACAACATATCGATTGAACAGTACTCGGCTAACCTTGCGAGGTTTGTCCACGATGTGCTGGACATACAGGCGTGGCCTATCTTGGTGACTCCGCTCAGCAGGCGCAATTTTGACTCAACTGGCCGTATCAAGGAGGACCTGTCCGAGGTGACAGCTGCAACAATCAAGGTGGCGAGTCAGACTGGCGCGCAAGTTATCGATCTCAATGCGGCGAGCACAAAGTACCTAAACGCCATTGGGCCCGATAAAGCGCATACATATAACCTGGCGCCTTCGGACAATACCCATCTCAACAATGGAGGAAGCATTGTCTTTGGCAATCTGGTGGCACTACTCATGAACAAGGGGCTGATACAGTTGAGCACGGAGTATGTGTCACCCATTAAAGATATTGCGGATAAATTGGAGAAGGGCGAATATGTGTTTGCGTATGTGTAGGCTGATAGTGTGATGGGTTCATCAGGGGAAACCAGCAGAGGTGCAATGTATATATCATGATGATTAAGAAGTATGAATGCAAAACGCAGTGACTTTTAAAGCTCTTGGTGATGAAGGAAGAAGTGAAGTGTGGATCTGTTATGTATACAAATGCATGGTGAGGTTGTAGGGCTGAGCACAGACTCCGACATGGCAACATTTTGTGGAGGACGATGTATGATGCATTCATCGAGTGTGCCATCGCTCGCAGCCCACTCACTTTGCAATGGTCGCCTCGGCGCATTGGAAGATACTAGATAACTATTAAAAAATTATAGGCTCGCAGTTTGAGCCCCTTTTTGCTTCGGTACAGCAAACGCCTGGGGCTGAACGGGCGCACATTTCGCCATGTCTCTTCTCCGCCCGACATACGCCTCCCTCACGCGCCGCCTCTGTACTACACAACCTCACCCTCGGCAAGCATCAACATCTCCGCTACTGGCTCTCGTCCAGAAACACCGGGCATCACGACCACAATGTCGCTTCTTTGCGTGTACCTCACATTACCGCGCCAGAGTCGTCGATACACCGCAGAACCCCGCCATCCCACAATCTCGCAAGCGCACCGTACGCATAGGACCACTGCCTGAAGGACCAGTCAGCGAAGCAACCATACACCGCATCTTTGGCCGCAAGTTATCGCCACAAGACGGCAACAATGTCCTACGCATACTGCACCACCGGCGCACCGCAGGCTCCCTGGCCGACTACGGCGTAGACAACCTGGGCAAGCAATACACCCACGTGAGCCGTGAAACCGCACTCAAAGGGCTAGAATGGCTACGAGCAAAGTACCCCATAGACGAAGCGCGGGCAGCAGAAGAATGGGCCGAGAAGGAAGCCAATCGCATAGCCTACGAGCTATGGCTCGCCGACCCCGAAACCGAGTCCAAATACAAAGACCCCGCCCGCGCCTTTCGCGAGCAAATGGAAAAGGAAGAGCAGGAGAGAATACGCCAGGAGACCGAGAATCAAAAGATTGGCATTCTGCACGCGGGCAAGAGTCAGTTTGAGCTCAACATCGAGGAAAAGCGGCGGGCACGGCTGGAAGAGATTGCGCGCATAGCAGAGGAGAAGGAGCAGAAAGAGAGGGAGATGGAAGAGAAACTCGCCAGCGGAGAATGGGTGCGCACACCAACTGGCACGCAACTCATGAAGCCTGGTCAAACGACATACATCGACGTCTTTGGCCGTGAACAAGTCAGCCGACGCAAAGAGGAAATGGAAAAGTACAACAAAGCAGCCCAAGTAACGGATGCAAAGACACCGGAAGAACTCCTGGCACAAACAACTCTCGTACGTCTTTTATCCCATCTCCCCATGCTTAACAATCTTGCTAACGATACATTCTAGTCCCAACGCCTCACCCCAATGACCATCTTCGTCCTCATCACCCTCGCTCTCTCCTGGGCCTTTGCACACTACTACATCCCACCCTCGCCCTCCTACCGCCTCTTCCCCGATCTCTCCCCCACAACCGCCACCATCGGTGCCCTCGTCATCACAAACTGCATCGTCGCCATGGGCTGGCGCATCATGCCCCTATGGCCCCTCATGACACGCTACTTCATGCACGTCCCGGGTTACCCGCGCGCCATCCAGAGCGTCCTCAACGTTTTTAGCCACATCCAGTACGAACACCTCCTCGCAAACATGATGATGCTGTGTCTCGTCGGCCCCGTGTGCTGCGATCTCGTCGGTCGCGGCGTCTTCATGGGCACGTATGTGAGTGCGGGTGCGCTCGGCACCCTGGCTTCGTTGTACTGGGCGAATCTCGGCAGAGGCAATATCACGGCGCACTCTGTGGGGGCGTCCGCGGCGATTTGGGGGATTTCAGCGCTGTATTGCTTGCTTACTGACCAGGAGAAGATTAAGATTCCGCTGGTCAAGGACCAGGAGGTGGCGTTTTGGCCCAAGATGCTTTTTGCGGCCTTTGTGGTGCTGGAGATTCATTCGGCGATGCGGAAACGCACGACGATGGATCATGCGAGTCATTTTGGGGGGATGATCGTGGGCATGGGTACGGCGGGGTATTTGAGGGCTACGGGGTGGCGCGAGAAGAGAGTTGCGGTAGGTAGGGAGCAGGAGGTTCAGGGTTGGGCTGGGACGCCGGAGAAGGTGATGGATGTGGGTGCCATTGCTAAGGAGGGGATTAAGGAGGTTAAGCAGAATTTTGTGGGGAGTGGAAAGTAGAGGAGATGTGTGTGTGTGTGTGTGGAATATATGTAATATATATTATACACCTTTTGTACAGACAAACCCCATCTTCAAGCTACAGAAGGATACTTGAGCAAAACACCCATATTCATCCCAATCACCAACCGGACTAAATCCCAATCCCCATTTTCCCCTACACAATCCATAATTACAATACCTGTACTTCCATCCCCGCTCTCCGCCTTCCTTCTGACCACCTCATTCTCCTCCTCCCCAAAACCTACATGCTGTAAGTGATGACCGCCACACATCCCCCTCTCCACCCCCTCATTCACGATCTTCGCAATAGCACTCGGCCAACACCCCCTCTTCCAAAAATTACTCGCGCTGAGAAAATTCAGATGCAACGGCGCCGGGGGCACGGGATGTCTTGCATCCGTTGTCAGACCTGGTATCGGATGCGTAACTGCCGCTGCGCGGGCGAGATGCTCAGTGCAATGGGCTAGCTTTGTAGGGATTAAGGAAGGAACGAGGACTTCGCAGTAGTCTTGAAGGCAGAAGGATGTTTGTGTTGGTGAAGTAGAAGAGGAAGAAGAAGGAAAGACGGCGTGAGCGGAGTTGTGGGGCCAGGCTGTTGCGTCTAGTCCTTCCTTTTCGACCTGAGAGGGTGAGGGAACAGAGTAGCGGCGGAGTAAGATGAGTTTTCCACGGACAGAACCGAGGTAGGGGGTTTTGTTTTCAGTGTACCAGCGGGAGGAATTGGGGGTTATGTAGTGTTTTTCCAGTACAGCAGCGAGGTGTTCATCCGTTGCGCTACCTACACCTTCTCTTTTTAGGCTGAGGAGGAGGGTTTCGCTGGGGTGGGCGGTGAGGAAGTCGTAGCAGGTTTGGAGGATGGGGGCGAGATATTTGGGGCCGGTTAGGCTGATAGGGAAGGCGCCGTGGACGAGGTAGAGGTCTTTTTTGGAGGAGTCGGTTGCGTGGATGGGTTGCACGCGTATGTCGAGGAAGCGGATTCCGTTTTCCAGTTGGGTTCTTATGTCGTGGACTTGACATCTGACGGATGGCAAGGCACGGTAGTGCGTGTGTGAGTTGTGCGTTCCGGGTATGCTGATTGCTGAGAGAGGGAGGTTGTCGGGGAGTGTGGACATCCATGAGGCATAGCTGGGAATGTGGTTGCTTTGAATTGCCAGGTGAGGAATTGGCTTGGAAGGGTGAAATGTGGCCTTGTAGGTTGCAGAAGGATTTGCAGAGAGTGCAGTAAAGGCTTGCGTCGACTTTTGCGTGTACGAAGGATTCGAGTCGATGCGATAGCGTTCAGTGCTGGCTGTTTGAATCGTAATACGGAGCACTGGGCTCGACAGTGTAGCTGCATTGCTAGGCTGAGTTGGGTTGGAGAACCTAAGCGTATAGGATTCAAAAGGCTGTAATGCGATTTCAAGGTCTTGATAGTTGAAGCTCTGGGCATGCCCAGTGAGCTCTGGCGACGTAGGTGTTGCGAGCGTAGTACTTTTGGGACTCAAAAAGTATCCATGGGCTTTTGATTGTAGTGTATTTGGATCTTCAAACCGCTCAACACGCAGCAAAGAAATAGCGGTCGGAGTCAAATTCCGCACCGTAAGCGGAGAAGACATTCTGCTTCACTCCCAAGCGTCTACAGTCTAGAGACAAAATTGCTCAAGGTAGACGAGAGATATCTTCACGCCCAGTCTAGCCGAGTCGAAATATAGGTACGTAGTGTTGTTCTGTTTTGCAACGCCAGACAGAGCAGCTTGCTGGGATTGCGTACAATTATAGCCAGACGTTAGTAGCAAACTATCACGAGCAGACAAAAGGTTGCATCTACATCAAGTGGAACATGCTGAGTGCAAGGGTCAAGAGGCAAGTTGTCAGCTAGACATGCATTGTGGACAAAGCGCCAAGACCGCGCCAGCCTCCGAAGGCGTGTCAAAGACGCGTAACCCACTGTAAACAACAGTCACGTATCGAGAGCGGGAGAAGGAACATGTTGCATGAAAGAAAAGCAAAACGTTGATACGCCACCATGTCAAATGGCACAATAAGTTGATTCGACTGAGAGCGTATACAATGAATATCCATTGCGGCAAGAGAGCTATTCTATCTCCTTAAAACGTAGTCCTAGGACCCAAGGGACTCTAACGTCCTATTCTGCCTCGACCAGGGGTCCGCCCGGGTATCATGCAGCCGAAACAAGTAGGATACGCACGTCCAACACGAAAAAAGGTAATGATACAGTTGGAATACATCTGTACACACAAGCAAACGCCTCAAACCAGTCATAGCACGCGCACAAATGCGAAAAGAAGAATAAAATATGTCGTACCTCCAGCGCCGGAAAATGCGATGGATGTTAGCAAAGAAGGTGGTTCATATTCTTGGGAACAGCACCTGTAGGGCTCTCGATTACATGCCGCTGTGCACTCCCAGATGATGAAGGACGAGACTCACTCGTACATGCGGCGTGTGCAAATGCCATTTCTTCCTCAATCTGAGCATTGGGTGTTCGGTCCTTGGTAGGTGTAAAGCTCTCAATAGATGGCCGTTTTGGCGAGTGATTGTTGCGACCGTCCACGTTTGACACGGGCTGGAAGACGTAGTCCGATTTAATTCTCGTTAGTCTTGTCAATTTCCTAGGAGTGACTGGAGGCCGGCCTTTTGCAACAACAATCACATCGGCGACGTTTTCCTTTGGCTTGAGCTGTGGGTTGAACGTGGATTCAATGGGGGGAAAAGCAGGGTCGGGCTTTTTGGCCAAAGATTTGGAGCCACTTTTTGCAGCACCCTTGGTAGCCTTGAAGACATTGTTGATAGCAGGAACCTCCTTGGGCTCCTTCTTTGCCTTGGTCTTGGTTGCTGTTGTTGCCTTCTTCGTCTGCCCCTTGGACTTTCTTGTAGGTGCTTTTCCTGCCACCTTGCCAAAGAGGTTTAATTGAGCGTTTTGAATATCTGCCTTTCTCTTTATGCCCTTCTTCGACGGTGTTTCTGGCTCCTCCTTGTCAAACGAGTGGGCAAGGGTGCGTGGGCTTTGGCCAGGTGTCAGCTGGCCAGCATTGCGAAGAACACCCGGTTTGCGAGGGGTACCAATGACCACCTCTGCCTTTTGCTTTTCCTTAATCTTGCTCAAATGCTCGTCCATGACTGTCTTGTACTCCATTGGGTCGTTCCACCGGCGCATGTTAGCGTGGCGAGCAACTTCGTCACAGGGGCCCTTGACGACCAGATCCCACTTGTCCTCAAGGTCCTTTCCAACCGGCTCAGGGTCATTGTTTAGCCATATCGTGACACCATCCTTGCGGTCACGAACAATATTGCACATTTCACGAGCGATACGCCGTACGCCTGGGACCTTGAGCGTGGTGCCAGCGACAATAACAGCGTCAGGCCTCATGCGCATGTCATATGACGCGCAGGAACCAATTGATTCATCGTCAGGGTTGTGCTCGTTGTACAGGACCATGCGTGGGCGCAGACGGCCGATGCCATGGCTTCTCTTATCCGCAACCTGACGAATCTCATCATTTTGCACGCAGCTCGGGCAAGGAGGCGGGCTGGGACCGTTGAATTGCTCAGCATCAAAGGGCGTTATCGCGTGGCATTTGGAGCACGACATGTAGTCAAGGCCGCCATGGACCTGCACAGTCTTGGGCCAGGGTCCCTTCTTTGGTAGCGGGACCTGGGTGCTCAGAGGAGGCAGCGACGTGTCTATGCCATCGACGTTTTGGGTGTAGAGTCGCATGAGGCGGCCTTCCTGAGCCAGGGTGGCGAGGAGGTGGTGGAAAGCGGTAGGCTGGGCCGATTTGGTGTGGTGAGAAAGGGTACGGACCATGTCGTGGAACGTCGATGTGGACGTGTCATCCTGGTAAACGGAAGCGTCGAACAGGTCCTTGCCAGACGACTTGAGCTTGTGCTCCTTTTTGAGCGTGTTGAACAAGCCAGTGGCAGAGCGAAAGTCTGGAATGCCAGCTGACACGGAGATACCAGCCCCTGCAATAACCACAATCTTGCGCTTCTTGTGCAAGACGGTCAGCAAGCGCTGCAGCTGAGGCAGATGTTCGAGGGGAACGTCGGGCTTGGACAGGTCGAGATATTCTGCCGTGCGCTCCTTGGGTTCCATTGTTTTCCTCCTCTTTGGCGGACGCGGGTTGTCGTCGTTGCTGCTGCATGGGGGCGAGGGCATGTCTTCGGGGGCAGGCGTCGTCTTGGCGGACGAGCGCTGCGAGGACGAGGGCGACATGTAGGCGCGTCGGTGGGCGAGCGTGGTCAGCTCCGGGGGTGGAGTGGGCGAGCGAGAGAGGAGGGAGATTTCAGAATCCGACATTTCGGTCAAGGGCGAGCTGGGCACGTTTGTTGGGGTGGGAGAAGCCATTGTGAAGGGGGCCGGCGCGACGCGAGTGGTGTGGGGTGTCGAGCAGTGGGCGGCGAGCAGTGGGCAGCGACCAGCGGGTGCGGCGCAAAGGGTCCGATGGTGAAAGGAAGCGGCGGCAGCTTCAGCGGCAGGCCGCGTCGGGAGCTACAACGGGAGGTGTAGCTAGAATTATCACGCTGGAGGCGCGCATAGGGGGAGGGAGGAGAAATCTAGAGGGCCGTGGGGAAATGCCGCGTGCAGAGGGCGTGTGCAGAGGGCGGGCGTGTGGGAAGCGCAGAATGAGCAGGGCTATGTGTGGGTCGTGGTTGCTGTCCACCGCTGGCCGTTGGATCCCCGTCAAGGAGATGGGTGCGAATAGCAGAGGGAGCGCTAGGCCATTGCGCCGGACGTGAAGGGCGCGATAAAAATAGGACGGGTGTGCGTCGCAAACAGACGCGTTTGCAGTGGCTGCCGGGGTGGTGGTTGTGGTGGAGGAGGGAGAGTTGAAGAGCAGGCGAGTTGAGGAGGTTTGGCGGAGGTTGCGACCATGACGGGCCCAGCGCTGGTTCACCTCGACAACCATGGGGCACCGCTGCAGAGGCTCGCCAAGCGGCCACCCAAACACCCACCTGTTTACAGTTCACGGAGACATGCGTCGATACCTGTGGCCCGGGCTTATGCTGAGTCGATCCAGTGCTCAGCAGAAGCAAGCCTGACCACCGCCAGCTGTCCGTGTCATGGAATGGTTTTTCTGGCCATGTACTTGTCGGCCGGGTACCATGGGTACATGTGTAGTTGCATGTGTGCTGTGTATGTACAAAGCATTGGCTGTTTTTGCATCCATCACATGCCTCTCTCTCTACCTACGCCCGGCTCGGTGCTCGGGCGGCGGGAAAGTAACAGTACAAGCAACGTGCACTTCTCTTACCGCAGCGCCTCGTCTGGGCCATGGCTGTGCCTCTGCGCCTGCACACCGTGTCTTGCAGCGCCTGCACCCGTCGTGGCCAGGGCCGTGTGCAGGATCAAAAGTCGGCCATGACGATGGTGCACCCAGCTCCAACGCACAGTGCACGAGCTAGAAGCGCGCTAGTCGCCGTTAGCGCATCGCTTACTGCCGCCATCCATGCTTCCCTTGCTCTTGCGTACCAACCACGCCTCGGGAGCCTGCGAGAGCCTCTGCAACCCTCTGCCGCTCGCCTTGCAACACCGTCCCTCGTTCTTTTCTTGCGCTTTGCTGTGATACCCGGCCGCTGCTGGCCCCACTCTCCCCTAGCCTCTCTTTGCTCTAGCCGCGCCGAGTGCCAGGCGCCCGTCATCATGGACGGCGCGAGCTACAACATGGATGTCGATGATCTCTTTGGCGACTCGGAGCATGTCAACATCCAGACCATAAACACCACACCGCCCGTAAAAGGCCGGGATGCTCGTATCGACGAGCTGGGCTCTACCGGCTGCTGCCAGTAGGTCAAGCCTCCCCAGCCTCTGCAGCCTCTTCTGACACGTGATAGAAAGATCTCATGGTCCAAGAACGGCTGTGTCGCCTACATAACTCCAGATGGCTATTCCGTCAACCTCAAAATCTTCTCCCGCAACCCTGAAACTGCCAAATGGGCTCTCGGAAAGACGGTCCCTCTTGAGCTGCCCCAGGGCTCCGAAGTATTCCCATTGATTCACCTGTCATGGAGCCATCTGGGCAACGACCTGGCCGTCATGGACCAAGCAGGCCGCGTCATGATCTTTTCCTGTGCCATGGCCTTGGACCGCATGCACTTCACCAGAGCTGAGATTGCCCATCCAGAATCAGAAGTCGACGCTGTCGTCGGCATGCATTGGCTCGCGATCCTACCATATGCACAAAAGGTAGCATTCCCATCATCTCGCCATGGCCATAATCATTTACACTCTCCTAGAATCTGATTGCCTGGTCATCTGCACGAGAAGGCAACAAATGGAAATGGAACATTCGACAACATTTGTTCAACAATGCCCATCATCCCGTCGACGGCAAAGCTTCACTCATCTATCTGAAGAGATACGGGGAACTCAAACTCCGCTTTCAACAAAACGACAACAATTGGCAGGAGGCATCCACCCAACTGGGTCCCATGATCTCCACCAAAGAGTCGTTTACCCACGCCGCCTTCGCCTCCAATAATGGTATCTCCCTTTTCTTCTCCGTCTCTTGTCTTTACTAACGAGCACAGATAACACTCTTCTTCTAGCAGCATACGACGTCAAGAGGCGCCTGCACCTGTACCGTGTTGAGACGACTTGGAATATTCCGGCCGACAAAAGAAGCCAAAATGCCGGCCCCTTTGAAAAGCCTACAATCCAGGTCTCACTCCTTGCTCTAGAAGATACCTGCAATCCTGTCGACATGGCCAACGACGAACTAAGTAATGGTGGAACCTCAGAAAGTGCCGCTACTGCTGCTGCACAACTGACCCATCTTGATTTCCTTCCCGTTACACCTCAACAAGATGACGGCTCCGTACCAACAATTCAGGCCATATTTAGCAAGCCGCCAAATCCCATCTCGTATGACATGAATCCACAAGAGACACGCCACAGTATCATTGTTAAGTGGCAAGTTCATCAAGAGCAGCAGAACCAACTTCACCTCAGCCTCGAACAGGTTACATCCAAGAAGAAAAGTGTCAGTTCACTGCCTGCCCAGACCACTTTTCTGTTAAAACGACAACCAGATTTTGCACTTCACTCAGTTGTCCTAGACTTTTACCCCATGTGGTACAACATGCTGCTAGCCTTTTGCTACAGCGATGGTTTGATCCAGTTCAGGAAGCGATCTACAATGGAGGTCATCGTGCCAGACAACAACACTGACAATGTAACCTCGCTACTTCAGGCCGGTTTCGTATTCCAGCACACTGAACCTTCATTGCATGTTGCCTTCTCTCCGAACCACTGCGTAGCTGTTGGGATGCAACTAGATGGCACCACAAAGCTTCATTTGATGGAATACACTCACGGTACCTTGTCCACAGACGATGATGACCCACACCACTCTGCTGCGCTTGCAGCACTCATTCTCCAGTCTTCATCAGCCGCCAACCAATACTTCTCTAGTGACGACATCTTCGCCATCATCGATTCAATGAGCGAAAAACGAAAGCAAGACTTTATCACCCTGCTGTTCGAAGGATTGCAAGTGAACATTGACTGCGGCATTGACGACTCTTCCACCAACCATTTCATTCTACTCGGACGCTCACCCTTCTTTGTCAAAACCCTCTCAGCAATGCATCTCTTGGGCCTCCAAGGAACCATCAACCGCACCTTGGTCAGCAAAACCGCATGGCAGATCCTCAACATTAAGTACGTCACCCAGATCCTAACAACCATCGTCCGCATGCACGGCGACGTATCCAAAATCAACCTCCGCCCCGAAGCCGTCCCCCAAATGATCGGCACAATCCGCTGGACCATGCACTTCATGGCCTACATCCTCGACGACCTCTTCGCCCTCGGCCGCACCTTATCCGACACCCCCCCCGCAGACCTAACCCGTGACCTCCTCGAGTCCAAAATCAAAGAAACAAACAAACCCGCCATCCTCCTCTTCCTCTCCGCCTTCCCCCGCGCAATGATGAAACTCTGGGCCCAACCAATCCAATGGGTAAAACGCAGCGCCGAATCCCATGCTGCCACCACCACCAACCCCTCCGCTGCTATTCCTGTGCAATCCCCAGAATCAAAAAGATTATACACCCCGCTCCTCTCTGCCGTCTCCGAACTCCCATTTGAATGGCGCTGGTTCGAAGTCCTCGTCACAGAAACCACCGCGCACATCCGCGCCATATACAAACAGCGCAATCTAAACGACGTACAGCGCAATAGCATCGAGCGCGAAATCCTCCTCGGTAAAATCCCAGATATTCTTTTTCCAGTAGCCAAACGCCTGGTTACAGACACTCTGTGGAATTCCAACCAGCAAAATGCTTGTCTGGCTGATAAATTAGATATGGGCAAGCTCATGTTCTTCGATACCACGTGGTTAGGTTTTACGGATTCGAAGCGCGCGCGGATTTGGCATGAAGAGCATGTGGTGGATGTGTGTCAGAAGATGATTATTCGTGGGGTAGGGACGTGGGTTCATCCTGTTAATACGACGGGACACCATTTCATGGGGGGGAGGGGGAGGAGTGATAGTCTGCAGAGTGCTGCTGGGGGTGGTGGTGCTTCTGCTGGTGGTGCTACTGCGAGCGGAGATTCAAATGCCGAGAGAAAGGGCAGGAATATGCTGAGGCAGTGTGTGCGATGTGGTGCTTGTATGGAGGATGTTGTTCCTGGCTTGCAGGGCTACACCATACACCACTATCAGTGGTTGGTGGGCGTGAGCAAGCATTGCGTCTGTGGCAACAGTTGGATGCTCGTCGAGACCAAGCCATCTCTAAAGTAATGCCAGACAAAATGCTGTCTACCGTTACCTCTACATTTTCGTCTGCAAATACCATGTTAAGTACCAGTTGCTTAAGTCCCATGTTAGCTAAAAAGAAATACGCAATATACATCATTAGCATTAGCATCATCACACCACAGTTACAGCACACTGGTTCACTGAACATTTCTTCTCATTCCTTCATATATAGACTGGCTGCTTTTCATCATCATCATCATCATCCTCATCGCGAGACGCGCATGTAAATCATAGACACATACATACATGGCCGGGAACCACTGTTGGCTCGACACAGCCACTCAAGCATACAAGTAAAAAGCAATCTATGCCTTGGCAGCACCCGCCTTGATCAGCAGGATATCGCCATCCTCAACAACATAATCCTTGCCCTTGGTCATAATCTTGCCTTTTGCCTTGACAGTAGCCTCGTCACCCTCTTCCCTCAGAGTCTGGTAGTTGTACACAATCGCCTGGATAAATGTTTTTTCAAAGTCTCCGTGAATGACACCGGCAGCTTGTGGTGCCTTAGTGCCTGTCCTTATTGTCCATTGTCGGACTTCGTCGGTACCAGTTGTGAAGAAGCTGCCGAGCTGAAGAGCCTTGCGCATCGTCTGGATGGCCTTGGGAAGTGCCGACTTGGTGTTGAGGTTCTTGAGTTCCTCGGCGGCCTCCTCATCGGACATGACAGCAATGCGCTCCTCGAGCTGTACAGAGATGGGAATGATTGGGTCGCCAGGGGCGTTGGTTTTGACCCATTCAGCAATCTTGGGAAGATGCTTGTTCTTTTGGCGGATGTAGTCTTTCTCGCTCAAGTTGACAAGGTATACAACAGGTTTGGCAGAAAGAAGGAAGAGAGGGTTGATGTGCTCGACCTAACAAAACGTTAGTAAGAATCGCAAAGAATTTATGTGATACGAATCGAGAAAGCATATTGTATATCAGAGTAGGACGTCACTTCAGAACGGCCCAGCGTTAATGGGCCATCAGAGAGCTGGGATTATAGAGCAATCGCTCTTTGTCATCTTGTAATAGGAAAGGATGCGAAAAGAAAAGAGTACGTACTTCCTTAGGTGACCAATTGCCCTTTCGCACGTCCTTGCCATTCTTGAGCATGTCAAGGACCTTTTCGACTGTGGCCTGCTCTTCCTTGAGCTTCTTCATCTCCAAACTCTGACCGCCTCTGCGAGTCTCCTTGACAAGGTTTGCATGCGCCTTCTCGGTGAACTCGATGTCCTTCAAGCGCAGCTCCTCGGCAATAATGTCCAAATCACGAATTGGGTCTACGTCACCCTCAACGTGGATGATCTCGGCATCATCGAAGCATCGGACGACCTGGAAGATGGCATCGACAGCGCGGATATGCGACAAGAAGGCGTTACCGAGACCGGCACCAGTGGAAGCACCGCGCGTCAGACCAGCGATATCGTAGATGGTCAAATGGGCGGGCACGACCGACTTGGGCTTGTAGTGCTCTACCAACCAGTCGAAGCGCTCGTCGGGAACGAGGACGCGAGACTCTTCTGGGTCGATGGTGGCATATGGAAAGTTCTGGGCACATCAGCGCAAGCTCCGGGTGCGGAATTGCGGGCGACTTACGGCGGGGTTACCAAGCGAGCACTTGGTGATAGCTTGGAAGAGAGTCGACTTGCCGACGTTTGCTAGGCCAACCTGGCATTTACTGTTAATGTGAGAAGGCGACAAAACAGGCCTACATAGGGCTCTCACTCACGATACCCGTCTTCAAGTTGTTGCCTGGCCTACCGAGTGGAATCTTCTTCTCTTCAACTTGCTTCTTGGGAGGCATTTTTTTCTTCTTGGGCGCCGAAGCGTAGGTGCGGGCAGTTGTGAAGGTGATGAAAAATTTGGAGGGGGAGGAACAAGAGAGCAAAGGCGCGGAAAACTGGCTGGCAGTACTTGCTGCCGGACGGTAAAAAGTGGGTATCAAAGAAGAGAAAGAAAAGGTGAGAAGCCGGGTGGGGGGCGTGATGAAATAGAGGGGTGAGAGAGTGACTTGCAGCCGCTCTCCTGCGTTTGCTGGGTTGGTTGGGTGACTGGAGTCCAATCGAATTTTACAGCTTAAGTTTTGGCGCTAGGACCACCTCAGGCGCTCGCTTGGCGTGGATATGCAGCTAGGCTGAAAGAGGCAACGGCCTCCCCGGCCTGGGTGCATGCTAGCCGCGCCGCTGCACCTCGGATCGCCAAACAGCGGTGTTGCACGTCTACTGTTATGAACCCTACGTACATCCCCATCCTCCATCTCCGAACCCCACACCTCAGTCTCCGCACATCTTCACGGGCAGGTCCCGGTCTGTAGCCCTCGTCTATCTCACCCTACCACCCTACGCCCTCCGCCGGGCCGCATCCTCAGTACCAAGCGTTGCTTTATTCGTGTCTATGATACCCCACCCTTCGTCTTTGGTGCCAGCGCAGAGATAGCTGCGACGGTAAATACTATACTCGAATAATACGTACACTGGCGCACAAGATGGCATCTACTATTCGTCCCAAGCCTGCGCGCACAAGTTCCAACCACCAAAGGAATACGCTATCCATGCAGAGAACTGAAATCACAATCAACGTTTACGATCTCCTGCCTCCCGGAAAGATTTCGAGTATCCTCTGGGCAATTGGAAGCTCTCTCTTACACTCTGGTGTGGTCATCGGCGACAAGGAATATGCATACGGGGGACACGACCGGAGAGACCTCACTGGGGTGTATTGGACCAAGCCCGGACTGGAGCCCCCCGGTGGCACTTTCAAGCAAGCGATCCTACATGGCTTCTCATTTCGGCCTGCCGAAGAACTTGATGCTATTATACAAGAGGTTTGAGGTGATGAGCAAGTTAGAAGGGCGCAACTAATCTATTGTAGGCCTCACATGAATTCCAAGGGACATCATACAACCTCCTCACAAAAAACTGCAATCATTTCACATCATATCTCTGCGAAAAACTCACCGGTCGCCCAGCCCCGGGCTACTTGAATCGTGCGGCTAGCATCGGCGTCGCTCTTCCATGCGTTGTACCACGGGAATGGATAGCGCCACCGGATTATGATACTGCGGATGGAGAGTTACTTGACGAAGAATTCGAAGACGAAGGGTCATCGATGCTGCGACATGATCGAGAACGTGAACGCGGTAGGACAGCTCAGGAGACAAGGGGCTGGGAGAACACGAGCCATTCTGCTGGAAGCAGTCGGAGTTGTCAGGGAGGCGCAAGAGGGCATATCAGGAATGAGACCAGAAATCTTGCGCCCAGGCTTGTCAGCATCGCGGAGACAGATTCCAGTGGGAGGGCTATGCCGCCCGCTGAAAGGGCGCCACTGCCGAGGAATTTAACATGACTTTCAAGCTGGTCTAATTCGTCGTCCTTGCACATGCACTGCTCTTTCGTGATGCTTGCACTTTAGCACTGAAGGCCTCTATTCATGGACGCTCTCCAGGACCAACATCCCGTCGTACAGTTTCCGTCTTTCTTTTTGTGTTACCTGACCATACCAGCCAGAGTCTCTAACCCAATCTCCTTGGCTTCTTGCTTCTCACTCCGCCAAACTTCAACCTCGTCGAGTCTGCCAATTTGACAATCAATGGCCGTATCTTCTTTCCCTCGGCGCCCAATATTGCCTTTGTGACAGCCTCTCTTCCTGGGCCGAACCCCCTGTACACCAATTCTAATTTCTTGATTTGTGGCAACAAGCCCTTGTCCTGGATTCTGTTCATCAAGAATGCCGCCAACTGATAGGCAGCGTCATACGAGCCTCTCCCCGCTTTCCTGAACCCAATGTTGCCACATGATACTGAGATCAATGGATCACGATTGGGTCTGGTAAGGCACAGATGTGTGTTGTGTTTGGTTGCGTAGACGTGTAGTTTGTGCTTGTCGTCTTCTTCCCATTCGCGTTGGACAAGGTTGCCGACTCTGGGAAAGCCGTCTGCGCTCGGGATGAGGGTCGAGAATTGGTCTTGTCCCGCTTGATAAAAATTTTGGGATACGTTCGAGAGCAATGAGTCCATTGACTGGTCTGGTTTATTACGGTCGGTCGGCGCTGCATTGAGGGCTCGTGTACTGTGGGTGAATGGTCGCAGCGATTGCGCATGCCGGCATGATGTAACAATTGTACATGTGAGGGATCGAAACGCCCGTAACACGGTGTTATGAGCCATGTTTGGTGGTAGTGACAGACGCCCCAATCAAGACTGCAGAAACATTGGTGGGCTAGAAGGTCAAAGAAAGTTGCGAAGTTACGATGCTTGGCATTGCCGAATGGCCGATGCGGAAAAAGATGGCAATGCCGCCTGACGTTTTCACTCAACATTTGCCGCGGCCTCAATTTGATCGCACCACTCCTGGGCCAGTCACACGCTGAAACTTGAGACTCGAGATTCTGCATTAATCCCTTCCAGAGCATGAGACCGCCGACTGCAAGCACATTTGCCGCCAGTGCGCGATGGAGCATACAACCCGCCGCCGCCGCAACACCAGCAACCGCATACGCAAGGGCTACATCCTATAGACGGATATCGACATTACTTCGGACGCCGCAAGGCTCCGTCTCACGCACCTCGATGCCATTAGTGTCCTCGGCTTCACCACAACCATTTCTTCGCAGTAATTTCCTGCCCCACGATGTCCTCTTCCGCACATCCTCCGAATATGCCCGCCACTTTTCTTCTCGGTCCGCCCTGTACGAGCAAGCACAAAAGCAAAAGGGTGTAAAGAACGAAGAGCCGGCGCCGCAATCGGAGGCTAAGCAGTCTACAACCTCCGAGGGCAGCACTGCAGAGGAAGCCACAAAGAAAGAGGGTGAGGAAGCAAAGGAAAAGAAGGAGGGCGAGGAGGAGTCGGGCGAGCAAAAGGAAAGTGAGGAGGGTCATAAGAAAGAGAAGCAGGATGCACCTCCACCTCCACCCCACGGTGACAAGACTCCCTGGCAAGTTTTCACTGAGACGCTGAAGCAAGAATTCCAGGCTTCAAAAGACTGGAACGAGGGTACAAAGCAATTGGGCGGCGCGCTGCACGATTTCCAACAGAACCCAAATGTCCAAAGAGCTGGCCAAATCTCTGAGGCTGCAAAGACAAAGACAACGGAGGCACTGAAAGCGACTGCATCAGCTGTGGGTCAGGGTGCGGCTTGGACGTGGGATACCATGCCTGTGAAGGGTGTGCGTGCTGCTGCTAGGGTTACTGGAAGCGGTATTGAATACGCAACAAGACCAGTACGACAGACGAAGGCTTTTCAGGCTGTAAAAGAGACCATTGATGATGGCAGCTCATCAAGATATGGTGGCTGGGTCGAAAAGGAAGAGCGCAGGAAGAGGCGAGAGTTGCGTGAGCTCAACGAGCTCAAGCGAACTGGCGGCAAGGCTCTTGGGCCAATGGAAGAGGACCCAAAGTGAGATTGTCTCTAACAACTTGATACTTCTTGACTAACATTGTACAGTGCCGGTACTAATGTAACATTACACAAGGACGCGAAGTACAAAGAAGTCTGGAGGGAGTGGAAGGACAATTCCAAGCTCGCCCAAGGATTTTTCAATATGAAAGCTGTCTACAGGGAGTCTGACAACCCCCTCATTGAGACGGCTCGTAGCATCTCGGACCGCATCACTGGTTTCTTCGCCGAAAACGAAACAGCAATGGTTATCAAGAAATTCAGGGAAATGGATCCCAACTTCCAGATGGAGTCTTTCCTAACTGAGATGCGCGAATACATCCTGCCTGAGGTTTTGGATGCTTATGTCAAGGGCGACATCGCTGTTCTGAAGGAGTGGCTGTCGGCAGCCCAGTACTCCGTTTACGCTGCACTGATGCAGCAATACCAAGCTGCTGGTCTCAAGTCTGACGGAAAGATTGTGGACATCCGCGGTGTCGATGTTCTCAACGCAAAACTTCTGGAGCCTGGAGAGATCCCTGTCTTCATCCTCACGTGCAGAACCCAAGAGGTGCACGTCTACCGCAATGCGAAGAGCGGAGAGCTGGCTTCTGGGATGGACGACAAAGTCCAACAGGTGACATACGCCATTGGTGTTACCAGGATACCAGAAGATGTCAACAATCCTGAGACAAGAGGATGGCGACTGATCGAGCTGCAAAAGAGTGCCAGAGATTACTACTGAGCTACTCGCTACCTCGATTCCTTTCCTTTCATTTGCACTTGCTACTGTACGACTACGTCCCCGTTCACATCTTCACATTTACGCTTCTATTCTCCCGGCATCTTTGGCGTTCAAAAGATTATGCTATCTTGTTTTATTATGAACCCAGTCTGTACGCTGGGTAGTTTGATTTGTTCCCTGGGTCATGGAAGTGGATAGACGAGCGCTACAGATGGACACGGCGTTCGACATGACACACTTCTCAACTCTGTATGTATAGTACGACGATTAAATGGATCGATGTAAAGGGGATATGGTCAGCCTATAGCATGCTACAAAAAAGGCTGTGGGGAAAAAGCCCAAAATCGATACGCATGAGATGAATTCGCGCTGAGCATTGCTTCTATTAATGTAGGTGGTGTCTAGAATCTGGAGTTTCCCATCAGTTCCAAAGGTATGTGTGTAAATGAGTATCGACGACATCCCGCAAAAAGATAGGGGGTTCCCAGTGAAAGAAAAAGGAGGCTATTCACCATGGCATCGGCCGAGCCTTGAACAAACATGGCTGTTGGTGCTCCGTCCTTTGTCTTGGCCAGCTACAGAGGAAATTGCCTTACAAAGGATGCATGAAACGGCGGACTTTCCCTGAGCCGAGGCACATCATTCCGAAGGTCCGAGCTGAACGCGGAACCCTCTATCGCTAGACGCTCACCGACTCGGATCGCAACAAACGACTAGGCCGGAAATTCTCTGTTTCTGGGCACGAAAAAGCCATGTTATCCACAAGATCGGCCATATTTAGGCATGTGGGTCGCTGTCGGGGTACCTGTAGTAGGCCGCCATTGGCGCGGCACGAAGTCAGCCGGCCTGGTATAAAAGATGGAATTGTCTCGCAGGCAAAGTGGGCATACATTTCGAGACAGATAAGGCAACAGAGTGATATTAGTAAGTCCACTCGCTCTGTCTGTTGCGACAATCAATATGCAGCCTATAGACCCTTAACTAAATAACTCTTGTAGCATCTCTGCCCCGACAATCGCATACTGCTCATTCGACCCCACCACCTTCTCCTAACCCGAGTCCTGCGACCAAACGCCCTATCTACATACGCCTACCCATTGCCCTCACTCTCACACTCCTCACCTTCACCACCGGCTTCATCATGGCTGGCGCCCCCGCAGTCCAGTCCCTCCAAGAGCTCGCCAACCCACCGACGGATGCTGAGACCCTCGAACTTTTCAACCCCTCCACCGAAGAAGTCTTAGAGATCGAGAAGAGCATATTTGAGCACCCGCTCACCAAGAGCCTGCTTGCATGCCCCAAATTCATTGCCGCACGCCCCCATCTCAAGATCCCCGAGCAACTTCGCGCCCAGAATCTGACCGGAGGAACACTCCTTGGACCCGACAAGATCGCCTCACCACCCCTCCAATTCTCCACAACCGATGGCTCACAGTTTGTTTCGATACAGTACCTCGGCAGCGCGCTATGCGGACACCCAGGTATCGTACACGGAGGTCTCCTAGCCACACTTCTCGACGAGGGCCTTGCACGCTGCTGTTTCCCCGCGCTCCCCAACAAGGTCGGTGTAACAGCCAGCCTGACAATAAACTACAAGGCACCCTGCATGGCGGGCCAAATTGTAGCCCTGCATGCTGAGACGACAAAAGTCGAGGGCAGGAAGGCGTGGGTTAAGGGACGGCTCGAGACGCTGCCCAAGGCCGAGGAGTGGGACCAGGGGAAGAAGGATGGGGTTGTGCTTACGGAGGCTGAGGCACTGTTTATTGAGCCGAGACAGGCGGCGCAGTTGAAGAGGGTAGTCAATTAGAAGTTGGGGTGGGGAGATGGGATGGATGGGGCGTTGGGGAGCAGAAAGCTATATAAAGATACGTGTGCACAGACATTTTTGGAACTATAAGTTAGAGACTAGGATTTTTTATATCAATCTTTCATGTCTGGATTAGTATTGGCATTGGAAAACACAAGTATCGCCCTAGCAACTAATTCGTATTTGCAGAGTTTTTGACACTGACGGGATTCATGACACACGTGGCGACATACAATAAGATTTTGTTCTGAAGTAAAGCAGGGAGCTGGATTGGTTTTGGACCGTTGACTGATAGTCATTTGTGGCTCATTTGTCTTACTCATGTTCTATCGTCCATGCTTCAATCACATTTCAAGCATGGGATGATACCATGACTTGGTTTTCGTAACATATCCCCTCACTGTTCCCTTGAGCATGTGGATTCCATACCAAGATATCGGCTTCCCATCCGAAAATCGCTATCAGCCTACCACATTCCTTGCACAGCCAATCTACACATTTGGTACAAAGGGCAATCCACAATTCACACGTTTAATCAATCAACTGTCATTATTGAAAGTATACATAAAAATAAACCATACGCTATGCAACATCATTTCCCAAAAAAATCCAACCCACCATCCTTACAAACTCGCCCGCTCACCCCCCAACTTCTTCCCAGTAACAACGCCAAACCACGCATCCAGCGCCTCATATGTGCCCTTGCCCTCCTTCAGCTTCACCACAACACCCACATACCCATCAGGGCGCACGACAACCACACCCCCGGTCTCCTGATCGAGCCCCATCTTCGCGTGCGCGGCGGCCTTCGCATCCGGAACACGCTGATCCCACACATCATCCGCATAAACATGATCCGCATATCGTGCAAACGGCTGCGGCAACTGCTCGTCAATCTCGATTTTCGATCGCTGCTCCGCGAAGACAAGGGCTAGGGACAAGAAGTCGGAGTGGGGATTGTGTCGCTCGTGGTAGCGATCTTTGTCTTTGATATCTGGGTGCAGGAAAGCGTTGAAGAAGGAAGTTGGGGACGACATGTTTGTGGCGAGGTCTTTGAGGGCGGTGCTGGATTTGGCAAGGGTGCCGCCGAAGATGAAGATGCGGTAGGAGCCGTTGAAGGGGATTTCTTGCTCGAGGTGCACAACGTTGGCGTCGACGACGCGGGTGACGGTTGCTGGGGTTAGAATGCGGCCTGTTCGCTGGGTGGTGCCTTGTGGATAGGAGAGGATGAGGGGGTGCTGTGCGGGGTGCTGGGGGCCCCAGTTGACGAGGTTGGGGTTGTAGGCTACGCCGTAGCCGCTTGTGAATTCGCAGCTGGCTTTGAAGGTCTTGATGAATTCGTTGTCTTCGGGGACTTCTTTGGCGGAGGCGCCGGCAACTTCACCCGCGGAGGGGATGCGGGTGGAGAAGAGTTTGGCGTAGCGGGCGTCGAAGTCGAGAAGGGTTTCGGCGATGAGCTTGCGTTCGGATTCATAAGTGGAGAGTAGGGAACGCGGGGCCCAGCCGCTCTCTACATGATGGATCTTCCAGGCAAAGTTGACGGCGTCGAGGAATGCGGTATTCATGCCCTGGCCGGCCTTGGGGCTGTGAGTATGGCATGCGTCACCACCCATGAATATGCGCTCGTCGAGAGTGTAACGCTCCGCGATACCTTGGCCGATGGGGTAGACAGAGTACCATTCTACACGATCCCAAGAGACGGTGTATGGCTTGAAAATCTCCTTGGCGCGGGCTTGGACCTCTTCCGCTGTAGCAGTCTTGCGGGGATTCCAGTCCTTGTCGGTTGAGGATGCTACTTGAATGTACAGGCGTACCATGTTATTCTCGCGGGGAATAATCATGATAGATCCAGCGTCAGAGTGGATTGTGCATTTCATCTAAAATCCTGTCAATATATAAAAGAATTGATACCAGCAGAAACTTGGGAGCACATACCTTGATATCAGGGAAATTTGTCCTGACAACGCCGTCCATGACTCCCCAGACGTGAGCAATGGGATCCTTGTAGATCATATTGATACCCAGTTGCTCTCTGACAAAACTCCTTGCACCCTCTCCGCTGAAGAGGTACTTTGCTCGAACGGTCTCCTTAGCTGTGCCATCCACATGCGCAAGTTGGACCTCAACAGGATATGTCTTGTCCTTGTCATCATTCTTGAACCCCGTGATCGTCCACGGTCTTTGAATCTTACCACCGTTCTTCTCGATATCCCCGATAAAAGTCCGCTCAATCATACCTTGGTGCAGCAAGGTGGTAAAAGGGTATCGTGCGTCGATGAACTTGGGGCAACTAGCCCATGTGCCTGTCCTGTGGATACCTTTTTGTGCTGGATCCCAGAAAGCGACCTCGTACACTTTTGCTGGCTCGTACTCCATAATCTTGCGCTTGAGGCCCATGTTCCTCAGAAGATCCAGTGAGCGCGGCTGGATACCGTCGGCTCGACCGGTAGCGGTAGGTTCTGGTCTGTTGTCAATGTGCTTGACTTTGTAACCCCATCTTGCCAGGCAGGTTCCGAGACAAAGACCGACGGGCCCCGCGCCAACAATAACAACGTCGTAGTTTTCTACCATGGCTTCTTTTCCCCTTCAGTGACTTTGAAGTTAAAAAGTGTGGCGGTATAGATAAAGGGATATGGAATGCCGCCGCGATGTAAGATGGGAATCAGAAGAAAGCCTCTTGCACTTGGACTATACAGAGATACAAACTGCTAGTACAGCTGAGTGTAAAAGTACAAGAAAAAGAAGATGAGAGAATGGTGGGAATATTGGTTAAATGGTTAGCATCCAGTGTAGCCGGTCAGCGCTCTTTAAAGAAAGAACGCTCTACCCTTACACCGACGCCATCCGTGACCAAGCCGGACTAGTGCAAGACGGGATTCAAGGCAACGCACATCGGGATTGCAAGGTGGCCGGCAATAAAATCGGATGCAAGAGAGCCCCAGTATATGGGACTTGGTACACCACAGCAGCATGGCCGAGCACGCGTGCCGTCATGCTGCGGGGACGACTAGAAGTGTGGGCGGAACAGAAGCGCGGCAATTGAGTCCCAGGAATACAGCTGTCCTTGCCCTGTTGGTGTCTAGTGTGGCTGCATGCGGTTTGGGCTGCTCGCGCAAACCTCGGACTTGGCTAACCTGCGAGTGATCCTTTGATGACAAGTCGCATAGTACAAACTCCACTCTCGGCGCCTCTACTTACCGTATCTACTTCCCTTGAGGTGCTCTGGGCTTTTTGCCTGTGTCAGTTGTCTATTTTGGCTTTGTAGAATGATCGGTCTTCATGGCCAGTTAGTCATAGATCGGCATTTCGGACAAGAAATCCCAAATTACCCCAGGTAAAGAGTAGACAACCAAACACACACCACTTTCCGATCTCACTATCTCAGTTACGGTTTCTCCTATCCGTGATGTACATTTTCCTTCTTGGTAGATTTTGTATGTACAACGTGCTGATATGCATTTCGGTCCGAGAATAGCATGTGATTCCCCGTAGACTAGCATTACGCTCACCGCCATTGGATAGAACGATGCATGCCCGAAGATCTTGTTGAAATAGCCTTCAGAACACACGCGTAATGTAATCATTTCATCTTAGTAGAGATAGCAGTATGATATGGAGTAGGTATTCACATGCTTCCTCTGAGCGCTCGCCCAGAATATGAGAACAAGCAACCTTGAGCAGAGACGCACTACCGTCAGAAAGTCATGCAATTAGCTTGATATATGCGACATCAACATCATACTATAGATACTCGGATTGATATGAGACTACTAGTGAGATATTCCAGATTCTCTCTACAAAAACATTACGACAAACCCCTCGCAATGATGCATCCTATAAATCAAACATAGCATGGTACTCATGCAAGCGTAGTTATATTTCGTAACCCCATACAATGATACCTGAATTCTCAACAAACCGAGACGCCAGCGCCAAATGACACAAAGGCCAATCGAGTCTGATGATCCGCCATTGTAGACAATATTGCACATGGAGTGACAAGGCTTAGGATCATCCCGTAGCTACGGCGACAGGTGTACAAGGACAACCAATCGGTTTCTTGCCATAGCGGTACTCGTCCTGCCCTGCAAGCTTTTTCAGCATTGTGTGGCAGCCGGCAAGCTCTCGTCGCCTCTTCCTTTCTCGGCCCCTCGATGAGTCTCTGACTTGGAATAAGTTGACGGCATTCAAGAAACGGTCATATTCTCCATGGAGGCAGCAATGCGCTCTTCTTCCTTCCTTGCCCGTGCAGCTTCCGTCTCTCTCCTCATGGATTCCAGATTCCATTCGTCTTCGGCTTCACCATCGCTGCTATCCTCGTCGCTGTCTTGAGCCCAGTCACCCTTTTCAAACATAGCCCTACCAGTGGCCTCCTTAAGCCTCTTAGCTTCTTCTTCGGCCTGTTTCTTGTCGACACGCTCCTTCTTCCATTTGGCAAACGTTTCTGGAGTAACGGGCGTAAGTTTTCCGGTGAGTTTGTGACGTTCTGACTCGAGGAAGTCTTCGAGCGTGAGAGTGTTGAGAGGGGAGTTGGCCATAAGGGCCTTCTCAGCTGCGCGCTGCTCTTTGGTCTTGATGACGAAGCTATGGCCTGTTAGTTTACATCCTGGTATCAACAGCAACAGTTTAAACTTACCCGGGTGGGAGAGAGTGTTTATAGAAGCACTTGTCTCCACCGTTTGGACATGTCCAGAACCAACCGTACTTCTGGTCTTCGATGGCCTGGATAAAGTACTTGCACACTTTGTCTGTTGTGGTTTTGGGGTTTCCATGCTTGCTCAGGACGACTTGTCGCAGCTTGGTCTCGTCCCAGTCGTCCATGTTGTCCTTCTTCTTGCGCTCCTCATCCTCTGTCTTCTCTTGGTCTCTGCTGTCGGTATACAAACTCTTCTTCTCGGTCTTGCGTTCAATAGCCAGGTCATGACTAAACTTGCACTTCTTGCCCTTTTCGCAGTTGCCCTTCTTGAAGAATTGGCACAGTACTGTCTTCGGATCGGTTCCGAATGGAACCTTCTGAACTTGCACTGGCTTGAAGAGCTCAGCGGTTTCTTTGCGCGCTGCCTCAGCCGCGGCCTTTTCCTTCTCGCGCTGTGCCTTCTCCGCCGCCTTGCGCTTCTCATCCGGCGTACCTCCCGATGCGGCCGTGGCTTTGATCTGCGCAATCTGTTTCTGGGCGGCTCCCCCCTTCTTGTTTTTCATACCAAAGGTCTTGTCCACAACGACCTTCTTCGCCTTGGGCTGATCGCCCTTGCCCTTAGGTGCCATGTTTACTTAGTTTGCGTTGGTTTGTAAAGACAGTAGGGGTTGGAAGGATGATGAGTGGGTTCACGTAGTTTCGGGGACGGACTCGTGCCAAATGCGACGGTGGACGGTAGATGGTTGATGGGGGATATGGTGCCTGGGCTTTGTGGGCGTCAAAGTGAGAATGACGCTGTGTGGGGTGGATTTTCAAGTGGCGGAGGACCTTGCGCTAGAGCCAGCCCTGGCGCTCGCCGACATTCCCGAAGCTTCAAGGTGGCCTTGACATGAGCCCCAATAGTCAATCACTACGTACGCAACCAATACCGCCCTGACATTCCCGACTTTTAAGTCCTTGCATTGCGCCTAGTTTATGTGAGATATTGCCATTTTTTACGTTGCTGATTTGTGTTACTAACAACTCCGCAGCGCGTCCCCACGCCTTACCACGCCTTACCACTAGCCATCGAGCTCGATTCGACGCGCGGTTACGTTCAAGATGATTACAGACTCCCAACTCTACTCGCTCGCAATCTTCCTTGGAAGCGCTGCCATGCTGCTTATCGTCGTCTATCACTTCCTTGAAGTCAACTCCGACGATCACAAGGTTGAGAAGCCAAGGGCTGCGGGAGCAAAGGTCAAGGCATGAAGAGTGCAGCATGGTTAGCCATTGATAAGAGACACACAATTGCATACATGTTGCGAGTTAGAGATGATACCCGTCTCGCAAAAAGGAAGCTTGTTAGTCCAAGTGCAGGGCGTTCAGGCGTATATAACTTTGGTTTCTCAAGCGATTATAGTCGCCGGAATGCTTGATTCGTCTGGCTATCATAAAGTACAATGTGGCTCCCGATCTCCTTAATACACACTCACTGCCAATCCAATGCTGCATCGTGCTCCTACTGGGTATACGCGTACTTGTAAAAAAATCCCCAAGAGAGTAGTGTTGAATAAACCGCACAAAGCACTGTCGTGTGGTTCAGTCCTCCACGTTAACAATCTCCTCTTCTGTCTCATTGATATCAATAAGACCTCTTCGCCGCTTATTGTTCACAAGTGTTGCCCCTCCACGATCCATACCCGGTCCTCCTATACGCATCTTCAGCGACACGAGCCTATCATGTGCGTCATGAGCTTCTTGCTCTAGGGTGCGTTTTCGAGGCCGTCCGCGACCTCGTGATAGTAAACCTAGTGGAGACAAACTAAGTGCCTCTAGGCGTTCGGGGTCGACTGTAATGCGTGGAGTAACTTATCGACCTTGCGCATCGCTAAGATAAACATCAGAGTCATGTGAGTCTAGATTGCACATTGTCAGATCCTTTCTCTCATGTCAATCCAAGCTCTTCTTCAATCATCTTCCTTACCAGAGAGACCACTGGCCGGTCCATCGCCAAGCTCCCATAACAGCGGATCAAAGTGCGCTTGCTGTACATGGCTGCGCCAGTTGCTCTCCAGGTCAAAAGAAGGTGAATGGGTATCTTTGCTGCAACCATCCCACAGGCAGTTCAAAGTGTTGCCGACCGTGTCTTTGTGGTGCACTTTGAACACATGTTTCTTCAAGGTATTCATGTCATGTAGCTCTGCTTTGCAATTTAGCCATTTGCACTTGTACGACTGAAAGACACGGTTCACGACACTCGGCGACCTCGAGTCAATACGAATTGCTGCATTGTCTGTACGCTCATTGCGCAAGGAGCTTGGCTGTGGCGGCGGGTGCTTATTCAAGAGGTCAGTGTCTTTCTTTGAATTCGTTTGAACCTGTGTGGCAGCAGATCCATGGATAGCCTTTCTCCACCCAACAGGGCGACCTTTCTTCTTAGGAATCGGTGTACCATCAGGGTTGTATTGTGTAGCAGATCGAAATGCCGAATAGCCTACGCCACTAGCACCTGAGGCAGGGCGGTCACTTGAACTCATGGGATCAGGCTGTTTCACAGGCTCAGTGGTGTCGGGTAAAGAGTTTCGCGGAGATCGACCGCGTTGCTTCTCTTTGACAAATGGATTGATAGCTTCAGGAAAAGTTTGAGCTTTTACTTGAGCCCCACCCTCACCACCAATCGCATTCGACGAAGAGCGGGGACGCGGTCTCTCGTCATCACCCGAATCTTCCTCGTCTGCATCTTGCGTGAGATCTTCGACTCTCTCCTTGAAGTAGTCCGGAGGTGGGTAGCCAGGATCGATCAGATCCCACCTGATAGTGCTAAGGTCCGACTCCATTGTGACGTGAGGCAAGCTTGTTCTTAGCTGGTCTAAATGCTGGTTTAGATTACGCTGAGACGGGTGTCTTCCACAAGCGATCAAGACATCGCGTGCAATTGTTGCAGGATTGTAAGTATTGCGACGTAGTGCCTTGTTCCGATCTAGTGGCTTAACGTAGGTGGTATATCTAAGGCTGTTAGGTACCAGTGGCGGTTGTTGCATAAAAGACTGCGGTGGCCCATTGGTGATAGAAGTCGACAGTTGCTTGTCGCCACCCGTTGTGCCCTGAGTATCGAATATATGCATGCCACCTTTATCTAACCTCTTGGGTGGCGGACCCATATCCTTGTCTTCTGAAAGTTGTGTTAAATCAACGAGGTTGCTCAGGTTGCGCTTTCGGGCAGTCTCTTCTTTATTAGCAGGCTTCCTCAACTCAGGCTTGATGGGCATCATCTCGACGACTGGTGCAGGTGCAGGTGCAGGTGCAGGTGTATGTGCCGGAGGACCTGCCGGTGAGTCGCCACTTGGAAATGGCGTGTACTGTTCTACACTTGCTGGTGGGCCTGAAGCTGGCGGGCCTAAAGCTGGCGTGCCTTGTAGGCTAGGTGCGACGGAAGCTGAGATGTCCTTCTTCATTACGGTAGGTGGGACATGTGGTGTCTGCACAAAAGCTGGCGCTTGAGGCAAAGATTGACGCGATCTTGAGTTTACGTCTGGCACAGCTGCGAGCAAACTTTTAGCAAAGGCTGCGCGATTTAGTTTAAAACCCATCCGCTCAAGCTGCTCACATAGCTGGATATAAGAAGGGTTGCCATTGAGCAGACTTATTATGTGAGAAGGTTGAATTTTGCGAAAAGTGTTGTAAGCATTGAGATATGCTGCGGCTGCTTTTGCTAGATGTACGTTCTTCCCTACTGGCCAGACGGTGTTCCCGGCGGGTCGACTGGCCATCGTCTGGGTTCGCCTGACCGGTTCGGCTGGAGCGACCACGAGAGTCGTCGGCTTAGCTACATTTGTGTTCGCCGCTTCTCTATGTAAGATGTTCTCCATCGAGTTTGCAGGCTGCGGAGTGCTAGCATGAGCAGGCTTTGTAGACTGAGCTGCAGCAACTGGAGGCGTAGGCTTGCTTTGTGTCATCTGTGGTTTTGGTTTTGCTGTACATTCCTCTTCCCAGATGCGCGCAAGGAGACCCGGGTCTTTGCTGTTGAGTTCACGTATTTTCGCCATTATTGCACGAATCTCAGCTTCCAAGGCGTCACTAGGACCATCTTTGCCAGCTGGAGGTGTAGCAGCCACCTCGGCTGTGTTTGGCTGCTGCCCCTTTTGACTCTGGTTCGCATTGGACTTTGGCTGTGGTTGTCGCAAGCTTTCTCTCTCTTCTTGTCGTCTGCGCTCCTCTTCTAGTTTGCGCGTCTCCGCTGCAATCCTTTCCTCTTCAGCGCATGCCGCATCCTCAACCACCTTCCTTGCTACCTGTTTTCGCTGATGTTCCGGCCACGGGCCATACACTGCCAGCGGATCTACAGTAGTAGTGCCCTGTGTGTGGTGTGTATCTGCCATGCTGACAGTGAGTGCAGAAGGCGCAGCTGGGGGCATTGGCGCAGTGTCGTAATTATTGACGTTTGACGGCGTGTGATTTTGTGAGCCGCGCGAGGACTCGACGCTAGCAATCTGCTGGCTACCGTAACTGCCGTACTGCTGATTTGCTGTAGCCATCATGGTTGCGGTTCGCGCACTGTTGACTGGCGCGGTAGCGTATTGAGGCTGGTCTGGGCTGGCAGAGCCCTGCTGGTGCTGCCGGTTATGCATTGACTGCGTTGCGTGCAGATGGCTGTTTGATGCTGTGACCAGAGATGATAGAGCGCGATTATTGTCGACGCTCTGTGGGCGCGCTTTCGATTGTCCATAAAAAGAATGGCTCTGCTGCGCTAGGACTGGCGAAGTATTAGAACTGGCATAGTGACCGGAACGCGACGATGTAGTACTATTGGTGGTGAAGGTGGGCTGGGTGGTCGCAGATGTGGTGCTGGGTGCATACGAGGGGTTACTCATATTGTGCAGAACCTCGGCAGCCCGATTTGTTGCCTGGCGAGTTGCACCATGTGTACCGTTGTTCCATGTGGCTCCAGTTCCAGATCCACTGTTCTGAGTTGTATATGACTGTGTTGGGTAGGGCATGTATTGTTGGGCTTGCGTCGTCGGTGGTGGTTGCTGGTACTGGCGGGCAGATTGGGTGATGTTATTCGAAGCGGGCGCAGTCTGATATGATGCATATTGCTGGGCGGAAGATTGTTGAGAGGAAGAGTTGTGTAGGTTATAGTCATTCGTCGACATTGCGATCCTTGGCTGAGTTTCGGATTACTCTCTAGCCACTTTACGGTTTCCGGGGTGCCTTTGTGGCGACAGGTGTCGCAAGCATCACTTGAGTGAAGGTAGCGGATGTGCAATTACTCCACACTGTAAGCCGGTCTTGACACACGATAAATGCGCCGAATCGACTGGCAGATAGACTGCGACGCGTAGCAAAGTAACGCCGCGTCCATGACGGTCTACCTGCAACGCACGCGTTGCCGACTTGCGCGAACCGGGGTGACTGCAGTGTATCGGAAAAATGGTTTTGCCGGCGCTAGCGAAGCGAACTGGTCAGGCTTATGCACATTCTCACCATCCTAATTTTCGAGGTGCGACACGAACTTTGTCTACTAACCCGACAACCCGCCCATCCCACAGCAAAAATGACCAAGGTCCAGTCAATGGTCGCGAGCTCTCGCCGCAAATCGCGAAAGGCGCACTTCAGTGCGCCGAGTAGTGTGCGTCGGGTCATCATGAGCGTATGAAGAGACTTGGAACATTGCAGTGGACATGTTCTAACAACCTTCAGGCGCCTTTGAGTAAGGAGCTCCGCGAGAAGCACGGAGTGCGCAGCATTCCCATTCGTAAGGATGTGAGTATACCTGGATTTTCACCAACTTTGGTAGTGTGCTGACTTTTCCAAGGACGAGATCACCGTTGTCCGCGGTTCCAACAAAGGACGTGAGGGCAAGGTCTCTTCCGTCTACCGCCTCAAGTACTGCATTCACGTCAACGGCAGTGCGTATTCCTCGATTCCCTCAAGTCGACACATTCTTACTAAGTTTTGACACAGTCGTCCGTGAGAAGAGTAATGGCCAGTCGGTCCCCATCCCCATCGCTCCCTCCAAGGTCGTCATCACCAAGCTCAAGCTCGACAAGGACCGCGAGTCTATCCTGGAGCGCAAGAGCGCCGGTCGCGAGGAGAAGAAGAAGCAGAGGGAGGCTTAAACGTCTCGCTTTTTGTTTCTTTATTTGACGACACACCACGGCTTCGAGGTACATGGGCATGAGCTGTCCTGCCGCCTCCGAGTGGATGAAATGCATATCATGGGTTCACGGTCTGGGCATGCGATGTGCGCATGGAAAAGCAGGGCGTTTTACCGGCTACTAGCTCCAACAATGGACTTGCCGCCATGCGGCCCCGTCGAAGATTTCTGTTCAAGATGATACCACGATGGATTTGGAGTTTGGCAACGAATGACATTTGTTACTCCAGCCGTCACCGTGAGACAAAGGCACGTGAAGAATTTTTTCCCATCCACGCTAGAATATCTACTCATCGACCTTACCTAATGGTTGCCGTGAGCTATACGACTAGCGGAGAATAATGCCAAGTGACAAGAGTCACTGCTCGCCTGCAGACTATCTTTGATTTTTACGATAAAGATGGTTTGATGGTGAGACACATTTTTTCATGAAATGCTATTCATTTGTGTATAGCATTGAGATGATATTGATGTCTGTCGCATTCCTGTGAATGAAGAGTGAGCATTGTCAGCTGCATAGGTTGTAGTTTTTTGATTCATGACTGTCAAGATTATTCGTTGCTTGAGTATGCTATTTGTTGATGGTGAGAATGGTCTGCTAGAAGAAGCAGATACTACGTTGCTTGGTTTCCAGTCCACACGCCTCTTGATAACGATGCGTAGTTTCATCGCAATCTTTTATAGCCAATGTCATTATCTCTCTTCCATATATATCCCTTGTATCCCTCAAAGCGTCCTCGGCCGGGCACTTGCACTCCATCCGTGTATCGCGTAAATCAAAACGATCCCCCAAGTCCAACCCCAAGAATCCACCCACTTTGATTCTCATCAACATTAAACTGGCAACCCATGAGGCAAAAGAACATCAACGCCTCAAACGCTTCCATGCGACACGTCTCCAGCCGTGTGCAAACCTAAGTAGTCCCAAGAAACACGTCAAAGATAAGGCTGAATCCGTCACCCATAGTCTGTGTCTTCTCATATTCGTGTCTGAAGCTTACTTAGATGAACAACCCAGCAAAAAACTAATTATAACTAACTTGTTTCACCAGTAAGCGGGCCACTTCCTCACGATACTCTACCTTTATAACAATATTTCGCAACACTATACAGTCAATGTATAGCGAGTGGCCGGACGTCCCAAGACCCCATCAACTTTGACTATTACATGACTATTACACGCGATATCTCAACACCACAATATGCAAAAGCCTTCAAACGAATCTTAAATACATCTTGTATTACAGGCTATTCAACATGACGCGACACTCTCATTACCACGTGCTACAGCAATCTACAGCGTGCCTGAACGTACACTAAGACGAAGACGCGCAGGAAAGCTCTCTTGACAAGATTGCACGCCCAACTTAATGAAGCTCCTTGTAACAGAAGAGGAGACGATTGTTGAATTTATTCTCGACATTGACGCGCGAGTATTTCCGCTGTGCCTTCCTGCTGTCAAAGATCTTGCTGGTTCTTTGCTGGCTGCCCACCACCGCGACCCTGTTGGCCCAAACTGGCCTAGAGCATTCATGAAACATCGCCCAGAGCTAAAGATAAAGTTCAATCAAAAGTAAGACTATAAGAGAGCTCTCTGTGAAGATCCTGAGCTGGCGCAAGGCTGGTTCCGCCTTGTACAGAATACTAAAGCCAAGTATGGTATCCAGGAGGACGACATGTACAACTTTGACGAGACGGGCTTCATGATGGGTATGCACAACGCGCCAGCAGTAGTCACAGCCTCTGAGTGTCGTTCAAGGCCAAAACCTATGCAGTAGGGCAACCGGGAGTGGGTTGCCAGCTTGATTTGTGTCAGCGCAGCTGACTGGGTGATCCCACCCGTTATCATCTTTCAAGGCAAGCACCACCTCTCTGCCTGGTTTAAGGAGGATAGCCTACCTTGATATTGGGTTCTTGGAGTGTCTGAGAACGGCTGGANGACGAATGAGCTTGGCCTGAAGTGTTTGGAGCACTTTGACAGGCATACGAAAGAGCGTAGTATTGGAGGCTATCGTCTACTTATTCTTGACGGTCACGGAAGCCACAACTCGCTCGAGTTCCAGCAATACTGCAAGGCGGAAAATACTATCACTCTATACATACCTCCGCACTCTTCTCATCTACTACAGCCACTTGATGTGGGCTGCTTTTCGCCTTTGAAGAGGGCGTATGGGCGCCAAGCCGAAGAGATGATACGCAATGGGATTAACCATATGACGAAGATTGAGTTCCTCCCGGCCTTCCGGCAGGCCTATAGCAAGAACATTACAAAGTACAATATCTTAGGAGGGTTTCAAGGCGCCGGCTTAATTCCACGCGACCCAGAGGTGGTGATATCGAAGCTTGACGTTAAACTGCGTACGCCAACACCACCTGCTATAGAAGATCTGCCCTGGCTATCGCAAACCCCAAGCAACACCCTATAACTAGAGTCGCAATCGATATTGGTGAAGTAGAGGATTTAGATATATTTATAGAAAACTCGCCAACAAGTATGGTGGTTGCTCTTGAAAAGTTGGCTAAAGGCGTTGCGATTATTGCGCACAAGCTGGTGTTGTCGCAAAACCGCAACGCTGAGCTTGAAGCAGCTAATGAAACCGCCACACGATGAAAATCGCATAAAAGAAAGCGATTGCAGATGGAAGGAGCTCTAATTGTAGAGGACGGAGAGCGATTAGCAGCTCTAAGGGAGTTTGGGGCGCGTAGTGATGGGAAGAAGGTAAAGAAGAGAGCGCACGCTGAGGTGGGTGAACCGTCGCAAAGGCACTGTAGACGCTGCGACGAGGGAGAGAATAATACTCGCACATTTAATCAAGTAGAGGCGATAGATTCTGAATAGAATAGCCTACTAAGATTTCTAATTACTGTTGTGGTTGCGTTATAGTAGTCTGTAATAGTTGTCATGTTTGGTGGGGTCTTGGCATCGTGGCAAACTCGCCCGTCTGGCAAGCTCGCCTATCCCAGACGTTAAGTAGAATAGAATATTATCCTATAGACTCGTCGCTATTCTCTATATCCTCTAACTATACTTGGCAGGTGCGAGAGTTGTGTCCAATTTGGCTGCAATGTCCGCAGTGCCGTTCACTGCGCACCCTCTTCGCAGGTATTATACCATTGTTATAGCTGTCACCCTCTGCCTCAGCGATCTGATCAGCTACCTGGCCAACTGCCTGGGACCCCTCTGCCTGTACGTAGCGCCGCTTGCGAGTTTTTCGCTTTTTTGACGCTTCAACAGCGTCTCTTAAGCGACTCATTTCCTCCTGCATCAACACCAATATTATGAGCTATCTGCTGGGCTCCCTTACTCAACTGCTGTATCTGCTCTTTAAGAGAACTTATAGGAGACCCTTGCTGGATTTACATGCGGTTTCGAATAAGCATAGCCTGCGCCTCCATTTCGCGCATGTTACGCGGCATTTTCAGGTCCCAGGTGTTACTCTCTTGCGCTGGTGGAGTCGGCGTACGCAGCACGACGTTAAGCTGTAATAAAACAATGTGATAATTGTGTGGCGTGATTACAACACCTCGAAACTATCTGCAGATTTTTTCTCATGTAATAGCCTTGTAATAGGCCTTTTTGAACGTTGGTAGGAAGGTTTCTTTGCTGATATGGTGGATGCGATTACGTGCCAAGACCGAGATAGCGTCGCCATACGCGCGCTTTAACGGCGAGAAGTAGCTAATATCAAGAGGCTGTAAGAGGTGCGATGAGTGGGGAGGCATACAGAGGAGAATTATCTTCTTCTCTTCGCAGAGATCTCGGAAATCCACTGAGCAGTGGCTCTCGTGGCCGTCAATAATGAGCAGTCTATGCGTCCCCACAGAGCGCACATGGGAATCGAAGTGATGGAGCCAGTCAAGCGCTGGATTGTTGTTCGTCCAGCCGTTAGGACTAACTTGAATAACCCAATCGCGTGGCAGATCCTCCGTAAACCAGGTGGATATCAGAACCTTGCCTGCAAAGATGAGAAAGGCTGGGATACACTTCCCTGTTGCGCCAACGCCTTGTATCAACGCAACCCACTCCAGATTGCCTGGCTGGATCTTCTTTGATTTCCCTGGTTTGTCTGAGCCCATGATAACTGACTGTGATAAAATCTTGTCCATAATGAAGCCAGTCTCATCAAAGTTGTAGATATCTTCGTCCACGATACCATACTTAGCCTTCGTATTCTGAACTAGCTCGAACCAGTCCTTAATAAGCTCTGGATCTTCGCAGGTAGCTCGCTGACGATCACATGGACGGCTCCGGCGCGTACGCAGCTCAGGATTGCGCTGGACAAACCTATCAACCTAGTTCTTGCCAAACTCCTCTCCGCCACACTCTCGGAGCAGTCTGTTGGCCATATCTCACACGTTGTCTCTCACACAGGGTAGTCCTCGTTCAGCCTCAACTATTACATGTTGAGTAATAGCCCATTCTTCTAGCTTTGTTAGGCGCTTTACTGGTAGCTCCCAATCGCTTCGAGGGCGTTGTCCAGCGCATCATCGCTGGATTGTTGTTCATGGGACGCTATAGGCTGCAGCAGCGCGTCGTTCACTCTAGATCTTCTTAGAATTAATATCAGAGATAGCAATAAGTAGATCTGCTTCAGTATAGGATTTCAACACGTTGCGTGGTTGAGACATCACGCGTTATTATTATGAAGGTAGGTTAGCGTAGGGAAGTGGCCCGTTTACTGGGGTGGCCTGCTTACTGGTGAAACACGTCATTGGAAAAAAGGGCGACCCGAACATGTACCTTGTTTAAGAAGAAGGGCTCGTGTGCGCATGTATGGGTGATGACGAATACGAAGCGGGTAGAAATTAAGAAAAAAAAAGAGGAAAAACGGGCGATGAGGGAATACTTAGATTGGGGAGGGATGTTGATATGCTGTCGGTGCGGGGGATTGGTGTTGATTTAGGTAGAATGGTAGAGGTGGGATGTAATATGGAAAGTGTTTTTTGAGGGTTTGATAAGAGGGAGGATTGTAGATGTGATGGGCGAAAAGAGTAGGTGGAGATGGTGATATAGAGGGATGGGGTTAGAGAGGGTTCAACTTCTTGGTATGGTGATTTAGGATTGTCATGCCTGGCTTCAATGTGTTTGCGAAATATCGAGATGGTTTTCCTGTTACTTTTTTTGGTCTTCAGGAAATAGAACTTGAGTACTTGTGTGTGTGTGTGATACAGGCCCGGATCATATTGATTGTTGGATTTTAGTTGTAATGTGCTCAGTGCTTGATTGACATGATATAGGTGCCAGCTCGCTCATCCCACGTATATGACACTTCCCTGTATCTCGGTATTCATTCAGTACGCTTTTCAGCTGTACCAAAGCACTGGGTTCAATAGCAAGTGTGCTAGCGCTGCAAGTAAGGTTTAATATGTCATCGCGATTGGCTGATCTTCGTGACGCGTCGCTGGAGTCGTGACACAAGTAGACGTGTATGGTGATCTTCCGTCTATCGCCATAGCGGGCTTCATGATTGGAGGAAATAAGCCCTCAAAAGTCCGATGTGAAAGTTTCAGGAGACTGACAGACGTAATTCTTGTGTCTAGCATGTTGCTTTGATACATCAGCGGCTGACGCAATCGTATGTGCACTGTCTTGCGTCGTTTCAGCTTCGAGAGCCTGCACTGTTGATGTTATTGGTTCGAGGAAGATTGCCCTGTACGTACTCCCTAACAATGTAGGAGATATAAGTAGTGAAGCGATTTCAATCATCCACTCTGAACATTAAACATGGAGAAGTTCCAGAAGGTGCAGTCAACAATACATAGTGTAAAGTCAATCTGTGCTGAATCTAGGACAAGGATATTTGCTTCTTAACTAACGAAGACGTGGAATCGTGATCGGAACGATGCGCATGAGCTGCACGGAGAGTTCCGACAGACCAGTACAACAGTCCAGGAAATCTGAAGGGGGCTGTTGAGATGATCGGTTCTTGCTTTTGTTGTATGTAACACCAACGTTGTCGGGATAAAACAAAGGCGAGTCGACCGTTGACACCATTTTCACTAACGCTCCGAGGTTGCTTGTTCCCAAACGGGAGTCAATGTCCCAAGAGTTGTTTTCCGCGAGGCCCGATGACCCGGGCCCGATCAATGCAAAGTGCTGACGAGATGGCGGTGTTTCGGATATCTCAGCTGAGCAACTCACTGTTGGTCAATAAAGATATATTTGGTTCCCCTTGTTTGCCCCTCAGAGTATATAGAATGGCACGACAAACCGCATGAGGTCGAGTGGAGTGAGCACATCGAGTTTTGTGGGCTACGGCAGCGGAATTAACATGCCAAGTAGGAAGGCGGGATGTGAGTTTATGCAAAACAAAGCGTGGGTCGGGACAAGCCGGTTACTCGAATGAGGGTGACTGGGCGCATGGAGAGCAGAACACGAACCATTGTACCCGACCATCGTGTCCAAAGCTCGTAGAAGGCTGTGTTTGCTGCATTGTATGGATTATCGTGGGAAGAGACTCAATAATCTGACTCAGCTCTTGCCACCATTCAGAAGAGGGCTTGGTGGTGCATCGTCACTCGTCGCCCGGGACGTGTTTAGCCGACAGTGCAGGAGTGCAAAGGAATATCGTCTCCAAGGCGTAGGGGATTAATGACGGACCAACCGCAAGCTTTGGGAGCGCTGCCCGGCACGCGGCTCCCAGAAGTCGCAGTCGGAGCTAGGACACTGCTTGCGGGGTAGTGTACCGACTAGTCGGTGAAGGTGAAAGGAGCGTGTGCAGCCAATGTCATCGTCAGCAGGAGAATGTGGTGTGGTACGGCGAGGGCGCTTCTGTGGTAGCCCAATGCTGTCATGATCTCATCGTCAATGGGAGACCATGGTGTTGTTTGTCAAAAAGAGGAACGGCTAGTGCATTCGGGCGTCGTATGTAAGTAACAGCGCATGGCTAGCGGCTGAGTCATGTGGCCGGATCAGGCACGCCAATCAGCATGGGAACCGAGGGTTCCGTTTCAGACGTCAGTATGCGTGGGAGCCCGTCGTGGTGCTGCTCCACCTGTCACCAGATTGCGGAAACACCAAACCGCCCACTGCAACGCGCGCGCCTCTTGGGCTTCTCTATTGCCGTCGCGCTATTTGCCTGTGTACTTATGTACGCTTGACAATGACCAACGACTTTCGCGCCCGTGCCCCCAGGGTGTGATCGAGGAGTGTGATAGGAAGCCTTGGCTGCCCAAGGACCACACCTCGCCGTGCGCAAACACCCCCACAGCCACACGGGAGAAGCAGCACAAAGATATGACCAGCCGTCCGCGAGGTAGTCGCCATGTTAACACCCCTCGTCTGGACACGAACTATCGATAGGGGCTACCATGCATATGCATATACGACCGCATGTATCTTTAGGCATACATACGAGCTCTGCCACCCACCTGCCTGCCACCAGACACAGACCGTTAGATACGGTGCCCGTCCCTTCTTATCCACGGAAGGAAGAAGCAAGCACGGAAGCGGCCTCGTTTGATTCGTGACATGCTCAAAGGAGCGGAACTGATCAGAGAGTCCTTATTCATCGTCCCGTTGTGCTACGGTGGGGGGGAACGCGCGGAGGGTTGAGTGCGCACCACAAACAACCGCCATGTGAAGCTCGCTGTTTGCCCTCTCGCCCGCTGCTGACAGCCGAGGCGTGTTGTCACAGAGAGTTACGAGCTTATGTGGGAGCACGCGGTCTAGATATGTATGCCAAAAAGGGCCTGCTTGCCGGCAACCCCGCAACGCTCTTCGCCTCTCACCTACACAGAGCAGAGTCTGCGCTGCAGGTCCAGCAGAGGCCCTGGAAAGGTTCCGACACTGGGCTGTTTCTTCGCTGCAGGCATGCCTCTTGGCTAAAAGGAACGCTAAATATACTTGGTCAAGGCCAGGGGCGTTGGCGAACATCAACGACAGGTGCAGGACATGATTGGCCTGTCTCACCAGGTGCCCCTGACAGGCCCGCTATGCATGGTGGTGTCCTCACTCGTGCCGTCGCCGCTCAGGCCCTTTGGCATCATGCCTAGGCCCACTCCAAATCAGGCCCTTGCACAACAGTGAAGGGTGGACGGACCCTTCGCAGCGGCCGGTTGGTCTTCTCCCCCTCGCTCAGCCCAGGCTCGGGCTCACCTGTCTCTCTCTCCAGCTTCAGCTGCTGTGTGCCTGAACAGCCTCACCTGCACGGCTTCCCCCATCCCCTCCCCTCCTTCGACACTTGCACACCGCTGGGCTGTGCTGCCTCTCCTTTCACTCTGCCCTTCGCATACACCGACGCCTCTTTGAGAGAGCGCTACCCCGTCGCTCTCCGCATATTCGTCGAAGCAAACTGTTGCTCTCCTACAATCCACTTCCACCTCGCCCTCGCACTTGTTCACGGCTTTTTTGTCGCAGATTCGAGTACGTCCCCATTGGCCGCGCTCTCTACTCAGTCATACTGATGCTGTATTTCTTGCAGTCGATTGCCCTTGCGATTCCCGACGCAGACTGACATCGCATCACTCCCTCGGCCCTCCAATACACGTCGTGTCGCCCAATCGAACGAAAACTCCTGGCCATTTCTGGACACCTAATCGACTGTGACTCGCACACATCGCTATGAGAAGTCGGGTGGAGATATAATTGGTTTATTCATTGCTTTTTCCGTCCCGAGTCGACACTAAACACTCGTTCCGTTCGCTTTCATACCCGATCTACCGTGATCTACACCATCATGGGCACACCAAAACCAATCTACCCGCTCAGGGAGCACTGCTCAATCATCTACGAAGAGACGCTTTACGTATACTCGCCAGCTGGATTCCAATCGCTAAAACTTGAAGAAGGCGCTAAATGGCAGGCGCTGCCCATGGACGTATCGCTGACAGGAGGTCGATGTGTCAAGGCAGTACCCAAGGGCAACACTCAGGACGCCAAGCTGTTCATTGTTGGAGGAAGAGTCAATGCGACAGCCTCAAGTTGGAACTACCCTGGCTTGATGCACTACACATTTTCCAAGAAGAAGTGGGACTGGCAACGCTCAGAGAGCTGGAACACGCAGGAACGAATCAACCATGGCGCCGCATACCTCCAGGACTCACAAAAGATTCTCGTCTACTCTGGATCGCAGGCCGACGGTGCTGGCCCGTCATCTGAAACCTTTCTGATTTCTACCGTTGCTCCCTACTCTGTCGTGGGTCTGCCATCGGCTGGCGCTCCGCCCACTGTGAATCCCATGTTGATGGAGTCGAATGCGAACACCGCTTTGCTGGTGGGTGGAGGTGCAGCAAACACAGCCGTCTGGAAGTTTACAGAATCAGCTGGATGGCAGGATCTTGGTGTCGCTTTGCAACAGCCCATCACCAACGAAGATGCTGTCAAATGCTCGATAATTTCCAATAAGGAAGGAGGAGTCGCCCTGCAAAAATTCGACATGAGTGTTACTCCAAACAGCGTGGAACGAATACTACTATTGAACAAGGACGGATCGCCTGCACCCCCAGGAACTCGCGTTGGAGGCAAGACGGGAAGCAAGACGAAACGTGTGACCCTGGACAGCTGGTCGCCGTATAACGAAACACTCGCACCCACGACGACACGATCAAGTTACTCATTGGCGCAAGGCAATGATGGCACCGTTGTTGCAAGCGGAGGTAATGATCAGGAACCGATCGCTCTGTTCAATGCCCAGCAAAACTCTTGGATGAATGCGTCAGCGGTGTTTGAGGGGCAACAGGTGCTCGCAAACTCCATTTCCTCTTCAAGCGTGTCAACAACTGCAACTGCAACGGCATCCGCATCTGCCTCTGCATCTGCCTCTGCCAGCCCCACCAGCACAGGAGCTGCCGCGTCACCTGTAGGACCTCCTGACAACAAGGGACGTATGCTGACCGTGCTCGGTGCCACACTCGGAACCATTTTCGGCATTGCGTTGATCCTCATTTTGATTCTGTTCTGTCTCAAGTATAGAAAGAACAAGAGCAAGAAGAACGCTTATGTCGAGAAGAACGACCGCATGAGCTTTGCTGATCGAGGAGCTGCTTTTATGAAGGAAGCTGGTGGATCTGTAGCAAGTTATCCAAGGAACAACGAATCTACGACATCGCTCGCGATCATTCAAGGTCGAGGTGCTGGTCACAAGAAGAACATGGCAAGCGATGCTAGCACAGCAGGTCTTGTCAAGAAGACTAGCCCCCTTGGTTACTCTGAGCAATACTCTGAACCTTACGAGCTCGCCAAGTTTGATCTGAAGCCAGAGCCTGTCCAACCCATGGTTCGGCAAAACTCGAGCCGAACAGCCCAGCCTACACCAAGAGCTCGCAGCTCAGGTTGGAGTCGTTACTTTGCGAACAATGAGGCCACGAATCTCGCCAGTGCTCCTCCTGCTGATAGGTCGACATTCGCGTCAGATAGGACAAGTACGGCCAGCCAGTCACAGTACACAAGCTCAAACATGCACAGCTTGCGCCCATCCCAACACATTGCACCGCTGGATATACCCAAGTTCAGTGATGGACAGCGTCTGAGCAGTGTAGCTAGTGGAAGTCCAACACTTGGCACACCCACATCCGTCCTGCCTCATCAGATGCAGCCTATGCAAGCAGAACTTGCTCGTGCCAACTCCAATGCTAGCTCAATATCCGCTTTCAGCCATCATGACACTCACCAGCCTGTGGACAATTGGACTCCAATGGGAAATGGCCGACGGAGCAGTAGCAACTACACGGGCAGTGTGGCGATTGACCATGGAAAATTCGACGGTACCAGCTCATACTATCCCGACGGAACTGACTCGTTCTACCCCAAGAGCAACTTTAGTTCTTTCTACCCAGGCCAAGGAACAACCCCAATAATCCCTGATATCCGCGACAGCACAGCAACAACTTTCCCATCTAGCGCTGCCCCTCCTGTACCGACGGAGCAAGTGCCCCAGAGCAAGTTCAGTTCCATGTACCCCGCAAATCCGCAACTTGGTCTTGCTCATGAGCGCGAAAGCGTCGCCACACTCTTCCCAGGTGGCCCAGGTGGTGCCGCAGCGCATCAAGACGCAGCGCTGCCGAGTCCCAAATTCACCTCATTCTTTGCGACACCACGAGTCGGACACGAGAGCACTGTCACTATGTTTCCCGGTCCTGCGCACACTGTGAACGAAGGGAAAAAGGAGCAGTCCGACATGTCTTGGCTGAATCTCGGCCAGAGTCGATAAACTTCTCACTGTCCGTTTGGTCTGTGCACCCTCATGTCGATAATGAGCCCATCCTCCACGCCGTCCATCCCTCGTCTCTGCAGACATGATTCGTCCCCTCTCGTCTTGGAAATCAGCGTCTTTAGCGAATTGAACCTCGTCCTCATCTCTATATACAACAGTCAGATTTTCCTTTCTTGAGCATCATAGCATTCTCAGCGCCGGGCGTCTCTTTCATTTTTTCCGGAGGCACAAAATATTATTCAACCCAACCACATCAAAGGAGGCCTTGTGCTTTCCGCATTCAGTCGCTACAGATACCCGACGCCAAACCTCCCCACCCTAAGCGCGTCAACCACTTCCTCGCCATCACCACCGTCATCATCATCCATCAATCCACCTGTCAATGTACCCTCTCGATCCCGAGTGATCTAGTGTATATAAAACACCAACCTCTTTTCCTTCTTTACACTCCTTTTCATATTGTTTTGTCAATATTCTCCTTTTTCGTATTGGTCTGTGTCCAACCAAATCTGTCTCCCTCTAACCACCCCTCGGTTGGTTGCTGGCCTCCATCGTCTGATCTACTGATTCCGATGATACCTTGTTTGTCTGTTTATTTGCTTGTTTTTTTTCGCATTGGCGTAGTATGGCAAGACGGAATGATATAAGGGGGTGTGGTTGTGTCTTTCTCTCCGTTGGTTCTGTCTTGCCATTTGTGTGTGTGGGTTGTATATGGCTCAGCTGAAGTGAGCTGGAGGAGCAGCGGTAGTGTAGTTGCTGGGGAAGTGTGCATGGTCTGGGCCTGTAGTTGGCTGGCTGATGTTTGCTACGTGTTTGGCTATCTCTGCCTCTCCCGCTGCCCCCATTGACGTATGTTGTTGGGAAACGTTAATATTATAATGAAAGAAGCGAGTGTTGTCGTATCATTATCTGTTCACTCTGGTGAGAACGTGAAGTGTGTTCGGATAGACTGTTGTCCATGTGTTCAAGCACTTGTTACTTTATCTTCTCTCCGCTGTGCTATACAAAGTGTATCGAATGTGTACAACGGGTTCCTGAGAGATGCTGTCACCATGATGGACCTGGGATGCGCTTTGAATGTTGGTGCACTTGAAGTTCCATTACAACTAAGCATTGTCTAAAAAGAAACACGAGTAAATGCCATTCCAGACATCATATTCGTGATATGCTGATCCCCTTCCCACCACATCATGTTCCTTGTTATCCACCATCCACTCACACCCACAAAAAAGACCCACCACCACACTAACATACCACACACGATTACAGCGAACAACACGTGCAAAAAACAAACAACTGTCCCGTGCCAGACTCGAACTGGCGGCCTTGGGATATCTGCCACAATCGAGCAGTCATACGTGATGATATGAGACCCACGTGATAACCAACTACACCAACGAGACGATTCAAGCTATGCTTGAGTTGGAATGAAAGGAATTCGATGGCGGACTTGAAATTTGGGTCGTATCTATTACTTTGAATTCGAGTATAATAGACGACATGGCTTTGTAGAAGATATGGTATTCTTCTTAAAGTCCAGGCGTCCCCGCTACAATTTCTGGAAATGATGGCCAAGTCGCTCGCTGTTACATCTTCCAATACTCTGTGGAAAAGATAAGCCAAAGGAGTAATGCTTGGAATGCGTAGAGAGTTAGGAATCCCAGTCATGCCGATACAGACTCTCTATTTTTCTCCTCGTAATTGAGCTCCTTAATCCCTCCAAAATAGCCCAGCGTAAAGGGAATTCGCCGTTTCTTGCGGCGTTTTTCGCTGGTAGCGTCCTTGTCCCGCTAACCACACAGCCCCCGTCAGCAACAAAAAAGCCACAGCCTCCAACCAGACCACCCCTGTCTCGCCAGGAACGCTACGCTCGCAAAAAAATGGTCACTACGAGGGTCGAACTCGCGACCTTGGCGTCTACCAAAGTCCTTTGTAGAAGCAGTACTTCTAGAGAGGATTTATTAGCACCACGCTCTAACCAACTGAGCTAAGCGACCTATTCGGTGTTTTCGATGGGGAGAATTGATCGTGGAAATATTATATTCCGCAAGAATAAGGTCTGTTTCGTTTTCGAAAGGCGTTGGCAATTTGGTGGGGTTAGAAAATTGTCTGGTTCGGGGGCCGGAGTGGTGGGGCGGTACCAATGGACCGAGAACGGTGGCCGCCTAGACTTGGCTGCAACGTTCATGCTTGGTTGGCTGCTCCGAAGCGTGGTATTCGAGATTGCGTTGTTGTGGAAATGCTCGAATGTCGATATTACAAAAAAAATAACGAGTCAAAATCTACTGGACTAACGCCGTGCAATAACAAGCCGCTGAATACGTGAATAATCTCGGCAATCGTATGTCGTCATTCGCGTACGCCTTCGAAAGAGATATGCTTTTCACGACGGGTCGAGATACACGGCGAGTAGCGATCAAAATCGTCTTTTGAACAGTTTACGAGCCATCCCATCTCGGCGTCAACCGCCCAGCTGTCCCAAGTACTTCTCTACCTCATCATTGCCGTAAAACATCGTCTGCAGTTTTTCGTGCTTCTTCTTCTCGATCTGCGCAAGTTTCCTGACCTTGCCGGCATCGAGCCTACCCTCCCTGACATCTACACGACTTGCACCCCCCAACGCCTTCTGCTTTACATGCTCTTTCTTGTCTATGCCTAAACCAAACTTGTCGCGCTTCTCTTTGGGTACGAGCGGGAACAGCATACCCTGACCACTTGATCCCAGACCTTTCCTCGCATCTACATCAAAGCCGTGCTTCTCCATGTACTTGAGCCCCATCCTCGTTCGGTCTATGGCCGAGGGGATGGGTGCGCGGGGGAGAGCAGCTTGATGTGCAGGACTCAGGTAGTGAATGCGCTGATCTGACTCCTTGACAGGCTCGCCACATATGCCGCACCGAGGATATGTATCGGGCTCTGGCTGTGACTGGCCATTGGGGAACATAATGGCAAGATACTTTTCCGCCATGGTCTTGCCATTTGTCGATGCAGCTGCTGGCTGTGTCTCAGGGGTAGACGAGACAAATTGAATAGGATACTTCCAGAGACCCCGGCCAAAAGCGCGCTGCTCGACAAACGGTGCTGTGGATATGTCGGGATCATCTTCGGGAAGCTCATCTTCCGACTGCTGCTCTCTGGGCGCGTGTGTTGTAGAAGATGCTGTCATTTTCTTTTGTTGGCGGACTAATCACATAGAGGTAATAAGGGGGTGCAGCGTTTGGGCTATCGTGTGTGTGGGTGAAGCGTGGGCGATCGTGTTGAACGCGTGATCACGTGATATGACGCCACGTGCGTGCCTGTGCTGCTTGGGCATTAGCGAGCCACGGTAGAGCCGCGTCCCCGAAACCTTCCCGTTTCCACTTTCCGGCAAGAAACATGCCCGTCAACATCATCGCCCAGGCCTTCGCCGAGGGTATTGATTCCATTCCCTATGGCTGGGCTATATTGAAGGCTGCAGTCGTCTTTTCCGTCATTTATGCGCTGAAATGGTTCTTCAATGGCGCTAACAACGGCTCCGAGAGGAACATGCACTCCAAGGTGATCATGGTCACGGTAAGTCTTTAGCGTCTGATATTGAACTTCACTAACGGCAGCAGGGTGGAACAACCGGTATAGGTGCTGAAGTAGTCAGAGGCCTGGCATCTCGCGGTGCACAAATTGTACTCCTCGTCCGGCAGCCACTCGTCGACCCCTTTCTCGTCGACTACATCGAAGACCTGCGCACGCAAACCGGCAACGAACTCATCACTGCCGAGCATGTTGATCTCGAATCTCTGCACAGCATACGCCAATTCGCAACAAAATGGGTCGATAACGCACCACCTCGACGTCTAGACATGATTGTTCTCTGTGCAAATGTCATGACACCCCCTGGGAAAAAAGCAATGCAGACAGAGGATGGCTTGGAGTCGACATGGGGGTTGAACTTCATTGCCAACTTCCATCTATTAAGTATTCTCAGCCCTGCGATCCGAGCACAACCACCTGATCGCGATGTTCGAATCATCTTCGGTACCTGCTCTTCATACATGGGAGGAAAGCTGCCGGGCTTAGATGATAAGTCGAAGAAGAATGCAAAGAGTGAGCCTGGACAACTGGATTTCACGCCATCGACCGTGTATGCAACATCGAAGCTTGCCCTCATGACGTTTGCTGTCGCCTTTCAGAAGCATCTCTCCAAGTATGATCGTCCCGACAAGAAACCAATGAATGCGCGCGTCATCATGGTAGATCCGGGCTGGACACGCACACCTGGTATGCGACGCTATCTGACCTTTGGTACGCTTTGGGGCCTGGCGCTATACACTGTTACTTGGCCGTTTTGGTGGATGGTCCTGAAGAGTGCTGATCAAGGTGCACAAACTTTCCTATACGCGGCCATGGAAGCCCAGTGGGGTAGAGGCGAGGGCGCATATTTCCTCAAGGAGTGCAGAAGATCCATCTGGACCAGGAAAGATATTGACGACGAGCTTCTGCAGAAGAAGCTATGGGAAAGCAGTGAGAAGACGATTGAGATTCTTGAGAAAGAGAGCGCAAAGAGGCGAGCAGCTGAGAAGAAACAAAAGGAAAAGGCTGAGGGCAAGAGCGCTGCAAAGACAGCTAACGAACAGACTAAAAAGGTTTAGTATTTAGGGGTGATACAGTCGATATCATGAAGGGTTATTTGCAGAGATGAGTAATGTGTTGATGGTTTTAGCTTTACTGATTTTTATGACAAAAGCTTTTTGTATTTGTTTGCATGTACATTTTGTGTCTGCTAACGAGTCACAAAGTTGTCAGACTATGTTGTTATTATGTTAGATGGCAAGAGAAAACAAAAGTTGAGATGTCATTCAAATAGACCATATTCTTTACAAGCATTCACCGAGGGTCCGAAATGTTGCGGTCTTGGTCACCAGCACCTAGAGTTTTCACAAGGGCAAGTGCCGGTAGTAACTCCGCTGGTATGATTTTTTGCAGAACCGACCGGCGCCGGCATCGTATTATTCGGCACGACATCTGTCACACCCAATACCAGTAATCCACGTCTTCCCATCAAATCGATTCCTGAATTAATGACGCGCCAGAACCCATTGCATAACAGCGGGCATGTGCTCTGGGTCTGGATCCCCCCTACGAGCATCAATCGAGGGACGAAACAAAAAACAACAAGAACGCATATGGGCGTGGCATGAACGTAATGCAACTTAAATCAAAAATCTCTCAAAAGAAGAAGAGCATCAAGACTTAAGTATTTCATGCATTTGTTATGATCGTAGTAGCAGGGGGTATATCGAAAGTATATTGCGATCAGCGAGACATTACAACAATGGCAGAGATACGCACATGCGGCCTAGTCTTTACATCTTTTATTGATGTACTTACACACTGCTGTATGCTTGGCACAAATGAGTCATGAAATAGAGGCAACAACGGTCCTCTCTGTTCAGTACTCAAAACTTGTACACGCTATAATGCGATACAACAACACGGCCCTTTTTGCCCCTTATTCCTTACACCTACAAGCCAGAGCCGACCCAAGCAAATGAACAAGGTCTTGGGAAAGGTGATTGGTTACTGTTTGTTTCCTAGTATGAAATATAGGGCCCCTCATGCGAGAGTGTTGGCTGGAAAAAAAATCTGCCCGCGTGAAGTGCCGGGCGGCCAAGTTCACGATTTTGATGCGGAAGGACAAGAGCTGCTTGGTGCCGCTAAAATCTGGGCGACGGCTGGAGTCAAGAGAAGATACTACAGTCAGTACTGTCAATGGTCAGTGTGGATTGCACTTTGCTGGTGGCAGTAGCAATGTTTTCAGGAGGTTCATGCCTTGTTGCATTGTCGACAAAGCACTGGTATACTGAGCGCACAAAACAACAAGAAGCAGGATGTCATGACTGATGGCGAGGCTGTAAAGAACGGCGCATGTACCTCATCCGTCCCTGCATTCCCTTTTAGTGGAGCACCATGTGGGCTGTCCTGGAGACAGTGCATGGAACCCCTGTCGTGCTTATAAAGTGGAAATTCGACAACAACGCTAGCGACGTCGTTGATAGGTGTGCCATTGGCCGGTCAGCCACTTCTCCCCACGCCAACGGGAAATGAGACTCAAGCCAAACAGTGCTGCAAGATAGAGTCTTGTCATACGGCGAGGCTGCCGGCGCTGACGAAGAGCAGGTCTACGAGGCAGTCTTTGCCGTCACCGGGTACGCGACGGGTACAGCAAAAGCACATAACCAAGTCGCGAATCTAGCCGCCAATCAAGGCAAAGGAAGCATGAGAACAGCGTCCTAGACCAGCGATTCATTTTGACCTGCGCGTGATTGTTATCCAATATGCTCGCCCGCGGCTATATCCTACTGGCGCTGCAATCTTAAATTTGCGCCCCTTGTTGGCCGCCCTTTCTCCAAACGGGCAGGCGGATGAGCATACTATCGTGAGTTGACGAGCCGCCTCCCCAGTTTCAAATACTGCCGGGATCCTCTTCATCAATCTGTTTCTCTCTCGCTTCCCCTCCAAACCTTACGCTCATTATTCTTGGTTGCCTTGCGTTTTTTCGCTCATCTCCACACTCATTTTCGGGTCCGCTCGCGCCACATATCTCCCAACAAAGAGATAACCAAAACGCTCATTTCCAATCAACACCAAACAAAAGAAAATATGCGCTTCTCCACTGCTGCTGTGACGCTCGGTGCGCTCTTCGTGGGCGCCAGTGCAGACGTCGCTGGTGTTGCGTAAGTCAACTCCACATTTCATTCAAAATATAATCAGCACGCAACTACCACGCGTTCTCTCCACAACACACTACCCAACGTCACACAAAACGGGCTCTTGGCTAACGAAATCTCCGTCCCACATATAGTCCTGAAATTCAAACCTCCGTCCTCATGGTCCTCGTCCACGCCATCCCTTCGGAAAGCATATCCTACGCCCTGGCCAGCCCAGCCGCCTTCGCCTCAGAAATGGCTTCGTGCCTTTCTGCCAGCAGCACTCCAGCGTGGTACCAGGCGCTGCCCACGGATGTGCAGAGTCTCTTGCCCCAAATTTACCCTCATGAGATGCCTACCCCCACGCCTACCCCTTCGTGGACTCCTTCGTGGACTCCTTTGTCGACTCCTTCATCGACTCCTAGCCCTACTCCTACCCCTTCATCCAGCATCATCACGCCGTACCCAACTGGAGGCTTGAACAGCACGACCACCATTACCAAGCCCCCTACTAGCGCCACTGGAACTATTAGTTTGACCCTGAACCCCACCCCCAGCGGTACTTCGACGGGGCCCGAAGGCCCTGCTTTTACGGGTGCGGCTTCCAAGCTTTCCCTCAGCGCTGGTCTTGGTGCTTTCATCGGTCTGGTCGGTGTCCTTGCTTTGTAAGAAGATTCGCATCTTCTTCACTTCGCACTACTTTCTTCTTCGTTTTGCATTCTTATCTTTTCCAGTCCACTTCATGACATGGTATGCCATGATTGTGCTCAGAATTGAAAGAGTGCAAAAACCCTTTTTTTTTAGCAGGGCAGCGCCTCTATTCTTTTTTATTGGCTAAGCTCATAAACGCTTTCTCACGACGCGATGTTGTTACTCTTTCCAGAAGGAACGGTCCGCATTATACCTTTTTTCTATTTATTTAACTGGCGACACGAACATGTTTTAATGGGAGATACCTCATGAGAACCTGGTTGTAATGTTTTTGTCTTGTACGTGCCGGCTGGATCTGAGGATGATGGGGCCTCACTGGGGGTAGAAGGAGGACTGGATGATGATGAGATGGGAGATGATGCTAGTAGTAGTAGTAGTAGTATATAGCTTTTTGTTTAGTTTTAATCCTTAATCAGTTTAACACTGGAGGCCTTTTTATTGCTGTTTTGTGATGAGATTGTACTGGTGATATACTTGCGACGCGGGAGCAGGGTTCCCTTCGTGTTGTGCTGGGCGGCTCGGTCCGTGGAGGGCGGAGGGAATGACACGCGTCGGTCTCGTGTTTATGGTTAGTGATGCTTCTGGCCAGTGTGACGTTGAACATCACCAGAATTCAAGTGTTCAGCAGTCAGATGAGATGAGTTTTGTCTTGCTCTTCTGGATGCATCAGCCCAGTTCTCAAGGCTTTTTCGTATCATGGTTCGCATACCACCTTTACAGTCGTGTATCTTAGCTCACTCACTGCTTCTTGCGACACCGTATTCATCATATCAGAGATACCATTATATTCTAGAGGACCAAGTAAAACGTGTCAAGCCCCTGAAACTCTGGGGTAAAAGTCACGGGATCACTGACAGCATGCATACGCCAATAGTACGCAACTGACCTTACACTCCCGTCTCGATACTCGTCTTTAAGACAACTGCTATACTCCATCAAATCAAAGAGTCAGATACAACGGCATGTACTAGATTTGTCTCATGTTGCACGCCGGTACGGAGACTTTGTCGGAGACATTTCATCTGCAACGTAGGTCAGCACTCGAATCGGCGACTTTAACCTCATCCCGCGAGGCTGAGTGGCGTCTACACCTTACAGAAATCCAACATTTTTGTGTCGAATCAGATTATGAACTTTCCTGAGTATACTCGGATATCCTACGGAGGCTTTGGGAGAGTCTGATGGGGGGCTCGTCGTGCAGTGCTGGTATATAAAGTCAGTGTAGCAACACCTCTGGAAGAACATCAGCAAAACCACTCTCCAAGCACCCTCTTACCATTCCCCCCCCCCATCTGCTTTTTCAATCAAAAGAAGAAGAAAAATGCCCCTTCCCCAACCCCCCATCTTCGACATCCTGATAATCGGCAGCGGCCCCGCTGGCCTCAACGCCGCCCTAACCTGCGCCCGCATCCGCACCACAGCCCTCGTCCTCGACTCGCAGCAATACCGCAACGAAGGCATCCCCCACATGCACACCGTCGCCTCCCGCGACCACATCCCGCCCCACGATTTCCGACTTATAGCCCGCCGACAGATCGAATCCCGCTACGACACCATCTGGTTCCATACCGCAACTATAACTTCCGCCCGCAAGTCCCTCCTTTCCCTCCCCACCACACCCCAGACAAACTACTCCGGCTTCGAAATCGTCGACACCGAGGGTACCACTTATAAAGGTAAAAAACTCATCTTGGCTACTGGCTCAAGAGATATCCTTCCGGATATACCGGGCTACGCGGAAAATTGGCCAAGCCATATATACCAGTGTCTAGCGTGCGACGGGTACGAGCAGCGCGGTAGCGCGGTTGCGATTCTCGAATTTAGCAGCCCGAGTTATGCGCATTATGTGTATATGGCGTCTGCGCTGGATCCCGTATCGATTACGATTTTGACGAATGGGCCAAAGAGCCAGGATGCGAAGGTCAGAGATGCGATTGAGGTAGCCAAAGCGCTGGGAGCGACGCTGGATGAGCGGCAGATTGTACGGTTGGTGAATAATGGGGCGACCCATGTGGAAGGTGTGACTGTGCATTTTGACGTGGGTGAGCCGAGGACGTTTGGGTTTGTGGTGCATAGGCCTGCGACTGTGAATCGGGCGCAGCATCTTACTGAGGAGTTGGGGGTTGAGACGGTGGGGGAGGAGTTGGGCGGGCATGTTAGGATTGTCAATGCTATGTTTAATGAGACGAGTGTTGGGGGCGTATTTGCGGCGGGGGATACGATGGGGTTGATGAAGCAGATTGCGATTGCGATGGCGGAGGGGTTGAAGGCTGCGGCAGGGGCGGGGATGCAGATTGCACAGGAGAGGATGGCGGAGGTGATGAGGGGGTTGGATATGAAGGAGGAGGTGGATGCTATGTCGCATTGAATGTTTGAGTGTTGGTAGATTTAAGTGGACTCGCTGGACATCAAAGATAACAATTTTTAAGGAGCTAGATTTGTTCCCTAGGGAATGTAACTTGTTCGTGTTCAATAAACCAGTACCGACATACCGAGATAGTGGCTCTACATCTAATGTGGAGCCTTCTTCACCCTCCCTCTCTCTCAACTGCGTCCAGACGTAGAATAACTTCACTCACTCTTCTTATGAATCCTGGGCAAACAAAGCCAGAACCCAAGAATAACTGCCAGCAGCGCCAGAATAATCGGCTGCAACACCTGCACGCCCTTTGCCTGCGCAATGGCGCCGACCGCAAAGGGGAAAATGGCAGCTCCACTCCCACCGAATGCAGCAGCAAAACCTATGGCACCGACATGGAGATGGCGCGGGAGCAATTTCGTAGCCGCGACAATTGCAGCGGGGAAAAGAGGACCGAGGAAGAATCCCTGCAAACTAACTGCAACAGCCGACACGTAGAATTGCGGGACGAGCCAGAAGATCAGCTCAAGGGCCATGGTTAGCGGGAGGTAAATCTATTTCCCGTGTGTCAGTCATACACATCCCGGTACTAATAAAAAATAGTAAGACCAAACTCACAGCAATAGCTAACTTCTCTCCCAATCGTGGCGTCACGAAGCCCAGTACAATTCTTCCCACGGTAATTCCCATCCAGAAACCCGTTGCAGTCATTCCACTCGCGAATTCCTCGCCGTCACGCACCTCAAGCATGAACTTGACGATCCAACCACCAAGGGCAACTTCGATACCCACGTAGCCAAGCAAAAAGAGTGCGCAGAGCCAAGTAACCCTAGCCTGAGGAAGGTGGAGAAGCGCTTCCTTCATGCGATTGTCCTTTGTATCGGTGGTACGGGGGTTAGCAGCACGGTATTTTGCGCCCGTCTCGCGCCAGAAGGCAGCCATTGATGTGCCGAGCTCGAGGGCAGCCATACCGACCTGCAAACGTTTTTGTTATGACATGACGGGTCTACGTGAGTTTTCAAGGAGAAGGGGATACGACGTACCATAACGTAGTAGAAGCTATACCACGGCAACTTATCCCCTCTTGTAACCATAGTCGTAGCAATTAGCGGCGCAAGCACAGCACCAACGCCGTAGAAAGCATGCAGGAAGCCCAGGACCTCGTTTGGATTTGCCATGTTGCCAATCCAAGCATCTATGTTCGTCGTCAGCCTCGTTCTTTTTTTGGGGGAGGATGACTGTACTTACTCCACGCAGCATCAGCGAGCCCATTCCCAAACCCAGCCAGCATAAAAATAACAACCAAAACGGGATACGGCGGGTGCACGGCAATAACAATGTACGCGATCAAATGGCAGCTGGGCGCAATAATAGCAACGCCTCTTTGCCCAAACTTGAGATGAATGGAATTGTTGAGCAGCGCTGACGCCGTGTATCCGACGAGTGGCGATAGGAAGACGAGCGAGATGACGACGAAAGATAGTTTGTAGTAATCTTGTAACTATAATTTTCCGAACAGGAAAAAACATATTAGCCATTTCTCTGCACTTAGGTTCTTTTTTGTATGGTTTATTCTTTGGGGGGGGGGTTCTTTTTCCTCGGGAGCCATGTTACAAAACATTATTTATTCATCGTCGGGCAATATCTTCGAAAAAAGAAGAAGGGATTCAAACATACATATGGGATCAAAGCTCCATACGCCGCATCATTACTCCCCATAACCACAAAGCTCCAAAACGCCGCTGCGGTGCGGAAAAAGTTTGAGCGAGGATGATTCCATCGCTCGAGCCTCTGCGCCGCTTGTGTTGTTGGCGACGGCAGATTCTCCACGGGATCGATACTCTGCAATCCCTTTGTATCTGAAAGCCGCAGACCGCCAGTATGATTGAAATGTAGCGACCCAGCTACTATGGTATCTTGGGGCTTGGCGAGGTACTCGGAGACATCCTGGAGTTCGATGGGCTGCTCGAGGCATGTCGAGGCGCTTCCGTTCTGGTGCATCGCGGCCGCCATTTTGTATTGTTGGATGAATGGTGGGAAAGATATTAGACCGGTGAGCAAAGATTGGGTGCGTGCGCAAAACGGTTGTATCCCGGGACTGCTTAAATACACTACCTACTACGCGATGACGCTGGTTTCGACTCCACGTCTCCAGAGGTGTGGGGGGGGGAGCGGGGGAGGAAAAAAGAAAAGAAACACAAACTGTCTTTTTCGCACCGCCTTTTTACAGGGCTTCTTGATCACTGGCTGTGCTGTTCAGTCGATCATGGACATGCTGTTCGACTCAACACTTTGGTCGTATTCTCCACATGACGATGCACGTTGTCGACCAATCAATCGCAGCTGGATCTCGCACTTTAGCGTCAATGGCGGTGCGGGCGGGTGATGTTCGGGAGATAGTAAAAGAGGTGGCGGATTTGAGGCTTTCCCCAGGTTTCTTGCTTGTCGGCCCGACCTGGAACAAATAGGCTTGTCCCATATCCATCCCACACAAACTGACAACCCCATAGTAGTCGAACGTCCCTACATGTGATTTCGCAAAAAGAAATATAGACCGCGGACAGGTGTACTATGTACGCGACGGATATTGCGATATCCTCCATGACAAATTCAGGTCATAGAACCGGTGTGGGCGAGCAGGTCGTCGTGCAAGTCAGACGTTGCGAACTTGGGCGCCTATCCCGGCTCTCTACTATGCCCTAACTCGAAGCATCGATAGACTGCGAGCTGAAACCGCACCCGTTGCGAGGAGTGGTCCGCCGCTACCCACTTCCAGCCTCCGAGTACAAGCAACCCACCCGAACTTGTCACAAACAATGCACATCTCCAACCAGTTATTCACGCTGTACTTGCCCTCCTTCCCCCAACGAGTCAGCCTCACGTCTCATTAGTGCTTGAGAAATATGTGAGAAAACAAAGAAATGAATTTTTTTATGATATTTGAAATCGTTATCGTGTTTGTCTTATAACTGCCCCCCTGCCATTACCGAACCTATACTACATGTATGAGGGAGTAGGATGATTCACGGAATCTCCCTTACCCGGTTACACACACCCCAACCTGTTTTGCTGCTGCTGCTGCCCCTCCTCACCCTGCCTTCGACTACCTATTGCATTGCTTGAAGGGTATCTTGATGTGTCTTCCACCACAAACAACAACCAATCAGACTCTGTCCCCAACATTCTTGTCGTAGTAAAGAAAGTGAACACAAAAAAAGGAAAGAAACACAATGCGGATAAAAAGAAAGGAAAAACGAAAAAACAGTACAATAGAAAGAAGATGTATAGATGAGATCAACACTTGCATTCAACGACTGTAGAGAAAAAAAGCCCATAAAAAAGTCTTGTCCATATACACATACTCGCTTTGTAAATCCAGTCGCGTCCGCCTCGCGTCTCGCTCCTGTGAAAAAATGTCTTTGCCAAATTCTTTTGCTCGCTCCAGTCGTTCGCACGTGCCCCGTTTTAAAAAAAAAGAAGAGAAGGGAAATATTGACAATGGGAAGACTCTTTCGCAGCTCTAGTTTCGGCTCATTTTCAGATAGATGAGAGAAAGCGTTTATGAGGGCTGGAGGACAGCGGGGCCGGCAAGGACCTCGGCGTCGGCAATGGACTTGCTCTTGGTAATCATCATGTAGACTTCACCAGAGATGCCGTCGGGGACCTTGCAGTTGCCATCGGTGATGTCAGTGAATTGGGCGCCGGCACTGTGCAAAATGTTAGTCTTCAGTTCTAGTTTATACAGCAAAGGTAAAAAACCTACGGAGCAACGAAAGCGCAGAACATGGCACCAGAGGGCTGAGCAGGGTCGGCAAGCTTAAGGTTCTGACCAATGGTAGCCTGCTCAGGGTTCTGGAGGGCAATAGAGGGGAAAGGCTGAATGTTGAGGTTGGAGCCTTGAGGGCACGACTTAATGAACTGAGCGGCGAGGGTGAAGACTGCACGAGGTCCAAGAGCGACATCGAAAGCAGCGGGGACGGGCTCGGCACCGGCGGCGACACGGATGAAAGCCTGGTGACGGGCCTCGACGGTGACAATGGATCCGGCGGCGGCAAGGACATCGGAAGAGTTGACAAGAGGGGCGGCACCCAGGTAGGCGGAGATACCGACAGCCTCAAGGACACGCGCAGTCTTGACCATGGCGTCGGCGCTCGCCAGAGCGGCGTCAAAGTTGTACTCGCAGGGCTCGACGGGCTTTGCGCCAGCGCCGGTAATGGCCGACTGGAGAGTCGTTACGTGGGTGGCCTCTGTCTGGCCAACCATCATAAGACTCTTGACCTGGCCCTCGCTCAGACCAAGAGCCATAAAGTCACTCATGGGGAACTTGGCGAAACCCATGCTGTAGAATTTTGATTCGAGATGCTCGGCAGTCAGGGCACTTGTGTCGCTGTCAGCTTCTGCTCACCATCATTCAATTCAAGCCATGCACTTACAAGTTGAGGATGTCAACATCAGTCAATCCGCCTGCTGCCGCTGCCGCTGGGGATGCCATTGCTGAAGCCTCTGCCTTTGCCGCGGGGGAAGAAGCAGGCTCAGCTTTCTCGGTAATCGTTGGGGGCATCTCCATTGGCATCGAGGCCATTTCCCGACGACTGTAATCCGCAGGGATAGCAGCCACAAGAGGCGCCACGGCCATGAGGCCCTTGAGTATGGATGTTATGCTCGGCATAGTGATGAATTAAAGTTTGTTGGTTCGGTGTAAAAAGTTTAGACAAGTTGGTAACGATGGACCTCCAGCAAAGACTCGCTTTGGATTCGATTATTAAAAATTGTCTAAAAAAAGTCCAACCAGGGACTGAGAAAAGGCAAACCGTAAGGAATGTGGTTTGATTATTAGGTACGGAAGAGAAGAGAGAAGAAGCTCGTCGATGATGAACCAACTGAAAACGAGTATGGAAACAAGGTGGGCTACCAATGGACCTTATAGATACTGCTGTGACTCCTAGGTCGTATCTGAGACGCCAGACTAAATTCGGAGGACGGATGTAGTGTTCGTAGCGGACAATGGGTTCCCGCCCACGCACTGGCGTCCCTAACGAGATCCGTGACTGTTGAAGCTTTGGAGCTTGGCAGATTGACCCATTGATCGTCAAGGAACTTCACACTGGCAGGGTAGCAACCGCCGAATGAGTCTGGCACGTTATGATGGGGTTAGTGGTGGAGGCGCGTGATGTAGCAGGTCCAGGGGCCTGTGACGCGAAGACCGACCCTGAAACCCCAAGAGTACCAACACCTGCGCGGAGACAGCAGAGCCGCCCTTAGAAATACTCGACTGTGAGCCATAACGCATGGAATAATAACGGCGGTACTCAGAGTTTCCGTGCGGAACGATGATGTGGCTCATGACATGAGGCTTGAAGCAAACAGCTCTTCATGTCAATACAAGAGTGTTTCCAGCAGAAGACTGATGTTTGCGACCGTTTCAACATCAAGGCTGCAGCCGCCTCATAGCGCGTGTGCACTCACTCTGACAGTAGGCGCGAGATTTTTTTCCGTTAGCAGCGCTTATTGTGGGGGTTTGGAGATGAGTATAGATAGTGTTAAGATACCAAGAGCGAGGGGTTGTAGGCGTGGCTGAGGTATCCAAAACATTAACAGGTTGCCAAGTCTTATGTAGGACCACTGCCATCTCGGCTCTATACACCTGACACCTTAGGCCCCAAGACTCTCCTACTCGGCGCGAGAAACGAATGCAGGTACAGGCACACTAGTCGACCAAGCCCGGATAGGGCATGGGAAGTAGTAGATCCGTTGGTGGAGATACCTTGCCCCAGTATCACCTTGATGCCCGGATGCCGGCAACTTGTCGCAATCGATCCCACCGGGATAAACAAAGACCGGCACTTGCGCAATGCAGGACCATGTTTCCACCTCACACAGCCAATGTCTGTCCAATCTTGGTCTCTGGACCGCCATGTCGCGTGTCAAAACCTGGTCCTGTCAAAAGCCTGAGGCCGCATGGGATACCACATAGACAGCCTTGTCAGGCACCCGCGAGATTTGTGTAGTTGGCTTTAATGCACACGCCTGTCACGGTCAAACAAGCTTGATCTTCACTCAGGAACACGTGCCTTCGCAAGGTTAGCAACACATTAAATGTACTATCGACTATCTCTACTGCATATAAAAGCTGCAACCGTGTGTGTCGCGACTTAGGGTACTTGGTCGCATGCACATGAACAATACACAGATTTCCGTGCATTTCTTAGCCCATAACCTAGTAAATGTCCTTCATTCAATTTTCTATACCAAGACAACAGGTGGCAGGTCTGCCGACATGGCCAGACACGCTCTTGCATCCTAACCGGCAGGCGCGCACACAGAGTCAAAGCATGCAAGCTGCCTAGAGGGCATATGGGTTCAGGGATCGGATGGTCAAGCAACTACAGTTTTCGGTTAGCATAGTCCCAAAAAAACATTGACAAGAACATTAACTTACGGAGGACTCTTGGTCAGATCCGTCTTAAGAATGACTGGAACCCTCGTCATCTCCCGTACATCCTGGATGTAATCGCCGTTCTCCTCGCGCAGAGTGAACCAGCTCAGATACTTGTCCTTATTGGTCAACTTGTTCTCCGCAGCCTCGCCGGCACTTTGAGCAATCTTCGAATCCGAGTTGACGCGGTGAGGGGCGCCAGGAAGATCGCGCCTGGTGGGCGACGGTGGCATACTCTGAGTTGGGCGGTCTGGGTTCAGCGACACGCCAGCCATGTTCGAGTTAAGGTCGTTGGCATCATCATCGTCATCGTCGTCGTCAAACAGTGCAGCCTCCTCGTTGGTGGACATGGTGCCAGTGTCCATCTGCCTACGCTGAGCCTCTTCTTGTTCCCTCGCACGCTGTTTCGCCGCTTCAGCCTCACGTGCAGCCGCCGCAGCATTGGCCGAACGGAGTGAGCCATGCTTAGGTCTTTCGTCCTCTGGGATGTAGTTGGATGATGGCACACCCTTCTCCCAGTAGAGCTCAAGCAAACGCTTGTTCTTGTCGAACTCGGCCTTCTTGAGGGGAAGCTGATCACAGTGGACGCGCTTCTCGAAGCCCCACTCAGGAATGAGCACGTCGAAAGCAGACTCGTAAACGCAGAGGACGATACCTTCCGCGATGAGGTCACCGCCACTTTCCTGCCTGACCTTGTCCATCTTGCGGCAGGCTTCAATGTGAACGCTCTGCTCTTGGGCAGAGTGAGCCGAGTCCTTCTTGGTGTTGCACATCTCAGCAGTCTTGGCGAGAGCCTCAATGTCTTCGGTGAACTCGATGGCGCCGTTTGACAAAACAGCCTCCAACTGGCGGTGCACAACAATATCGGCATAGCGGCGGGATGGGTTGGTGAAATGAGTGTACTTGGGGAGGTTGAGGGCGTAGTGCGGATACTGTTCCTCAGGTAGCTTGCCCGCGATAAAGTACTTGGCACGGGGCATCGACTTGATGACCAAAGTCTCCATGCCCTTTCGGAGATCGTCATCCTCAACCTCAAACAGGCTGTTCTGAAGAGAACCGCTGCTCTCTGTGTTGAGTTCGTAACCAATGGCACCCATGCGCTCCGCAATTGTCATCAATCGGCGGGGGTTAGGAGGTGCTTGGCGGCGCAGAAGAGCCTTTTCTGGCAGACCTGCCGCAAGCTTCTTCGCAACTGTGGCGTTGACGAGGTGGCTAAGTTCTTCAATGCATTCGTGCGCAGGAGAAGAGTCAAAAATGTTCTGCTCAACAGGAACATTCTCATCGTCCAATTGGTACATTAGGCGCAGAGCCTTGACGTCGGAAACGCGATCGCCAAAGCGAGTCTGGCGGAACTTTTGCGAGATATGATGCAGCATTTTGATGTCCTTGGCACGGGCTGCTGAGACTGAATCATCGTTGCCGCTGATAACGGAGTCGACCTCGTCATACGACAGCTTTCCAGAGCTCTTGATCACAGACTTGCCAATCCAAGTCTCATCCTCAAAGACCTTGCCAGAAGCCGGATCGGCCTTGAAGACGACACTGACAGTGTAGCGCTCCTCGCCTGGGTTGAGGCAGCAGATGTCGTTGGACAGCTTGGGGGGCAGCATGTTGACTGTGCGGTTCATGAGGTACACGGCAGTTCCGCGCTTCTTGGCCTCACGGTCGACAAGTGAGTTGGCCTTGATAAAGTGGGCAATGTCGGTCACGTGAACACCAATCTCGACGCGGCCGTCATCGAGGTACTTGAAGTGAATGGCATCATCGAGCTCCTTGCTGCCGTTGGGGTCGATGGTGAATGTCTCCTCACCCCTAAAGTCGCGGCGGTTCTTCAAGGCCTCTTCGCCGTCATTGGCAACCGACCAGTCCTCAAAGCCAACATTCTTGATAACAGCGTCAGAAAAGTCGTCTGGGCCGAAGTTGTTGTCGCGCAGGAGGGCATCGGTTTCCACCTTGAGGTCACCCATGACACCAAGCTGCTCAACAAGGGTACCAAAGGGATGCAGGGATGTAATGGGCCATCGCTTGATGCATGCCACAAAAATGCGGTCGGCGTATTCCTGGTGTTTCTCGACAAAATCCCGCGGCGCTTGTTCGGTGGGGATGGCAATCAAGGGCACACGCTTGTCTGTAGGTTTGAACCAGACAATCTTGGGTTTATCCTGGCGCTCTGGTTGAGTTCGGCCAGTATTGCCTTCGCGAGCTTGGCGTTCGGCTTCCTGCTTCTCCTTTGTAGCTTGGCTGCTAGGACGGAGGAGTCCGAGGGAACTGTTATATATATTAGTAAGAGTGAATATGCGTGAACCGTGACTGCTTACCCGGAGAACATTTGTCCCGCGACACGCTCGATGACAGCAACAATGTGGCCTGCATACAGAGGCTTGAGCTCATCGTTGATTTCCTCCTCCTCCATGAGGAGCAAGCTTTGTCCCTCGACTTCAACATCATCATTCTTCTTCTGTGTTGGTCGCTGGCGGAGACTGCCACGTCGACGGATACCACCCTCAGAGCCAGTTTCAGGTTGCGTGGTGGCATCGTTGACAGCAATACTAGCACCGCGAGGGTCAGCATTGTCCTTGCGCTTCTTCTTCTCTTCTTTTTCGCGTTTCTGTCCCCACACTTCGTCAACGTCCAGAAGTTCCACAGCAACAAGATCTCCTTCGAGAGCTCGGTTCCTGTCTTTACTACCACAGATGAAAATGTCAGCATCCAGGTCAGTAGTCGTCACGTAGGCATCGCTGCGGTTCTTCTTGTTGACGCGGAGGATACCGGCAACGAGTTGGCCGTCGCCGAGAAGGGCAGGTAGGGTTGCCTGTGGAAGGTAAGGAGTGAATAGTGTCTTGCGTTGCTGCTGTTGTTGTTGCTGCATGTTCATCTGCGGAGCATGCTGGCTGCCGCCAAGGCCACCTTGCATCTGAGCAGCCTGAAGGGCCTGTAAGTGAGCAATCTGCATGGGGTTCAGTGGCTGGCCGAACATCTGCTGTTGCAGCAGGAGCTGAGCCTGAGGTGACTGCATCTGCATCTGTGGTTGGCCAGCATACTGGAAGTTGCCAAGACCACCAAGGGACTGGTTGACTGATCCACGACTGCGGTGACCGGGTTGGAAAGGAGCGGCATTGGCGGTTTGGTTCATGTTGAAGTTGCCCATGTTCTGGGACTGGTTGTCTTGAGTAGACTGCTGCTGGTTGTTGTTCTGGGGCTGTCTCCAGTTGCCCTCAAAGTTGCGTGATTGGCTGCGACCATGACCCTGGCTGCCACGGCGCTGGAACTCGCCCTGCTGGGTAGCCTGGTTGGTGGGGTTCTCACTTGTAGCTGGGAATGAGAAGGATGGTCCACCTCGGCCGGCGCCTCCACCACCACGCCCGACAGCCATGCTCTGGCTACGGCCATGAGCACCTCGTCCACCTCGGGCTGAAAGAGTGTCGTTGGCGGTACCAGGTGCGCCAGGGCTTGCATCACGGTTGGAGCTGCCCTCAGTTGAACCTGGGATGGGGAACTGGAAGCCCGAAGTCTTCCGCTTCGATTCGGCTTGCTCAGCAGCCTTCTTGGCATCTGCGAGAGCGAGTGAGTGGCGACGGGTGTGACCAGAGCCACCAGCACCGCCACCGCCGCGGCCACGAGGGTTTACATTCTCTCTGCCTTGACCACCCTGTTGTGCACCAAAATCGCCGAATCCAGAGGCCCCGGAAGAGGGTGCGGGTGGAGGGCCCAGACCAACGTTGGGTAGGGCGGACTGGTTGCGACGGTGGGCGGAGGGCTGGGCGGGAGCATTCATTGGGACAGCGAGATGCTGTTGTTGCTGAGGCATCTGTTGGGCAAATTGGTAGTTGTTGACTTGGGGAGAGACGTTGGGCATTTGGCCCTGCATCTGAAAGTTGCCCAGCTGCTGCTGTGGCTGAATCATACCCATGTTGACATATTGCTGGTGTGTTGCGGCGATCTGCTGCTGTTGCTGCTGGAGGACTTCAATCTGCTGTGCAATGGCTAGTTGTTCCACTGTGTCATGCGTGTCAGCAGCTGCTAAGCTTACAGGATGTGAGGGTGGGCGTCGGGAAGTCAGGCAAACGTACTCATCAGTGGCGTCAGCTCTGAGGGACTGCGACGATGCGCAATGTGCAGACGGCGACCGGCGGGACCCATAGGGCCCTGCTGGCCTTGTTGCTGATCCATGGCGGATGGGTGTGTGTAATGTTTTCTATGCCCGCTTGCAGAGCGTGTGTACTAGTCGTGGAGTGATGGACGGACACAGAATGGCCAAAAAAGAAGCTTGTATAGTCTAGTGGGTGTGAGCGAGGGCAGCCCAATGGATGGATGCAGCGAGCGAGGAGGTAAAAGGAAGGTAAGAGATGAGGGTGAAGGAGGTGGATGGGCTGGAGGGCTGGAGCTGGTTGACGCAGGGCCGGCAGGCGGCATGCTTCAGAAGGAGCTAGCGGGGAGGGGACAAACTCACGTAAGAGCAAGCGTGCTTGTCAGGCGGTGCTTTGGGGAGTGAAGAGGATACTTTTTCTAGACAATGGGTCGGTTGGAAGCTCTGCAGGTGGCGAGGGCGGATGTCGTGTCTGGACAGATGGATAGATATCAAGGTGACCGGGGGGAGGGCGTGATAAGGAGGGTCGAGCTGGTCAAGGAGCGCGGATTCCCTAGAGCGGGTTGCTGTGGGCAATGCCAACACGAAAGAACGAGGCGGAGAGAGTGCTTCGAAGGAGGGAGCGATCGAGGAGAGAGGATGAGGGGGAAAGAGGGGGCACAGAGGGCTGCGGGAGGAAAAGGGCAGAGAGAGGGCGACCAGCAGCGTCGACGGGCGATGAAGGTGGTGATGGGCTATGGCGGGACTTGGCCTGATGGTCGGATTGGGGAGCGATCGGCACGTGCTTGTCCGCCGCAAACTAGGCCTGCGCTCACGTACGTCACTCTGGGGGGGGGGGCGGCCGGCGACGGGATGAGACGAGATGGGGATGGGGATGGGATGAAATAAAATGGGCCAAATGCACAGCACCCGCACCAAGCACCAGGGATCGAGGGAGACGAGCGAGGGAGGGTGAGCGCCGGGCTATGAGGGACTGAGGCACTCTTGCAGGCGTCGATGCTCTATATACTAGATGCGTACCATATCCACGCCCTCGCCCACGCCTGCTGCGCGTTCCAGTCTCAGTGCGCGCCGAGTGAAGCATCACGTTTTAGTCTACACGTTTCACGCCTAGGCAGTCCCGCACCGTTTCTGATAATATCACAACAGCTAGGCCGCAGACGGTGGCACGCCCGCCACCGCCTGCGCGGAAACACGAGTCTTGGGCGCTGCTGTCTGAGGATTTGTCCCTGCTGGCTACTATGCTGAACAAGGAGAGATTGACGTCCTCGCCTAGCTATGTAAATACGCCTGTCGACGTCGGATCACGGTGGGCCATGGAGAGCACCGAGCAACAAACTGTCACATCAGGCGTTGTTTGTCAGTGAAACGAGCGCCTTCAGGGTGCACCGAGCCCCGGTCCCACCAGCTTGCGGCGGCACACACACTCCACTCGACGCGTCTGGTGAAGTTTATGAAATTCCGACACACTTGTTTGTACACGGCACGACTCATGTATCCCTGAGCCCCCTTCTCATCTCAGTCGTCGCTCGACAGTGACAGACAAACACGATGGAGGTGCCTGAGGTGATCGAGGTGATCGAGGCGGCACCGACCCGACCGCCCCAGCCAACACCAGGCTAGCGGCAGAACATGTACATACGTATACGCACATATAAGTACGGTGGAGTGCTGGGGTCAGCAACAACTCAAATGTGTATGCCCATGTACCTGCATGTCAATGCCTCCATCAGTGCAGACGAATACATGTGTAAATAAACAAACATCCCAAGGCGTGAGGAGCTGCGGCCAGGTGTTGCTGCTGTTCATGGTGCCAGCACAGAACAGACAAAGAACGTGTCGCCAACGCGGTGACAGCTGCGACAGGGATGTGCGGAGAGATATACGCGCTCACGTGACTCCGGTGCTGAAGTGTACAGCCAAACTACTAGCGTCCAACCGACCGCTTTCACCTCTTTTCACCAACCACCCTTTTCCCAATCGCCCTGCCCTGTCCGACCCCTCCTCCACGTCGCCACAATGCCTGCCAGATCAGGTACATCGTCTTCCAGCATGCACACTGCGACTTCGTTTGGTTCAAGTTTCCTGGATGCTTCTCCGACACGCCTATCGCCGAACCGAAGCAGCCTGCGCCCTCACCGCGAATCCCTCATCCGCGACCCCTACGAAAGCCCGAATCGAAAACTCGCGCTCGAGTTTAATCTCCGACTCAGTATCTCGGACAGCCAGTTCAACGAGAAGCTTGACCAAGATGCAGCCCAGCGGGCTAAGCGACACGCCGAACAACTGGCCTACGCGGCCGAGGAACACGAGCGCGTCTTTCGCACCGCAAAGCTAGAGATCGAGCGACTGGCCTTAGAAGAGGAACAGGCTCGTCTTCGCCATGAGGAAAGCCAGCGGAGGGAGATTGAGCGGTTGCGCGAGCAAAAAGCTCGCGAGGAGGAACAGGCGCGCCGGAGAGCTCTAGAAGCAAAGCAGCGCGAAGAGGAAGCCGCCCGCCAGGCTGCTGAGCACCAAAAGAAGCTTCAGGAGGCAGAGGCCAGGATCAAGGCCCAGCGGGAGCAAGAGGCTGCAGCTGAAAGGCAGCAAAAAGAAAAGGCAGAGGCCGATCGAAAAGCTGCCGAGGCCGCTGCTGCTGCTGAGAAAGCTCGCCAGCAGGCTCCGCAACAACTAGCACCACAGCCCGCCGCCGCGCCTGCCCAAGTAGCTGCGCCCAAGCCGGCGACTAGTGCACCAGCGCCAGCCAGCAATTTTGAGCAATTGCACAACCAATACCTCCAGCTTCACCAGCGCATGAAGGAGTTCCGCAAGGCATTCTGGGAGGAACATAAAAAACCATCCTCGCCCCTCAAGGGTCCGGTTGGTGACGCTCGGCGCGCCCTCCGCACTCGACTTGGTCAGATCAACGTCGAGCGAAAAGACAGCGCCGCCGCCATCAAGCGGCTCCGAACAGAGTGCTTTGACGTCGCCTTGGCAACATCAGGCCCCATGATTGATATCCGCCCATACATTGTCTCGCATCAAACCCCGCAACTAGCCAACGAAAACGATGCCGCATACCCTGCCTTCCTGCTTTACGTCTGGATCTGCTTTGAAAAGTTCCTGGTCAAACAATTCGAAAAGGAAGCAGCAAACACAGACGGCCGTATTATTCAAGAGATTGGCCTGATTGCAGCCAGTCTGTTTGGTGATCAAAAGTATATGTGGAATGGCCTTCCACTTACCGATATCGCCTTGGCCAAGTTCCACAAGGCCTGCCCGCCTCTATTCGGCATTTGTGGCACCATGGATACAAAGGAAGGCCGGTTACGGTTAGGGTGGAGGCCAGACTCTACCCCGGAATCATATTCTCAGCGGATGCGTGGTATCGGCGCTGGTTATGCGTCCATGTCTCTCCGCTCATTCGCGTCCAAGACACCTGCGATAGCCACATCAGAGTACTGGAGAGCGATTGTTTCAATCTGCAATACTCCGCCCGACCAGCTCTGGCCTGGACATTTCGCCATTCTCAGCGGCCTGATCCGCGACTACTACAAAAAATTTATCCAGTTCTACGGTGTGCCTGCTCGCGCAGTGTTACGTCGCGCGGTCATTGATCTCCCAGCCCGTGCGCCTCCACGTTGCAAAGACGCCGCTAGCACCATTGCTGTACTACACGAAAACTGGAAGAGGGAAAACCTTTCGCTGGAGTAGCGCAAGTGTACAAATACCGACAAGGACTAGTTTAGAGATTTTGATCCAAATTTGGCATACGTGCTTTTTTGCCTCTGGGTTCAATATGCATTGGGACCGGCGCTATTCATCAATCAGCCGCAACGAGCTGTTGTATTTGCTTTTGTTTCTCTTTATTCTCTTTCGATTTATACAAGGAATGAGTTTTCGCTGGGTCGGGCATTACATAGCATAGCCTACGCGGCCACACTTACTACCGACAATTGAAATGAATATTTTGCAACTGCCAGCGCCGTCCCCTCTTTTTACTGCCCCAAGTTATTACTGAGTTTTTTTCATCATTCTGTGTATGAAAGTATGAATGTTTATGTACTGTACTTCTGAAATCAAAACTACGATAGCAACCTAGTGGACCGTGACAGAAAACCCAACTCTAAGCAGTAACAAACAAACATTTCCCAACCATGCTAAATCCCAGGGACAGAAGCTATCCTATATATCTACCCCCTGCTCTACACGCCTAGAACAGAAAGATAGTGTTCATAGATCCGAAAGGAAACCATGTATCACTCTAAATTTATTTAATTTATTTATTTATATATATATCTACCCCCCTTCATCTTTCTTTCAGCTTAACAAAACACCAACTACACCTCCTCGTCGCCCTTTCCCTCCCCATTTTTTCGCGGCTTTTCCGTCAAACTCTGCATCTGGACTTCCCGTCCACCCCCGCGCCCCGACGACTATACACCAGTCAAGCTGGCTGGTTACATAACGGGCAATGTTAAAGATTCTGTTTTGGTATTGGTGTGAAAGATTTGCTTGTATATGGCGAGTTTATTCGGAGTATATTCATTAGGAGGGAGGAGGGAGGGATACGAAGAAAAATGAGTATGCGGGGTCCCGGCGGGATTTGTGCTGAGGGTGGGGAGGGAGGGGAAGGAGGTAAGAGAGAGAGGGGAGGAGGGGGTTAGATACTGGTCGAGTAAAAGTGTGTGTGTGTGTGTGTGGAATGTAGAGTTGAAGGTTTGGTTAGGTGACATGTACGATTTTTTGGGCTGAATGTGGTGGAGTTTTGTGGTGACGATAATTCGGCTGTTGTCTACAGCACTGATATACAAAATGAGTTTCGCTGTAGAAAGTGTGTAGGTTCTGCCTTGCTGTGATGGCTCGATTTGACTAGCCTGTTTCTTTCTCTGGCATCTATGTATGGGTACGGTGTAGTGTCCATGTAGTTTACACAGTTTTCATGTGGCTTGATAAAGTAGTGAATTTCAACAATATGTACATACATCCAAAGTAATCAGGGAACATCCCCACTATGATATGTTTTTTTAGAATTTCTTGCATACCAAGTACATGTCACATGTACGGCTTTTGGTAAGTTTAGTTTTTAGTTGAACCACCAAGAAACATTCCATCACATGTTGCTTTGACTAGGCAAACTTGTTAAGAATATGCGACATGAGGTAAGATGTATGCAGAAGCCTCCAGACAAGCTTCTCATTTGCGGGCAGTTGTATGCGGCTTTCACCGTTCTTGCACAGACGACTATGACTTGGTCTGTGGCGCAGCTGTTTTTTGCAAACCCAGAAATAGCATAACCACATTAGCGAGGGCGCTAGTAGACAGGCAGATTTGGGGTCCAAACTGTGCATGACCCTTCCCCGTTATCGGACGACCCACATCACCACTTCAACACCACGCCTGCTGGTTAGTGGGTGACATTCTTTGCTCTCACAAGTCGCCACGCCACATGTGATGAGTTGTCTCATTCTTACAAGCCTCTGGTCGGCAAATCTTGGTCTTCCATTGGTGTTCCAGTCCTCCTGCAAGTAACTGTACGATCTTAATAGCATGGCGCCGCAGCGGGAACATCCCCCCCTCGCATCATGGCTTTGTGGCTTACCGCAAAATGTTCAGAAGGAGGCCTCCATCTTCTGCAAATTTGCGCACATTTCCCTCCGCTCCCTACTTTTGGGTTGGTCTAGGCAGACTTGCAGAAGCAACAAGAGGAGGGACCAGCAGCGCTCAGCCTTGTGCCCGCCGAATCGTGGTTTGTTTCCGCTCATTTCTCCTAGCGCTGGTGGCCGTGTTGGCCTAACTTCCGAAACTAAGATCCTACAACACGCCTTAGTTTAAGCTCCATGTTTGTTTGAACATATGCAGTCTTTCTCATGTTGTAGAGGTTTTTTGGGTTGTTTGACAATTTGGTCAGTGAAAAGTGACGTGTTGGCAAGTGCTGGCGACATCAGTCATCTAATGTTGGCAGTTCCACCAGCTGAGCTCATACTCTCAGCTGCACGCGTGAATGTAGTAAGGTCGCAAACCTTTTTTGTCCGCACGTGTTAGGAGACCTCAAGTCCACTCGCAGTATGCCGGTGTGTATGGCTCGATCATGGCGCCCCCTAGACGCATGCTTAGCACACCCAGTCTACCACCCTGTGCCACCGCCATTTGCTCCGCAATCCTTTCTCAGTATCTCCCTACTTGACCCGGTGCAGTCATAGATTTGACGGCCCTTCTTCACGTCCTATCATTCGCCAGACATATTCGTTTCATCCCTTTACCCAAGGGCGCAGTAACGCTTTCCAAGATGGAGGGCCTATTTTTCCCCACACGTGCTGAGGCTGAGCACCTTGTTTCTTCTGTGACGAACGAGAACACGTAGTGGACGCCTTTTCGCCGATTCGGCGCCATCGGTCTAGAGATCTGAACGCGTCTATGCACAGTATGTTTCATTTAACGGGTAGATATATGTCTGCCTGATGCCCGGTAACTGGGGCCAGGCCAGTTAAGGTTTACCTACTATCAAAACTACACTGCTAATACTCTTAGTTCAGACTACTGGAGCATAAACTACCATTGTATATCTCTTACCCTGCATCTTTCTCCTACACGTCACCAGTCTATCCCAGCAACCTCGACTACAACTCAACCACCACTGAACGCACTTCATTCAGAACACCTACCCAAACCTCATCATCATGGCTCCCGCCCCAGCAAACATAACCCTAGAAGCTACAACCCCCACCCCCACCGGCTCCCTAAAATCCCACCCCCAAACAACCTACTGGACAAAAGCAAACATAATCTCTACCACAATTTTCATCATCATCTGCGTCTTCCTCCTCACCGCCGCCCTATCCCTCTTCCTCTACCGTCGCCACCAAACAAAAAAACTTTCCTCCCAGAAACCCGACACCACCGCCCTTCTCCCCAACAAAGACAAGGAAAACATGTTCAGCCGCGACCGCGCCAGCAGCGTAACTCTCTACGTCGATTCCGACGCCGACGACCGCAGAAAACGTGGAAGCACAGATACTATGCACCTCGTCCCCCTGCACATTACCCCCGAGGAACCCCGGGATCCGATTGCCGGGCATGCTATGAGCGCCAGGCGCGCTGTGAGTGTGGGGAGTAGTTTTAGCACAATGAGTAGTAGGGGGTCCCAGGGTTCGGTGCTCTTGAGTCCTGTGGTGCATGGTGGTGCTGAGGATGGGGATGCGGGAGTGAGGAGTGTGGGACGCCCGCGCAGCACGAGTACGGCGTCTACACGGTCGAGGTATTATGAGAGGGTTGATGTAGGGGGGGTACCTGAGGTGCCGAGGATTGTGCACACGGCTGTTTAGGGGAGAGAGGGTGGGGGATGGTGGAGGGAGGGGTTGTGAAAGGGAGTTTTTTTTTGGATGCTTGAGGTTTGGTTTTTGATGGGTTGGTGCGATATCGATATACCCTTTTTTCTTGTTGTTCTCTTAAACAAAATTTCATGGCTTTGGTTTGTTTGATTGCTGCTCTAGACTAGAAGAAGAAAAGAATCTTTAGTCTGTTTTTATTTCGAGTTGTTTTGTATGCGCTTCGTCACTGACGATCCCATCTTTACACCGCTGAAAATTCACTTTGCATTCGTACCAATGTCTTCAGCCTTGTTTCCGCAGTGTAACCATGTATGCGTGTTTTCCTCGCCATCAGTCTTGTGGTTTATTCCAGCCCCCAATGTAATATGTTCGATTTAGTGATGTATTTAGCACTTTACAAAACTTCAGTGGAACCTCTCTGACTACTCGCACCAACGTAAGCACTAAACAGTATGCTCTGCAGCATTACCATTGCTATATTTGGATCTTTTACCTCCGACATACAACGAGGATGCATATGTGGCAATCTCTATTCGCATCTACAGACCTACAAGTACGCGTACTCTATAGTTTTTCCGCTTGGAGTATCTGAGAGAAAGAGTAATACGTCACATTTAGATGAAAAAAAGAGTTACGTGTACAAAGGTAATTGGTATTTCACCATATCCATCATGCCATCCATCTAATTATACACAATCACATGAATCCCTCTGCACTCACGTCTTCCAGCTTTTAAGCATCACTATCAAGACAAACCCACATACCATGATGCCCATCGCTTTGCTTCAACGCCCCATTTGTCGAAACGCGCACTAAGCTCGCGACCCAAAAAAAAACAAGGAAAGAAATATGAACAACTCTCACTTCTTCTCTGCAGCCCCCACACTCTCCTCACAAAGTTCCCACTGCGGATCCCAATGCACATACTGCGCCATAGCAACACTCAGCAGCCATTCCGTCTTGACAATGCGAGGAACCATGTCGTGTTTCTTGGCCAACTCCCTAAACTTGTTCCAGTTCGTGAATTCCCTCTTGTCAGCGTCGGAAATCAGATATAGCACATCGCCCTCGTCTTCGACCTGGTTTTGACTAACTTCTTTATCCGAGGTATTAAGGATGCGTTTTGATGCGGAGATGGTGGTAGGCCGACCTTTCCAAAGCGAACATTTTCCACCGTTGACTTCGATGATATCTTTGTAGGTATCGAACCCCCCCGCGACTTTTTCGGTGCAGAAAATGGTCCAGTCTTTAAGAAGACGGTGGCGGTTTTGCTTTGCGCGGTCGAGGGCTTCGGAGAGTTTGAAGTTGTTTGCTTTTTCGAAATCTTTGGCTTGGAGGAGGTGCTTGTCGGTTGGGGGGAGCTTGTTGTGCTTGAGGACGTAGTCGAGATAGCTGGTTGAGACGAGGGTGGGTGCGCAGGCGAGCGAGGCAATGAACTTTTTTGTTCGGACTGGATGCGGGGCGCAGACGAGGTCAACTTTTTTGAAGTCGTCGGTGATGAAGAGGCCGAGTTCGCGCAGGCGCGCCTTGTCTTTGGACTCTTTGTCTGGATTGTTGGTCCATCGCTCGTCTTTTGAGATCAACATGCGGAACTTGATGGGGGTAAGTTTGTCCTTCTTTGCTCGTTTATTCTTCGCTGGGACATCTGTGGTTTCCTCTTCTGTATCTTCCTCTTTGTCGTTTTCGTTGACTTTGTCGAAAGAGCGCTTACTCGACACAGAATCACGACCGCTTTTTTTTTGTTTTGCTCGTTCCTCGGTCTCATCTTCTGCTCGTCGACGTCCGCCATGTATGACGCCGCCCTTGCGTTTCATTTCTTTTTCGAATTGGGCAATATCCGGAGCAGCATCGTGTAGCTTTGACAGTGCTCGGTCCTTGGCACCACGGCTGCCTGGTGTATGGTTTTCCTTTTCATCTGTTTGTCGTGCAGGCGCTGGGGTTTGCACACTACCTCCTGATTTGGTACGCTTAGCCTTCTCAGCCGCAGGCGGGCTGCGTGCTGGAGGCTCGCTTACTCTTGGTGCAACATTGGACGCTGGGGCATTATTAATTTGAGGCGCTACTTTTGCACCCTTGGTAGGTTTCGTTTGCTTTGAGAAGAACATCTTCTCAGTAGCCTCACGGTCTATCTCGGTCTGGCCCAAGACCTCTCCAAGGTTTGTTCGTGCTGGAAAGTATATGTAGCGATTGTCTGTCAGTGGCATCTCTCGGCACTTGGCGTAGCTGTCTTCGAGCCAAAGATGGTTGACAATGTTCACACCCCACTCTGTTGCTGCTTCGCACTTTTCACTGTTCTTGTGTGCAGCAATAAGATGTGTGTTGTCCTGTTTGAACGTCTTTGTGAATTCTGCGCCCGTCGCCTTGATCAAGTTCTCTAGGTAAACGCGTGCTTCGCCCGTATAGCTCGATATGCTAATCTTGTACTTGTCGAAGCCTGGAATGCCTTGACGTGGCCGAGGATAGTGCATCATTCGCTGCATTGGATTTGTCCAGATACCGTGAGTGATGAGATAGTATAACCAGCCGAGGTTTCCAACATCTTTCCGTGCTTGCGAAGCCTTGACATAGTCGGTACCTTCCCGGTAGTTGCACACGTACATGTCTGCCTCATCTATCTTGGCCGTCACACTACCACCCCCAGCCTTGATCATGCTTGTTATGATGCCTCTGAGCTTAGTGCTGATATTCAGGTCTTCTCCAAGCTTGACGCTTTTCCCCTCAAAGGCTTTGATCGCACGCGGGGGTTCGAGGTGAGGTGGGGGTGGCACAGGCTCATTCTGGGGGTCTGGTGTAGTCGCATCTCGAATCTGCTGGCTTGTTCGCGTTGGAGGTATTGCGCCTGGCCCGACATCAGCGAGGATCTCGGGATTTGGTAACGTGTAGGGGCGTTCTGATATTCTCCGCCCAACCTTTAGGCAGTCATTGAACCTGGGAATGTCAGCGATAGCCCTACTTTATGCCCGCAATGCAAGTCTTACCAGTGGGGTAACACAATCGTAAGCTGGAGGCGCTTGCTAATCGCCAACTGGCACCGTGGCTCGCTGATATCCAGCGCAATAAGATGTGTCACCCACTTGGACAAGCTGGGTGCAATCTGCCCGCCCATGGCTACCACGCCGCCTTCGATAGCCTCTTTGTCTCCGCTGGGTATGTCGCCGCAACATATGACGACGTCGTTCATAAAGAGGGCTGAGTCTGGGCTGTAGGTCCGCGGGTTCTTGGTCTTCATGGCTTGGAGGGACGCGTCTACCCATGTTGGTCTGATGACATGTATCATGAGATCGAGGGCACGGTAGTAGTCTGGGAAGTCGGCCGTCTCCGAAACGATGTAGTTGATTTCTTGGAGTTTGTCTATGCGACCTTTAGGGGCTTCAAAGGGTACTATCGTCCCATGTGCGCCAGTAATGGTGTGTTGAATCTGCACCGTCTATCAACACGGTTGTCTCGAACTAAAGTCGCAACGCGTCGCATACCTCTTGTATACGGTCTTCAGATAGGCCATTAGGACATATGGTGAAACTGAGCTCTGCAAACAACCCTGGGGAGCCGTCCTGCATAGTTGTGTCCTCCATGGCGGCGATTGACTGTGGTGTGCCGTTGTGTGGAGAATGCAGCACTACCGATATTCTCCCACCAGGCGCGGCTGGCAGCGCGTATCGGTGCAGCGCGAACGCGACATTTGTCACGTGATACTTCACACAAACACTTCCACGCCGATTCCGTCATATGTATGGGATGACCAGATATGTGGGGGCATGAATATCCCTTTTTATACTGGCTACTCTTAAAGTTACTACTCCAGAGGTCTACAGAAATTCTGAACTAGCTGATTAGACCGTAAAATCTACTAGTTTACTCGTTCAGCACTGAGTCGCCACGTCCAAAATGGACCTCGGCAGTCTTCCCCAGATTATGTCGGCAACTCGTCACGACACCTGGAGCATCAACCCACACTTGCTTTTCTCTTCTTCTCGACACCCAAAACAACCATCTATCCACTCTGGTCGCGCCCGTATTCGCTTTCTCTACAAAAGAACTTCTCCCCCACATCATTGTCCTCGGGAGCAGACCACGGTCGCACCCGGATAACCCCTTATCTAATCATGTCTTCAACCTACTTCCGGATAGACGAACACAAGGTACCAGCTTCACATATCCGTGGATTTCCCCGATCAACGGCAACAAAACAAGAGGAAGTACTACATTTGGCTGTCAAGCAATACACGCCACTCAGCAACAAAAGCCCCAAGCCCGGTGACATTACCATTATCGCCGCACATGCCAATGGCTTTCCAAAAGAACTGTACGAGCCGCTGTGGGATGAACTGCTCAAGCGATGCGAGCAGCACGGCTTTGGTATCCGCGGAATCTGGATAGCAGACGTTGTGCACCAAGGCTGGAGTGGTGTGCTGAATGAGGGTAAACTAGGCAATGACCGTATGCAGACTCACATGACTGTGCAAAGCAAAAAGCTAATTTTGAATAGCGGCATGGTTGGACCACAGCAGAGATCTGCTCCACATGGTCAACCTCTTCCGCGACCAAATGCCCCGTCCTATTGTTGGCGTGGGCCACAGCATGGGCGGCTGCCAGCTCGCAAATCTTGCTCTTCTCCATCCCAGGCTCTTTGAGACGCTCGTTCTCATTGACCCCGTTATCCAAGGAAAAGTCTCTCTCAACGGCAATATTTCACCCGCAGCCGCATCAGCAAGACGCCGAGAGCTCTGGCCATCACGGGAAGACGCAGCAAAGAGTTTCGCAAAGAGCAAATTCTACCAAGCTTGGGATCCACGCGTGCTCGATCGCTGGGTGAAGAACGGATTAAGAGACGTGCCGACAGAACTGTTTCCCGACACGAAGAAGCCTGAAGTTACCCTCACAACAACCAAGCATCAAGAAGTCCTGACATTTCTCCGCGCAAACTTTACCGAAAAACCAGGAGATAAGGAGCCGTCATCTGCATATTTCACCCTCAGCAACCGAAAGCTAAACAGGAGAACGCACGCAGACATGACACCTTATGAGGAGCCTCAAACACCCTTTTACCGCGGTGAAAGCACAATCGTCTTCAACCAGCTACCTTCCCTCCGCCCATCCTGCTTCTACATCTTTGGCGAACTCTCCTTTCTAACCGACGACGCCATCATCGAGGAGAAGATGCAGATGACAGGTTCAGGCGTCAATGGCAGCGGAGGCTGTGCAGAGGGCCTTGTAGACAACGTCACAGTCAAAGGGGCCGGACATTTGATTCCCATGGAAAAGGTCGAAGAGAGTGCAGACCACATTAGCAAATGGGTGGGTAAGGAAATGAAGAGGTATTGGGACTGGGAACGTAAGACGGAGGAAGAGTGGGAGGGCAAACAAGGTATCGAGAGGAGTGTATTACCCAAGCGATTTGTTGAGGAGTTGGATGTGCTCATCAAGCCAAGAGAGAAGAAGGCATCCAAGTTGTAATTTATCCGTATGTGAATCTGAATTATAAATAGTTACCGCACCGCCTTTCTCGCTTTCCTACAAAACTCAATCCTTCTTACTTTCCCCTCTCTCAGGATAATACCCCCCCGCAAACTCCAAACTCGCCCCCTCCCACCTCTCCCTCTTAACCTCTTTCCACACACTCCACGGCCACCACCCCTGCCGCTCCGAAATCTGCACCTCAATCGTTGCCAAAAAGCTCTCCCTACAAAAATTCGCCCGATGACCATCCGGAAACGGACTCGCAAGACCAAACCAACCATGTTCTTTCGGTGCATGCGCCTTCAATTCCAACTTGTGCGTGTAATTACTGACTGAAATGGAAAAAGACCGGTCTTTCCAATCATTTGCCACGCTCATAAACGGTGAGAAAAGGTTCAGATACGCGACCGAAAACGGGGGCACGAAATCTAGATTTAAGTTTGGGGAGCGGTAGCCGAGTAGGAAAGCAGTGTTGTATAGAATCTTGCCGCCCGCAAGACATATACCGCGTTTCGCGTCGTTGTCCCAGGCCTGCACCCACATGTGTGCGTCCGGGAAGCTATTGGCCCAGTTTTTTTCTTGGTGGACGGTCGCGCTGCTGGTTGCATCTGCGGAGGGAAAATCTGTGCCGAGTGCAGGGATGGAGAGGGAGAGGGTGGTAGGGGAGCAGAGGGAATAGACGTGCCAGTGCAGTGGAAATGGGAGATGGATCATCCAGCCTTCTGGTGTGCTTTTGTCTGATCGCCAGGCCATGTACTCTGTGCATTGGGCTTTGAGGGTCCAGCTGCCGTCTTCGGCGGAGAGATTGTAGCTTGTGAGGCCGTTGTTGGTGGTGGTCATGGTGCCCATGCCTGGTACTTGGAGCTCGAATGATTTGCCTTTTGAATCAGTGGTTACGCGCTTGATTTCTGGGATGAAGTGCTCGCGCTGGAAGATGGGGTGTCCGGTTGAGGGGTAGTAGGTGAATGAGACCATGTGTGGGCGTGAGGGCGCGTTGGGTACTGAGCAGATGATTAAGGCGATGTGAGAGCCGGATTGAAGATCGAATTTGGAGTAGTAGCCTTCAAATTGCGAGGACGGGTGGGGGGCGAAATGCTCCATGGCGATTGTTTGTTATATCAGAGCCGACCTCCTAGGTGATGTTGAGGTTTTGGTAGTGTTGCGTTGGAAGTGTCACGCTCTTGAGGCGGGACGCCATGTGGTTGAGCGACTCATGACGTAGACATTTGGCGTTACTAGCCACAATGTCGCAGTAATTCAAGAAGACGCAATTCCTCCCAGTACACTCCCGCCTTATTGTTTCGAGAAATATTACATCCTTCGAATTGACTATGAAGCTTCTGGCATCTGTATAACTATACGTAGCACATGTCCCATAAAGCATGCTCATCCCGCCACTCTTCGTCTGTAGCGCACCTTCTTTTTCTCGGCCGGATACCTATTCTCCTACTATTCACTTTCTCACACACCCAAATATTGAATCCAGAGCCGAGGTGCTGGTCACGGAGGACTTCATTGCTTGCGTGAGCCATGTTGATGACATAGCCTAGACGGGACGATCTGACATGTGGTCATCGTATACATGCAAGATATGGAGACTGGTTGCCAGGTATGAAAGTCTTCCAAGCACCGCCAATGTCTCATCTTCTACGCTTTGACTCACCCCCCTTGTCGTTCTTCCAACTTCCAGAGTAGTGATGGGTCACCAGTTGCGGCGGCAGGACCAACTCTTCTTCCGATGTATACCTGTTTGTGAGTGCCGAGAATGAATGTGCTGGTAATATCAAGACGTCCTCGAATAGTTGCGGCTCCAAAATGTTATATGTCTCGGTTATATCGATGGTCCTGTTGAGTCGCTTCGCCAAGCTCCTAAAGGTACCAGTCGTTAAGCGGCGGGGACCCGTGAAATCAACAACATCTCCCATCATTTCCAGTGTGATATTTTCTACCGGAACACTATACTTAAGAGTCTTTGCCCGTACCTCCTCAAGAATATCGTCAATAACCTGCATCATGTGCGGTAACCGCGGCTTAGCCATAAAAGTCCAACTACAGAACTGGCGCATGTAGGGCTCGTCATGGCCTGCGTCAAACTCCCATCCTACCACGAGTGAAGCTTTTCCTTGGTATTCAGGTGGTACCCATTCGTCCATAGGCACACCTTCGCACGAGACATCCAAATCCGACCACACGCCACCTTTATCCCAAAGCAACAGATAGCGTAGCATGTCCGCTTTGTATATGGGAATGGGGAATGCGAGGTACGTGCTGACGATATCGGGACGGAATGCAAAGGTTTTGCGAACGTATCGATCACCGCTCTCATCCGTCATAAAGTATGGTCGATATTCAGGGTTGCCCTTAATGCAAGTGTCGGTCCAATTCCGTGCTTCTTCAGAAAGACCTTTGGGCCCCAATTTGTACCAGAGCAGTTTGGGGATTCCATTCGGGTTGCGTGGTATTGTTGTGGGAACTTCGGGAATACGAGCTGCGAGGTGGTCCTGGACAAGGTGAAAATGGTAAATCAATCCGATCATACACACCGCAACCAATGTGTAGCAATTAAAGAATTTGCTCAACTGTGGTGGTTGCGGCAACATGTTGAAAAAACAAACTTGAAGGAGAGACTGAGAAGGAGAGAAGGGTGGCCATTCAATTGAAAGTTTCAAACGCAATCCGTTTATTAGGTGTGTCCTATCATTAAATCACCGAGAGGTGACCCTTGTTCTGGTAAGAAAATAGTCAAGCGCGGCGGAGGATCCGGGGCATACGCAAGCCTGCCCGTTGCGCACGCACTCCGGTTGAGTGAGTCGCAACTGACAATGATGCGACAATCAGCCTCATATTGCTAGCTGATAAGCATTTAGCAGATATGTAGCGAAAATGATTCTCATCAAAAATAGTGTTGGTTCCGGTGTTTATCGAAACTGTCCCCTAGTATGTAGAAGGCTTCGAGAACAAGGTAGAAAAGGGGGCTCACCGAAATGATAATCGAGGCGTTTCACCAGACAACACCCTTTTTTGTTATCAGCTCCTTGACCGCCGCCAGCCGATATGCTCACACATACGCTTTGACATGGATGTACCAGGGATGGAACATGTATTTAATACTCGCAGCTCGACTTAGGGCCCTCATTCATCTGTTGCGTTTACCCAAGATTTCATCGGCGCTTCCTATCCACACTCGTAATGCTTCTGCGCGGAAACCAACGGGAATGCAGATAGGCGGTAAACGTCGTATATGTACAAGACTTTGCCCCTGATTCGGAGAACAAAGCGTGGGGACTGAGGATTATTAGTGAAGGAATGTGGGGTCGAGACTGGGCGAGTGTCAACAGGGCTGACACACTGAGGGCCTGTTCGGCTCCGTCTGAAAAACGGAGATGGAGATGGCTTTGTGTTCGGTAAAACGGACGTCTGGACGCCATCAGCTGGAGCTCCATTTTGTTAGCGCTCCTATACTAAAATAAGCCATGTCTAGTGCTTACCTGCCTCATATTTTCACCACTTTGAGTGAAACGGAGCTTCGTTTTCCAGCTGGACCTCAACATCTCCAGCTCGTTGTCGAAAACTCCGGTTGACCACGTGACCGCAATGGACATGAAGCCCATCGCCAACAAAGCTATCACGTTGGCTGTAGCTGGGGTAGTAGCTGCCGTGGCGTCGGCTGCCTCATCGGATACATTCACTTACTCACCACCATCGGGTATGCGAGCTTATGAATCTGATCGCGACCGTGGGCGCCACTGGGTATCGTGCCCGAGTGACGATACGCAGTTATTTGATGAGACGCGACTCCGCCGGCCAGTATTTGAAGAGTTGGTTAGTCAGCTGTGAGCTTGGGGCCTCCGGGATGGGCTTGCGACGGTGGAGGAAAAGCTACCCATTTTTATATATATATATTTGTGGCAATGGATCGTCATGGAGAAACGTCGAGTATCGCTGCGGGCGATCACTGGATACTGTGTCTCGGTTGGTTCAAAAGCTCTCGCGGTTACAGCCAAATGACTTACTGAAGTGAAGACATTTCCATCAAGGTTTGGACGCTCTATCACATATATATCGTGAGGTTGTACAGCCAGCTTCAGCCATGATCTCTAGCAAGATCCGTGACGACTCATGATGCTGGCCAGCCTTCAAAGACCGCGTTGGCGCAATTGACGGGACGCACTTGAAAGCCCATGTACCAGTTAGTGAGCAGGTTCGCTTCCGCAATCGTAAGGGAGAACTCACTCAAAACGTACTCGCCGCTGTCGATTTTGATATGAACTTCACCTTCATCTTGGCGGGGTGGGGGGGGGGGGGCTCAACCCACGATGGGCGAGTACTACAGGATGCTGTACACCGAGGATTTTCGGCACCGCAAGGTCGATATTATCTGGCTGACGCTAGGTATGCCAACAGAGAACTCATGCTCTCACCGTACAGAGGCGTCCGCTATCATCTGCGAGAAGTTAGAGCTGTTGGCCGTACACCAGAGGATAAATAAGAGCTTTTCAATTTTCGCCACTCCAGCCTGCGGATGGTAGTTGAGCTTACCTTTGGAGTCTAAGCGGCGCTGGCGGATTTTGATCGACCGCACGAGTTCTCGCTGACTATTCAAGTTAATCTTGTATACGCTCTAGTTGCGGTACACAATTTTATTAACAAGTGGGATCCAGCTGAGGTGGGTGGTTTTGACGATACTGAGCTTGTGGGGGAAGTGAATAGCGAGGGGGATGTCGAGGATCCAACAGAGGCACCTGGCGCGGATGCAAGAAGAGAGGTGATTGCGGATCAGCTTTGGAAGAATTATTGTACTATAACTGGGAGGACTTATAGCTAGTGACTGAGGCTTTAAAACGGTAGTCGTAGAGCAAGAACTATAATTTTAGAGTGGTTTTATGGGAAGTTTTGGTGGAGAATTCTACTACACCATAGCTACCATATCGCGATACTGGACCGTGCACTAGTGACAAATTACTATATCTAGACTAGCAGCTGCAGTATAATGAAAGATGTATTAACGTAAAAGATCACTGAGCCGGACACTTTTTCTTGACATTGCGAACATGACTTCTAAAGTAACATGCCCCAACTATGTGAAGATTTGTTAACTCAGCGAGAAGGTAGAATTACTCTTGCTATTCAAGCCTATTCTACGGGCCAGTCTAAGAGGATTCGACGCGCTGCTGCTGTCGACAACGTTCCTTTCCAGCGGCTTTCTGATCGGCTGAAGAAAATCACATTTCGGCCCCAAGCATCCCTAAACCGCCATAAGCTTACTACAACTGAAGAGCAGACAATCGTATGGTATATCTGTTTCTTTGTCTCAAGTAGAGATGTGGACGCGTCCTTTGTAGATAATGAATGGCGGGGTAACGTATCCCGCAGCGCAGATGCTCCGAATGACTGTAACCCACTCGCGATTGCCTGGCTGCGTAAGAGTAAGCCTCGTACGACTCTCTACGCCTGTAACTACCTTCATTGAGCCAGTTACGCCCATCTGAAAGCCAGTTTCATCAAAGTTGTGGATATCGTCTGAATCAACACCATACTTCTCAATTGTCTCTCGTACGAGCTTGAACCACGCGTTAATAACCTCTGGATCTTCCTGCTGCATTCTCTGGCGGTCTTTTGCTCTATTGAAAGCTGTTTTAAGCTTTTCCGAACGCGATATAAATCACTTTGCCCAATTCTTGCCTAAAGGTTGGCCATCTCGTACGCGCAGTAGTTTCTCTGCCATATCTGCTACTTCGCAGTCGGGGAGCAAATCCTCGTGGGTCTAGGTCAAGGATATATCGTACGATTGTCTGCTCTTCAGTTGTAGTAAGCTTATGGCGGTTTAGGGATGCTTGGGGCCGAAATGTGATTTTCTTCAGCCGATCAGAAAGCCGCTGGAAAGGAACGTTGTCGACAGCAGCAGCGCGTCGAATCCTCTTAGACTGGCCCGTAGAATAGGCTTGAATAGCAAGAGTAATTCTACCTTCTCGCTGAGTTAACAAATCTTCACATAGTTGGGGCATGTTACTTTAGAAGTCATGTTCGCAATGTCAAGAAAAAGTGTCCGGCTCAGTGGTCTTTTACGTTATGGAATATCTCACAACTGCCTGCAATGGCCAAAATGAAGTTCATAGCCTAATCCGCCTGCGGAGGGGCGTGAAAAGAAGCAGCCATATGGCACTCTCAACGCTTCAATCTTGCAGTTGTCTTCGCTGAGTTTCCACCCATATGGATAAAACTCATCTGAAAAAGCAGATGCGAGCGTCTGCCATCCGTCGTACGTCAATGATATGGGGCAGAAATCCTCGTCGATCAATGTCTAGAATCCACTGTACGAGAGACTGCTCTTCAATAGGCGATAGCCTACGCTTAGCAGATACTATCTCTGATCGTGGCTGGACACCATGGAGACGCGTTCGAAGAGTCGCTTCTGGCACATCATAAGCTTTTGCAAGAGCGTAGAGAAATTGTTTCATATTATGATAGGATGTGGTAGCAAGGCTTATTCTACCTTCACGAGAAGTCTGGATAGAGCGTTGTTGTCGCGGCATGGTGGTGGTTGTGCAGAGCGTCGCGTCAAGTTTGGTGGGGTGCGCAGCTTACTGATGTGCGCAGCTTAACGTGTTGGATAAGCGAGTCGGTCACCCCACCAACTTTGATCACCTACCACACCTTTGCGTATAATGTCTCCAAGCCACGCTTCTCAGTCAATTTCTCACGAAGCAGATATTCAACTTGCTCTCTCTTCTTTAGATAGAAACCAAATTCAGAGTACCCAACGCGCTGCTATAGCCTTCAATATTCCAAAATCAACACTAATTGACCGACGCGCTGGGAAGCGCGCGCGACGCGATTGCCAGCCTAACTCGAAGAAAGAGGAAGATGTGATAGCTAGTCATATACTTAATCTTGATCTACGTGGATTTGCACCTACCTACGCTGCTGCGCGCGATATGGCCAATAAACTCCTGGCTGAGCGCGGCACTGGACAGGATGGGCAGAAGTGGCCAGCCAACTTTGTCAAGCAAACAGACAGTCTTGCGACACGTTTCAATCGGGCTTACGATAGGCAGAGAGCTTTATGTGAAGATCCAGTCCTAATTAAGAGCTGGTTTGAGCTTATAGAGCAGACAAAGGCCAAGTACGGCATTTGTGACGAGGACGTCTATAACTTTGACGAAACTGGCTTCATGATGGGCAAGATTACTACTCAGCTTGTTGTTACAGCGTCAGAAAGAAGAGCTCGACCAAAAGCTATTCAGCCACCAAGGTGGTCGTGAGTGGGTGACATTGATCGCTGGGATTAACGCAGCTAGCTGGTCTATCCTAACGTTTCTGATCTTTACTGGCAAGTATCACCTATCTGCCTGGTACGAGGAGGCAGAGATGCCACGCGACTGGGCGATCGCAGTTCAGCGATAACGGCTGGACGAACAATGAGCTAGGTGTTGAGTGGCTAAAGCACTTTGTGTATACATTGTGATGGCAAGGTTGTTGGGGCACCGGCTGGTTATCTGGGCCATGAGAGGCACCAGTCACTTGAGTTCCAAGAGCTTCTGCAAGGAGAACAATATCTACACGCTCTGTATGCCGCCTCACTCGTCTCACCTGCTCCAGCCTCTTGACGTTGGCTGCTTCTCGCCATTGAAGCGCGCGTATAGCCGTGAGGTGGAGAGCCTGATCCAGTACCTATCAACCATCACTGAAGCTCGAGTTTCTGCCAGCATTTAAGGCAGCCTTTGATCATCGTCACGTCAGCCAATATCTGCTCAGCTTTTCGAGGTGCAGTCCTTGTTCCTCTCCAGCCAGACACTGTTCTATCAAAGCTTGATGTACAGCTATGTACGCCAACTACGCCAGCTTACCAGCTCTCCTAGTAGCTCTCTGGCAGGCCTGTAACGCGAGCAATGTATGCGAGCTTGAAGCAAACTCACTAAAAGTAATCGCGTTCGACAGCATAAAAGCTCATCACTAGCTTCAATTATTGCGGCGATTGGCCAGCTTAAGAAGGGGGCAGAGATAATAATACTCTCAGCTGAGCTAATGCGCGATCGAATTGCCAGCCTTGAAAAGGCTAATGATGCAGCCACAAAGCGTAGACAGCGTAAAAAGAAGCGAATACAGAAGCGAGGAGTGCTTACAAAGGGAGCTGGCGAGAATACTATCGTTCAACGCGATGCTGATGAGCAGATTGCTCATGAAGAGCGTCAGGGAGGAGAGCGATCAGGTGTGAGCCGCCAGGCTTTGGCGCGCTGTAGTAAGTGCAGAGAGACTGGCCATAATGCGCGTACATTTGAGAAAGATACTCTAGATACTACTTAACCTCCTATATCAATATATATTAAGATGGTCACATAGTGGTGGAGCTACACGCTTATAGAGGTGCGCAAAGTTGGTGAGGTGACCGACTCGCTTGCCTGACCGACTCGCTTATCCAACACGTTACTGATAGAACATGTTAACGTAAAGGATCAGTCACCGGAAAGGATGGTCATGGAGGCTAGCCAGAGACAGGGTGATAAGTGACGTCAGCGCGCGCCGCCAATGTGCACGAAGTGTCACGTCCAAGGACATACTCGGATTCAATGTAGAATTAGATAGAGTAGCTCTAGCTAAGATCGTATTTTATTATCTAATGTTGTTATAAAGCTATGACGCGACAACGACGCTCTCTATCGCCTCGAAGGCAAAGTAGACTTTGTCTTGCATCTCAATCAATTCAAAGACATCAAATTAAGAGCCAACTTAAAGCTGCAAAGCTATTTAATGTCCCCCGTTCAACGCTTTACGACCGCCTTCAAGGTAGCCAGCCTCAAGCTCTTGCTAACGCTAAGAAGAGAAAGCTATTACCTACTGAAGAGCAGTCTCTTGTGCAGTGGATCCTAGACCTTGACCGACGTGGTTTTCTGCGTCATATTATTGACGTACGACGAATGGCAGACGCTCACTTACTGCGCGTGGCCAAGATCCACCTCCACAACCTATTAGCAAGAAGTAGGTGTCGCGCTTTATCCAGAACCAGCCAGAGCTCCAGACGAAGTGGACTAGGAAGTTTAGTAGCCAGCGTGCTCTTTCTGAGGATCCTGTCGCAATCACAGCTTGGTTTAAGCTAGTAGAAGAGACGCGCCAGACGTACGGCGTCTTAGACCAGGATATCTACAACTTTGACGAGACTGGGTTCGCGATGGGCGTTGCTAGCACGTCTAAGGTAGTTACAAGCTCCAACAGAGTCGGCCGAGCAGCTATTGTACAGCCAGGCAACCGCGAGTGGGTTACAGCGATTGAGTGTATTAACGCGTCTGGCTGGTGTCTACCACCGTTGGTTATCTTGTCTGGCAAGGTCCACCAGAACAGCTGGTATAATGGGCTCCCACCAGACTGGGCTATCGGTGTCTCAGACAACGGCTGGACGACTGATCAGCTTGGCGTAGAGTGGGTGAAGCACTTCAATCAGTATACAGCAGCTCGTACAGCTGGAGTCTATCGGCTTCTTATCCTAGACGGCCACGGTAGCCACGCTACGCCAGAGTTCGACCAGTACTGCGCTGAGAATAAGGTTATCACTCTCTGTATGCCGCCGCACACGTCGCATCTTCTCCAGCCGCTTGATGTAAGCTGCTTCTCGCCGCTTAAGCGCGCGTACGGACGTGAGATTGAAGAGCTCGCCCGCCAAGGCATCTACCACGTTGACAAGATAGACTTCCTTGCAGCCTATACGCGGATCCGGCCGATAGTATTTACGCAACATAACATCCAGGCAGGCTTTCAGGCGACAGGACTTATCCCTCCTTATCCCGATCGCGTCCTGTCGTCACTTACAGTAGTTAGGACACCATCTCCGCTACAGACAACTACAGACAATAACGCCGTAATGTTACACGGGGTCGGGCTATACTTCTCTACTCGGGTCCGTACTAAGGCCGATGAGCTTTACGCTAGTGTTCTGCGAGGTTTTGTCTGGCGATGCAGTGAAGTTGGCGTGCTTGTAGAAAAGGTAACAAAGGGTTGACAAACTCTAATCTATTCAATAGACTAACAAGTATCAATTTTTGTGTAGTAGAGTAACTAGTAAGAAAGTACAATTTGAGTTAACCACAATGAGAGTAAATAATGAAATCCATCCACCCTTATATCCTCATTGCTTCCAGTCCTGCCATCCCTTCGTGCACTGCCATCCCGGATGGCTAGCCTTGGCGGGATGGCACATCACGTGACTCTAAGCCCCGCGATGATCCATTACCTTTTGACATGGATCTTTGTGGCACCATAACCAACCGTGCCCCTTCATTCTATCGCCCTGCGTCAAGGAGAGCATCCTTCCTGTTACCTTTGTAACACGTAACGCAGCCAGAAACACCGCGTACAGTAGCTCAGCTTCAGCAGCAGGCAAAGCTTCTTCAAGAACGGCTCCATCGGCAATCACAAAGCCCAACAAGCCAGCTTCTACGCCAGGTTATTAAAGGCTGTCAAATATCAATGCAGTCAGCCACAATACTTGCAGAGGAGAATAAGAAGCTACGTGCAGAAGTCCAGCGTCAACGACAAAAGCAGAGTCAGCAGAATCAATATATTGCTTCTGGTGGAGTGCTCCGGGTCCAATAGGCCCAGCAGATTGCTGCAGAGGCAGAAAGGGTGGTGATGGAGGCTAGCCAGAGCCAGGCTGGTGAGCGACGTCAGCGCGCCGCCGACGTGTACGAAGTGTCACGTTCAAGGGCACACTCGGATCTCATGCAAATCTATCTAAAGAATAATATCTCTTAATTTTGTTTTATGCTATTACGTTGTTATAGAGCAATTGCGCAGAGCGTTGGGTCAAGTTGGGTGGGGTGGCCGGATGACTGATCCTTGACGTTAGAACGTGCTTTCTCAGCACGCGAACGTTGCTTGTTTGAATGTGGGAGCTTGCTTGACTCCGTGAATAATTCCGGATGAGGTCTTATGGGTCACTACATGACTTAGCAAATTAAGAGTAGCTGCTAGACATACTGACGCACATCCTAAGACCTCCAAGATAGCGATTGTCGTCGTGTTGAATAAGAAGACAGGGGTGGCTCATGTTTATAGTGCACGGAGCTGCAGATAGATTCCTTGTAACGTCAATCAAGACTGATGTAATTTTACTTTCTAGTGTTTGAGATAAGTTTTACTACCTACTAAGTGCATTGTTAGATTAGTTTGAACTCGATAGGATGGTGGTCTGCTAAATGGTGTTGCTAGAAGATCTTCATGGTTCTTCACGGTGGGAGGTTACTCTGCATGTTATATCAATACTATAGAGTCGCGAAAAGGCACAATGTATTTATTACTACCACATCGTCCATATAGGAAAAGTATTTTCAATATTTAGCCTCCACTCACCCCTCTGGTTCTACCCCTATGATTTCAATTCAACACCAGCTTGTAATTATGTCTAGCCTGAACCATAGCTGACATTACTACCACTCTAGCAGGCGCCACTCATTTCAGGCGTGGATCCGACGGCGAAGCAGACATTTACCATCCTGGTAAAATCTTGTTTGCTAGTCATGCAACAGGTTCCATGATCATTCTGAGACTAAGGCCAATGTATCAGTTTAACAAAGCGATGTGTGATTAAGGAGGAACAGGCAATACCAATGGGATACCATTGTCATGGCACCCCTGTTCAACTGAAGATTCACTCGCACCGGGACACCACCCCTTTTTTCCTGCAAGTGCAGGAACGGCTCCGAGAAGGGCAGCAGCAATAACGATAGTGAACTGCATGGTTGGACTTATGGAGAGGTTTGTTGCTAAGATATGAGTATTAGAGAAGAGGTTCGATACTTAGTTAATGTTGCAAGACTGTACCTGATTTATAGATGTCAGGAGAATGGTTATGAGTGGAAGTATGGTATGAAGCTAGATGAATTGACAATGTGGTAGATCTGTTCAGTTTATATATCCTGTTGTCGATATAGCTCACGAATGGCTCGGACGACACAGGTGGCATGATCTCACGAATGGTAGATTACACGGATGGCTCGGATGGCAGGTTTCACGGATGACTTCATACCTCTTTGTTAGTATGCAGGAGCTTAGTGGAATAGAGTTCAGCTTCTGACAGCGGGATATTATATTACGTGATCTGCGCGCTATGTGCGAATTGTTAGAAGCTTAGCTCTATAAATATCAGATGGAAACCCATCTGGTGGATTATGAGCCAAGCCAGCTGTCACAGGAGGAAAAATGTGACATGTCACATACTATGCCAGGATATATCAGCATGAATTACAGCCGATGTATGTTGATACACTACATGAAACAAGAACCTACGAAGGCAATAGCAAGATACCGCACATAAATAATGGCAGAGAGCACAACAACAAGATCAGATCAATACAATTATCATCAATCATCTTCAATCATTGCCTACAAGCATCAAATCTGACAATGTCACTAGGCTGCTGCAACCAAAAAGGTACGAGTGATGAGCATATTGCTAACCTCGGGCATATTGTTATTGTTGTTGGATTAGAGTCTATATGCATTCAGGGACTACGTAAGACTTTGGCTAATCTCGGACATAGAACATTATATATTCTGATCGACTCTACTCAGTTTACCCCGCACGTCAGCCTTGCCCATCGGCCTGATACCCGCCAAGATCTAACGCCCTAACAAGGAAGGGATAGCAGCGACCAAAGTAATGTAGATATTAAGATAGAAAATTTCTTTGTAACTCTCGTTATAGTTAATCCTTACAGGCTTTCCTCTTACTTAGATTAACACATAGATATTGAATTATCACTAATGGAATTAATTTATCCTAACATCACTACTAAGATCCTATAAGTAGCTAGATAATTGCGTAGATGTCTTTAGATGTGAGACCTACCTGCGTTGGGGTGGGCTGGGGTTAGAGAATTCTTGCCCAACCTTATTAATCAGTAGCTCATATTAACGTTTAGACTCTTACGTTTGAAATTAGTTTTTACTTTTGAAATTAGTTTTTACTTTTGAAATTATAGCTACCGTGGCCGTGTTTAATACTGAATCATCCGATATCCGTCACGGAAGGACAACCGTTGGCGGCAGAGTAACACTGACTAGAAAGAAAACTCTAATTAACAGCACGCTGGAGGCGGGCCGACATAAGAGTAGCTCCGCTGTATCATTGTTATTTCGTTAGAGTCTATATGCAGCTCGGGGCTATGTAAGACTTTGGCCGTAGGCCGTTCTATCTTGTTATTCACATGTGGGTTTTTTTTGTGGTACTACTGTGGTGCTTCGGCTTTTGTCTGTTTGCAGCTAGGCCTCTAGCAGGCGTCTGGTGCTAAAGAGCAGTTTGGTAAACAGGAAGAGATGTTAGATAGCTAGGCTATCTTCCAGCGGGCTCTTGGTGGGGGAAGTAAAGAAACAAACGAATAAAAAGAATAACGTAGTGGATAAGCGAGTCGCGCAGGCAAGCGAGTCGCGCACCCCACCAAACCTGCGCACTTCTATAAGCATATAGCTCCACCACAATGTGACTATCTTAATATATGTTGATATAGAAGATTAAGCAGTGCCTAGAGTATCTTTCTTACATGTACGCGCATTATGACCAGTCTCTCTACACCTACTACAGCGCGCAAGAGCCTGGGGGCTGATACCTGGTCATTCTCCTCCTTGACGCTCTTCATGAGCAATCTGCTGATCAGCTTCACGCTGAGCGAGTAGATCCTCTCCAGCTCCCTTTTTTAGCACTCCTTGCTTCTGTATCCGCTTTCTTTTATGCTGCCTACGCTTTGTTGCTGCTTCATTAGCCCTCTCAAGGCTGGCGATCCAATCACGCATTAGCTCAGCCGAGAGCATCATTACCCACTCACGACCACCTGGCTGAATAGCTTTTGACCGTCCTCTTCTCTCTGACGCTGTAACGACAAACTGAGTCGTGATCTTGCCCATTGAAAAGCCAGCTTCGTCAAAGTTATGGACGTCCTCGTCACAGATGCAGTACTTGGCTTTTGTCTGCTCCACAAGCTCAAACCAGCTCTTTATTAAGACTGGGTCTTCACAAAGAACTCTCTGTCTATAGTACGCTCGAATAAACGAGTAGTAAGAGAGTCTGTACGCCTGATGAAGTTGGCTGGCCACTTCTGTCCAACCTGGCCAGCGCTGCGCGCAGCCAGCAGTTTATCAGCCATATCGCGCACGGCAGCGTAGGTAGGCGCAAACCCACGCTGATCTAGATGAAGTATATGGCTGATAATCACTTCCTCTTCTATTTGAGAAAGCTTATTTGAGTTGGGCTGGCAATCGTGTCTGGCGCGCTTCCCAGCGCGTCGATCGCGTAATGTTGATTCAGGCACGTTAAAGATTGAAGCTGCACGGCGACCTGTTTGAATTTGATTAGAATCAAGAGATTGTATAGCAAGCTGAATATCTGATTCATTTGAGAGTAATTGAACAGCGTGGCGTAGAGCCATAATAGAGATACGTGTAATAGAGTGAGAAAGTTGGTAGGGTGCGCGACTCGCTTATCCACTACGTTATAGAAGATTTATGTTTATGCTGTGTTTGGTTTGGTTTTCTTGCTGTTGTTGTTTTGTTTTTAGTCTTGTTCTTGGCCTAGGTGCCACCGTCTTGTCCCTACTCCAGTGCTAGTAATGAAAGTGTTGGCACGGCAAAAGACCTTAATTGAGTCAAATAACTGCAGTTGCATAAAACACTAAAATGAAGACTTGACTGATTCGACTAGCTACTGGGCTATCAATGTAGCTATATACTCAACAGTAGCAGGCAAGGCTGCAACTGCTAAAACGTGTTCCCCTGCTGAGACGCGAATGCCCTTGCTGAGACGCGTATGCCCTTGCTGACATTCGTATGCCCGTAGCATGACCAAGGTAAGACTGGTGTCGTCAGCTCGACTCCAATATATGTCCCAACACCCATAGAACGGCCTTCGGCCAAAGTCTTACATAGCCCCGAGCTGATACAGGACTATAATAGAATAACAACAACGTAAAAGACCACTGAGCCGGACACTTTTTCTTGACATTGCGAACATGACTTCTAAAGTAACATGCCCCAACTATGTGAAGATTTGTTAACTCAGCGAGAAGGTAGAATTACTCTTGCTATTCAAGCCTATTCTACGGGCCAGTCTAAGAGGATTCGACGCGCTGCTGCTGTCGACAACGTTCCTTTCCAGCGGCTTTCTGATCGGCTGAAGAAAATCACATTTCGGCCCCAAGCATCCCTAAACCGCCATAAGCTTACTACAACTGAAGAGCAGACAATCGTACGATATATCCTTGACCTAGACCCACGAGGATTTGCTCCCCGACTGCGAAGTAGCAGATATGGCAGAGAAACTACTGCGCGTACGAGATGGCCAACCTTTAGGCAAGAATTGGGCAAAGTGATTTATATCGCGTTCGGAAAAGCTTAAAACAGCTTTCAATAGAGCAAAAGACCGCCAGAGAATGCAGCAGGAAGATCCAGAGGTTATTAACGCGTGGTTCAAGCTCGTACGAGAGACAATTGAGAAGTATGGTGTTGATTCAGACGATATCCACAACTTTGATGAAACTGGCTTTCAGATGGGCGTAACTGGCTCAATGAAGGTAGTTACAGGCGTAGAGAGTCGTACGAGGCTTACTCTTACGCAGCCAGGCAATCGCGAGTGGGTTACAGTCATTCGGAGCATCTGCGCTGCGGGATACGTTACCCCGCCATTCATTATCTACAAAGGACGCGTCCACATCTCTACTTGAGACAAAGAAACAGATATACCATACGATTGTCTGCTCTTCAGTTGTAGTAAGCTTATGGCGGTTTAGGGATGCTTGGGGCCGAAATGTGATTTTCTTCAGCCGATCAGAAAGCCGCTGGAAAGGAACGTTGTCGACAGCAGCAGCGCGTCGAATCCTCTTAGACTGGCCCGTAGAATAGGCTTGAATAGCAAGAGTAATTCTACCTTCTCGCTGAGTTAACAAATCTTCACATAGTTGGGGCATGTTACTTTAGAAGTCATGTTCGCAATGTCAAGAAAAAGTGTCCGGCTCAGTGGTCTGTCCGGCTCAGTGGGACGGCTATCGACCTCCGCCCTCACTCATCATTCAAAACGAAGATGGAGGATCAATCACATTGAGGCAGTTTGTCACCGAGGTCCACGCATACTAAAATGAGCATTTGGACTAAGTCAAGAAAGTTTAGCGAGTAGTGGCCGCAGAGCCTTGGTCAGAGACACTGTTGTACTTCTGACTCGCTTGACTACATGAGACCGAGGGTGGTTACGTCGTTGTGTATGTCGAGATGATGCCCGCGCTGCAGATACCAAATTCAGGGATATACTTTGGGGCCAACAATTAAGAAAGGCTCATGAGTACGAAGGGAAGATTCAGGGCCGTCGATTCCGCCTTGTCAAGCCGAAATAGTCGAAGAACCGGACTGGCCGAATTCAATATCCAACACCGTTTAGAATCCCGCAGGCTAAAGTTTCAGGAGATTATGTCTAATCGCCCTGGATCAGATGGGATACTGCAGCCTAGTTTTGGGTCTGGACGCACGCCTGACGAAGCCACGTCTATTTAGGATACAACTTATCTTTGAGATGTGTAGTTCCAATCTTAGGAGTGTATACAGACAATGTATCTAATGTTAAAATGTTACATGTATTCGTCAGATGTCTTGAGTTTATGATCGCAATTCACAATGATACAACTTCTTCTTTGCTTCCTGTTCACAGGCTTCGTGAAGACACAGTGTAATCAGCGATGGACTTGGATCAACTTTCTACAACAAAATGAAAATTGGGTATCGCAGGCCCATTAGAAAAGCGACAATAACCCGAATACTTCCTATAAATAGGTGAAACTCCCTTCTGGTATTGTCGAGTTGGAGTGAGTATATTCTTGTTTGTCGGTCGTGACCTAGAGAGTAGACTCTGACATTCTCCCAGATACAGCTGCAGAAAGATGCCCGCCATATGTCAGAACGTCAAAAACTGAAACAACAACATATTTTTATCTGTGTGACACACGCAAGGCGATTGGGCTGGCTGTTTCACTTACGATCAGGGAGCCTCTTGTGGCACCAGAGGCCGCGGCGATAAACGCAGAGACAAGATGTGTCTTCCTACTTGGAAGTGCACCCATAAGCAACCCCAGATGCCCAGAGCCCAATCAGCCACGAGTTGTACCAACTCTATATGATCAATTTGGCATTGGAGTCACGGCTTTAGTTCCCCAGCCAATTCCTGGAAAGACCGAGCTCACCATGATCATTGTAGGTGGGGAAGACAACCCAATCTCAGGCATCAGCCAGTTGCAATCTTCTGGGCGTAAGTACAACTGCGATGGGTTCCCACCAGCATTCTGTATTGAAGGTGGTGTTGGTATCATGGGATCGGGAAATAACTTACCAGACACGACATGTTGCGCACCATGGGCATACAAATGCGATAACGAGACCGACGCCCGAGGATCCGAACAAAACTGGCAGACTTTACTCACGGATTTCTGGGTGCACACCTTGAAGCCAGAATGGCTTCCGATGAGGCAGATTACGATGTAGATAGCCCTATCGCCCCCAAGTTTCGTTTTGAGGATGAGAGCTCGGATGTTACATGGGCAGCACGTATAGTGACAGATGGAGACCAGACTCGTACCACAATCACCCGGGCACGCCATTCCAACGTTGGGGGAACAATAATACAACTCGTTCGGTCATGAGTTTCTTCCCTAGCGGAAATGGCAGTTTAGCCATTGAGTTGGTGAGTAGCGAAGTTTTCCGAACACATGAGCGTGGCGCAGAACGCCGAACTCTGAAGCGAGCCAGGCAGTTGAGTCTTGGAAAATATGGCCAGAACAACCACGATGCGAGCAACAATACAGAAAGCCTCCAATGGTGCATACCTTATGACTTATCTATTCACGATTGCCGTCGGTGTGCTTACTAAAACACCATTACAGACACATAACTGCGGAAGATGTCGACCCAAAATTGAGGATATATGGCCTTCCAATTCAGCAAAACCTTGTTAATGCTATTGTAGTCATTGGATGGAGTAAGCAGATAATCTTGGAGCAGATTGGCACATCTAACAAAGCGACCAACAAAACGGTGACTAACAAAACGTGGACTAATGGCACCACATCAAATACCTGCAGGCATTTTCAGCATACCCAACATGCGGACCAGCAAATCTTACCTTACCGTTTCGGTTTGCAAAAGCGCGTAGATGGTCCCATTCAATGTGGCCCAGGTCAACCCTGCTTGGATAAATCACGCTGCAGTAAGGGGGGCAAGTGCGGATACAAAGCAGCCCAATGTGCACTGGAGAACTGTATATCCAATAGCGACGCAAAGGTCATGTGTGGCAAAGACTCAGCTGATGGAAAGAAAAAGTGCGGACTCAAGGTCTGCTGCTCTTACTACGGATGGTGTGGAACAAAAGATGTACATTGCAAGGACCCAGAGCCTTTGATTGGCAAGACATAAGCATATACAGCTTTCTCCCAAACTTTTTATTTTCTTAACATACTCTAGACCATGTCAGCATGGATTCGTTTCTTGCGAGATTAAGCTATCGCTTTCGTGTGGCAAAGGCTTTGACACGTCAAAGGGACGTCGGGTGGGATACTACCAAGGATGGAACACCCGTGAGCACTTATGCTACAAGGCCACGCCTCGCCAGATCAACACACGTGGCATATCACATTTGATCTATGCTTTTGCCTTCTTCCATCCTCAGACGTTCGAGATGATGTCTATGAACTCCGACGATGTTCATTTGTATGGCGAGTTTACTGCACTTAAGCGTAACGGACTCCAGACCTAAATCGCAATCGGAGGCCGGTCTTTTAACAATCCCGGTACCCCAACATACAATGCCTACATTGACATGGTATCCACTGAAGCGAACCGACGAGCCTTTATACAATCTCTTATCAAGTTCATGGACACGTACGGCTTTCAAGTCGCGGATATCGACTAGGAATACCCTGCTGAACCGAAGCACGGAGGCCATAAAGAGGATACCGATAAACTAGTTCTTCTTATGAAGAGATGAAGGAACAGTTTGGCGGGAGGTATGGCAGCAGCTTTACTCTCGCACATGACTATTGGTACCTGCGCGGTTTCAAGCCAGCCGAGATCCAGAAATACGTTGACTGGATGGTTTTCATGAGCTATGATTTGCATGACCCCTGGGATACTGACGTTAAGACGTTAGGATCAAGAGTGTGGCCCCAGGCCGAAATCACTGAGATCAAGAAGAATCTCAAACCGTTGTGGTTTGACGGCGTTGATCCTGCGAAAATCGTCGTGGGCCTCGCATACTATGGGCGTACGTATACAGTAGCCGATCTAAACTGTGATCAGATGGGCTGCAGCTTCAGTCCGGATAAAGGAGGTGCGGCTGGTTCTTGTACTAATTTCCCTGGTGTCCTCTCAAACCACGAAATCAAGAGGATTATCAAAGAGGAAGGAGTCACACCATAATCTAACGAGACAGCTATGGTGAGGTATTTTACCTACCAGGGCAGTAGCTGGGTAGGCTACGATGACGCGAAGACTTATGCCATGAAAGAGGCTTTTGCGAATCAATACTGTCTCGGTGGCACCATGATATGGTCGATTGACTTTGATGATGAGACAGGTGTAGGATTGGGATATTCGAATGGCTACAAATCACCAGAATCTGCAACCATCATTCTTGTGGCGCATATGACAGTTCCGCGTGGAGGGACGTTTACCCTCGACTCTGGAGCAGCCACAGATGTTCCTCGTCTGCCCAACGGCGGCAACCAAAAGTCACCCCAAGGTCCAGGCGCTAATAAATGCGAACAATGTAGTTTCTTCCATCTCGTTACTTCCACATGCTATGGCACAGGCAGATCGGTCGGGAATCCGGTCCTGATACCTGTAAATGTCCCCACTCTAATGGATATTCCTCTGCCAGTAAGATTTACTCCTTCTCAATCGTTTAGGAATCCTAGTGGAACTACTGTTCCTGCAAATCAACCGCTTCCAAAATAGACTGTTATACCACAGGGTACTATATTATCATAGCCCTTTGTCATTAGACCTATATCGCCGCTACGAGAGGGTGAGGGCGACGACCAAAGTTCGAATTCATCAAACCTAGTTTGGCTATCTCCCGATATCTGGAAAGATCCCAACTCACAGCTGCAATACTTTTTCCCTTATACTTTTGTTCTACCGCCTTACACCTCTTTCACCACCACTGTTGATTATCCACGTATTACCGTGACAGAGAGTGGCACTGCATCGCGCACCAATGTAGACGACCGTCAAACTTCAACCGTTCAAATCAACTCATCTACTACCTGGCCTTACATCACATACATCACGTCAGTCAAATAACGTACGAACTTTCCGGGACCAGTATCGACCAAGGAACCTGATCCCCAGAACAGCAACACTCCAGATGGAGGCGGAGACAACGACGGAGGGGGCGACGGAGGGGGTTGCAACCTCCTCATTTGCCCACCACCACCACCACCCAAGATTTCCATTCCCCATCTAACCACCTCGCATGGTCCCCCCAAACCAACCATCGCCCCTTGTGCATGGTCGACACTCAACTACCCGAAACCCGGTCCACCGCCAGGGCCCGGCCCAACATCCGGCGGCAGCATGTCCATCCTCCCACCTGGCGACAACCAAGAAGACGACCAAGAAGAGGAGGATGGAGAAGAGGAAGAAGAGGGAGCATGCGCCATAAGAAAGTGACCTACCAAAACCATCGGCATCACCGTCACCATAACAAGCCTAAGAACCGTCATCGTCACGCCAACCACAATGACAACAACAGAACATCCGTCCCCACCTCCACCCGCAAAAACACCCGACGTCAGCGAAGACAAGAAATGCTGCTAAAACGGCGTCGGCCAATGGACCAGCCACGCATGCATGATCGACAGCGCAGACAAATACTGCGATCAATCCCTCAAAGGCAAGACCCTAACCGAAAAATGGAACACGGACGAAGTCAAACAGTCATACGTTCGCGAGGCCTCCGAAATCATGGCTGTAGAAGTTATCGCGTTCGTCGAAGTCGTCCCTGGTTCGGGTTGTGAGTGGGAGATTGATGTGAATGTGTGCAAGACTGAGTTTAGGAAGATTATTGATCGGTGTGATGAGGATGGGGAGAATAGGAAACCGGGGGGTACGCTGCAGGGAGACTGTTTGAATTGGCTGTTTGATCTGAATAGGGATTATTCGTGATCGGGTCGCTGAAGGAGGGAATTTTTTCTTTGTTTATGTAACTTTTTGTGGATTGAGATATAAGGAGCGTGTGATGGGGGTAACGAGATTTTTGAGTCAGGAAAGGGGACGTTATCACAGAAATAGTGGGAACACATGTGGGAACAAGGAGAGAAGACGCAGGAGACAAGTGACAGGAACGACGAGAGAATCTCTTCTACGTCTTTTCAGCATTTGCTATTACAGATCATCCACGAAAGCATCTTTAGCCATTTTCTAGCGGTCTAAATTTTCGAAGAGCTTTGTGGATCATCATGGTTTCCCGATAACAGCCTATTCTTTCTCATGGAGAGTGATTGAAGTAGATAGCTAAAGGTAACTGCCAGTAAGGCAAGTACGGGTTACAACTGTACGGCCATTATTCCAACAACATGGCGGCTTCCCAACGAGAGGAACGCCACATCTGCTGAGATGGGCAACACATCAACTCTCATCGTATACGAAGGTGCGAAGTCTTCGTCAAGAGTAGACATGTGAGGATACTATGCAGGATGAAATGCATGACTTTGTAAGTTGACCGGGGGCCTCAACAGTCAACCCACTCTTCCTCTTCCTCCCTCCTTCTCCCCAGCAGCCTCTTGTCACTCCTTCCTGGCCGCTTCCCCGTTCTTTTCAACGTGCCCATCCTCTTTCGCTTCTGCCTGCTGAATTCTCTCGCAGTCATCTTTCGCAGTTTCAGTTTCTTCGCATGATAGACCCTATCACATAGCTCTGATAACCGCTCGTTGATGTCATTTCTCAGCGCATCTCCTTCCTCCTCACACCTTGTGAACACATCCTCGACTTCGCACTCAAGATTTTTGATAGCGTCCTCTTTCAACAGCGCAATGTCCGCTTTATGCTCCTCCATCTCGTTCATCATTTCTGCCGTTTCGTGGGCTCGTGCATCGTACGCTTCGTTCCAGACCTCATCAAGCTTCTTATCGACGAGTTGCTCGAAATGCTGTAATTGGCGGGCCTGGTATTGCTGAAATTGCTGGGCGAGATGGACGCGGAGGTGGGGAATCCATGTCTTTCCCAGGGGCGTCAGGGGTGGTAGCTTTGGATATTTGTTGCCGAGACAATCGACAGAGGTGAATGAAGAAGCTGGTGAGCTAATATGGGACTTGGGCGCGCCAGCGAGCAGACTTTCGAGGACGTCAGGAAGGACCTTCTCAAGATACGCAGGCAACTGTTTGCTGACTGCCGCATTGATAGCATCAGTTTGATAGTCAACCTCGGGCGACACCTGCGTGAATTGTTTTATCAAAGCATCAGCTGCAGCCGGGCTCAGCGGTATGGTAGTGTCAGATGTGTCGGATTTAGTAGGTGATTGGGGAGCGAAGCGTTTAGGTGACTGACCGGGCGACCCCAGGCTTGCTGCGTATGTTAATTAGTTGCCAGGGTTTAGACAGAGACAGACCTCACCTTGCCTTGACCGCTTACGAGGATTGTCGTAGGCAGGCGGCGCCCCAATATCGTCAACAGGGCAGAAGATTTCCCAACTTGCCCTCCTCAGCCCTTGTTTAATAAGTAGTCCATCGATTGGATAGCCGACCAGGCCCGTCGCGGCTTTGCTGAACGCCTTGAACATACCCTGATGTTCCTTGCGCACATACTTGTAATCAAAGGCGATGTGAATTGTAGTTGCTTTGGTGAGTTCTACAAACTCACGGAAGGAGTCACATCCAGGCTTGGGACTAAAAGACATGGCGGCCGGACGCCAGAGGGCACATGACTGGTCGACACTCAGGGCGAGAGTTTTGATGTCCCAATGCTTGTTGTCTTTGTTTCGCAAGAGCTCGTCCAACTGTGGTCGCGGAATATGGCTATTGCCACTAGTGAGACTGACAGTACCAGATAGCAGCTGGTCGGCATCGTACTGTAGAGCGAAGAGCTGTATATCATGAGTTGTGGGGATTTTGACTACAAGCAAGACTGTTGCCTGCTTGGACGCGTCGTCACACCTAAAGATTAGAGAACATTGACACGGAGATACAGGATCCAAGACATTTGGTACAGGATAGGCGAGTGCCTTGAAACCACATTTGAAAAAGTTCATATTATCAGCTATCCAAGATGTCCGCTGAACTCACCAAACCCCCTTGAGCGACAAAGGAACCCACCCTCCCAGGCTTTAAAGCAGCCTTGACTTTGTGTATATCGCATCCACCGCCGACACTAGGTACGCGACCCCAGTAATCAATCGAAAGCCCACCCCGCTAATGGCAGCCGACGGACGCGCAGTGCGATGCAGAGTCGCCCACCTTTGCCACCAGCGGCCTTGTGAAGTTCGCAAAGATGATGGGCCTAAGTCGAGTACTTGATACGCGCAACAAGTGGGAGTGGAGATAAAGGAATATTCGGTTTGTTGAGTATGTACGTAAGTGCTGTATAGGTGTGATGAGGAGGACCCTTTGATGAATGTTGGTGATGAAGTTGAGGGCTGGTGGCTGGGAGATGCGCGTTGGCTTGGCAGACCGTCATTGGTCGTGCATCGCTTACATAATGTGTCGCTTGCGGCTTTGGCGTACCATCCGCCAAGACCTGAGCGCTAGTGCAAAACCCACCCAATTTGGCAAAGGTATTACTCTGGTATTTATACCAGTAACGTGTAGTTCAACACCCTAATCAGTAAGACCACATCCGCAGTGTTGTAATAATGTTGGTGCTGTGCGTTCATCTGGTCGAGATCCCGTAATCGCGAGTACGAGACGCGTTGGCGGAGTGGCCAGTACATTAGTAAGCTACGTTATTTCACTGACTTTAATGAACAGCTCACAACATATAGTGTAAGCCCAGAAGTACCATGTATATTCATGTCGTGTCGCACGCATAGGTGCGGTGAATTGATGTGTGTATTGTGTGTCTTGTATGTATAATGTGTCTTCTGTTGTGCTCTCTACAACTGTCTTTTGTACACCACCATTGCAGGGTCTTGTTACATGTAGAATACCGACATACATCGGCTGTAGTCCATGCCGATATATCCTGGCATAACATCGGATGTAATTCATGTCGATATATCCTTGCATAGTCTGCGACATGTGGTTATTGACTGACTAATAACGCTGTATTTAAACTTGCTCCTATCACCATACACATCAGAATACACAATACTTCACATACTCAACTGCTTACATATAGCAAGTCTAGAAAAATGCCTTAGATTTGAAATCCTCGTACTTCCACAGTTTTAAATCTCAATACAAGATTAGCAAGTTTCACTTTCCACTCTGTAGTGAGTTCTATATCTTCCAACAGTGTGTTCTCTACAATCACTTTGCCTCCATACGCATAATGTAGCTTGATATGTTCGGGCCAGTTGAAGTCGTCATTCTTCTCCCGTACGAGAAAAGGTCTTCCATCCTTCTGAATAATTTCATAGTTGTCGTTGTGTTGGTAGTCTTTGAAGTGGCCAGTTACGTACCGCCCTTGAGCTGTTACTACAACACAACAATGCCAAGGTTGGAGCCCAAAACCATCCAGTTGGGGTATCAAAGGAACTGGGATCTTAGATTCGCCCGTGGATCGGTGAATAGAAAGCCTGACATGATCAGGAAAGGCAGCTTCCAAGGCTCTCTCATAAGCCTAGAGGGTACAATATGAGACCAGAACCTAAATCGAAAGCAAGGATACAAACTCACAAGCAGGCGCTCAGTCATCTTGACTGCAACTTTCTTAGTCTCTTCAGTGTATCTCTCCTTATCATTCTTGACTTCTGGATCAAGATCTGGGCCCCATCGCAAATCCTCGTCCGTGAGCTTGACGTATGCTTGGTATGTGAGGTTTGTGTCTTTGTGGGTTTCAATCTTCTCCCTGACCTCTGACTGATTGGGCAGAAATCTAGCTTCCATTTCCGCTCGGCAAGTATCAGCTAAGGCTATGTATTCATCCTTGGACAAGGAATCTCCATCAGCGATTCCGAGTACATCCGCCAGGCGTCTAAATCGAATGCGCGTGAATCCTTGATCTACTGCAATCTTTCGTAGTCTGATACCGTAATCATAGAAATCAGAGCCAGGTATACACAGCAGATCTAACAAGGAAGAATTAGTATATAACACACACACACACATACATTGTCCATCGAGTATAGCTCACCGTTGTAGACAGGACCATCAGATACTATAGTAAGCTCCACGCCATAACGATACACCTTCGCTAATTCATTGCAGAGGTGATTGAGTCTTGCTAAACCCAGCTCTTCCGCAAAATCTGGGTTTTTCGTGTCCAGAACTTTCAATGGGGAAGAGTTCTTGAATGGGGCCGCGGGCAAAAGTAATAAAATTGGAATCCTAGATGTATAACTGAGTTCAACCTTGGAGGCAGCAACAGTTCCGTAGCCATGCATTTCGTTTGGTTGCTTCTGTCCTTCTAGTTGAGAGAAGCGTCGAAGAACAGCGAGGACCGCATCGATATCTAATGATCCGCCACTAGCCATGCTTGGGAGATTTTGAAAAGATATGGCAAACCAATTTGTTTACATATATGAATCTAATGGCGGATCTTGGAAAGATGGAGGAAAGATGGCGTAGGAGAACCTATTCGCTGTTCTCTATCAAGAACAAAGATACTTTAAGGACCCGGTCGTTTGTCGTGGCTCAACATACAACCCAAGGAGAGCCAGCAGATCAAAACAAGTATTGCACAATCGATAATCATGTTGGTGGGGCAGCGGCAGCTGGCTCAATTACAGGATACTGAGCCAAGGTGCTATGCCCCATCGAGTAAAGCTCAATGCAACAACATCGTCTAGAAGAGTGTGTAAAACAAATACTAAAATAAATAAATCAGGGGATACGAACTTGAGTCATATTGGATGTTGAAGAAGCTTATGATTTATTGGTTTTTTACTTTTTGAAAAACAAGAAAACGAAGCCTTGACGCTGGCAACCCATGTTGTGATGCAAACAACTCACCTATAGGCACTTTTCAGCTACAGCTACACACGTCTTATTGAATAGCGAGGTTTCATTTTGCCCAGAAGAAGTGGAAAAGGCCTGGAGCAATTCATGCCAGCCAGCATTAACATTGGAGCAAGGTGACGTTTGTACTGATGGAGTCAGTCTTCCATGACGATACGAGAAAAGAAATCGCAGCTACAATAGGTCACAATGGTGAAGAAGATCCCATCAAAGATTATTTTCCAGGGATTTAAAGCCCTGAACATCAATTGGGGCTAGGTCTTGGCTTCGTTATGGCTGCTAACACGTAGGCTAAGCAGCCCGCCAATAGTGTGGCGCCTCCAAACAACTGAGCATATAAAAAGTTCCCATCATGAATCGCAACAAGTCGTGCTCCAATAGGTGGCCCTGTGAGACATGAAACACTCACAATGCCAAAGACCATGCCGACCTTGGTGCCCACTCTTGTTGGATCAATACTTAAGTCTCCGGTTGCTGCTGGAAAGAGACTCTGGGTAGCATTGGCCGCAATGCCGTAGACGACAGCCCATCCAAACAGTCCCTCAGTAGAAGATACACCTGCCCAACCAAATATCAGCAATCCACTAATCCCAGCCACCGGAATAAGTGTTCTCAGTATTCCAAAATATCGATCAGCCAGAAATGCTGGAATGACCCGGCCAAGCAACCCCACACCATTCATGACGACAATGAACAACAAAGATTGCGTCTGGGAGAACTTGAGTATTGTGCGCCCGAATATACCAATCTGGCCACATTGGTCTATTAACATATATTTTTTCGCATCGCAGAAAGAAAATAAGAAGACTCACATAGAAGTAGGCAAAATATAACCCCCACAGAGCAAGAAATGAGCCTATCGTGAATAGGGTGAAGGATCGTTCCTTGAATGCCCGTGTATCAAGGATTGAACGCGGTTTACGGACCGGAACACGTGTCTTCGTAAAGCTGAGAATCATAGCAGCATTGAAGGTTACAACAAGAGACATAATCAGGACGGTCCATCGAAATCCTAGACGATTGAGGCATGAGTAGGCAATGAGTGGAAATACCATACCGCCCGTCGAAGCTCCACAAGTGGCCAGAGAAACAGCAACCGCTCTATGCTTCTTGAAATACGTCGGCAGGATAGAGACGATTGGTGCAAACAAAAAGCCGTGCCCGAGACCGCTGCAGAGACCTTGTGCAAGAAACAACTGCCAGTATTTTGTTGATAGGGCAGTCATGAATATCCCTAGGACTTGCAGTGTGCACCCGAGAAGGAGAGTTTGTCTGAAGTAACCCATGTCGACTGTCCTTCCGGAGAAGACGCCGACGAAATTCAGCAGAAACATCTGTAAACCGCCTATCCAAGCAGATTCTGACGATGATATACCCAAGTTTTCAACATAGTATTGTTGAAAGAAACCGAAGCTGAATGCGCATTTAGAATCAAGTACGATTGGTAATCTTGTTTAAGCCTTGGGAAAACTCACGATGTAATATATCCCCAACAGTTGAAGATAACCAAGTGGCCCATGATGACTTGTGTCCATGCCAAAAGACCTCCATCTGGGATCTCCTCATGCTTTGGGTCTTTGGGGGACGGTCTTTGATCTTGTGCAGAAGTTTCCTCTGTATCGTTATCTAAACACTGTAAATCAGTCGACTTCTGGTCACTGGGTGCGAAATGAATACCCATTGTAGTTTACTAGATACAAATGATTCCAAGTGAAGTTGGCTGATGGGGTCACTCAACAAGTATATCGAAGCTCCCCTTGAATAACTTAGGCAATTAAATCAGGATCGGGATTAAATATATAGTGGAAAACGGTTCGCATTATCTTAATGTAAAGAAACGGACATTTGGATTTGGTAAAAGATGGAACTTGAAAGCCATGTCATATCACTTGTAAGAGCCATTTTTGTCCAAAAAACAGTAGTTTTAGGTACAGAGATGCAAAATTGGACGATCCACACGCTTGGGCGATCGATACACTACTAGGTTGAGTTCAACGCAGAACTTAATATGACGCCGGACCAAACTCTGCGCCCTGTGTTAGATACCATGTTCTCACTACTCCAGCAGAAAGATGTAAACATGCGGCACCGAGATGAGCGTAGCGCAATGATGTAAAAAGCCCAGTTTCTTTCCGTTGAGATCGTGTGCGCACTGGGCCGGTTATCATATGCGCATTCCCCTCAACAAAAAAGAAGTAAACATGCTGCAGCCAGGGTGTGCCTAGCATGATGGGTTGAACTTTCAGGTTATCCTGACAAGTTTGGGTGTACGCTGGGCCTAGTATAATGTACTTGCAGTGCTGAGCAAAAGGTGCACGCCGAGCCGACATATCTGCTTGGTCAACGTTACACTAAGATGCCCAATCAAACAGATAAAGCACTGCGCATTCTCTTCGTGGTACAAAGGGGCAGCCGTTGATCGGTGACGATACCTTATCCAAGTTGTTTTAGCATAATGGCTGTATTGAAACTTGCTTAGAATGTGAACTAATCCCCTCGGGCATCTACCACTGTCTAGTACCTCGCTCTTATATTCTTTGCTATGTGATACATGTACCTAAATGTGACTTTGGTTGCAACCCTTTTTAAGAATGGCTCTTAGCATTTCTATAATCCCCCCTACCCTTCAGGGAAGTGTGGGTGAGAAATAGTTTCCCAGATTATTATCCTATTCCACTCCGGCACCATATAGTCAAAATACAGCGAAAATGTAGCTGAGATATTGCACATAAGCTGCATTCATACAAATATTAAGAGATCAGCGTTGCTTTATATAAAAAGAGTCCTGTGTTCATCAGAATATATCTATGCACTTGTGTTATAATTCTCTCCCTTTGGCTCTTGCTTTTTGGGTAGCCCCACCCTCCCCTTCCTGTAGTGCACTGACAGTGCGCATTACTTTGCTTGGTTTATTGAACGTATGGATCCTAAAAGAATCGCACATCCATCTTCACTCCTGTGTTTTTCATAGTGAATTATGGCTTTCAGATCCCCAGGTTCTTGGGTGGCCTTACTCGCTACTGTTTCATTACTCGGGCAAGCTCTCCAAATTACTGGCACTACTGCATATCTCAATGACATTCCTTACTGGATCCCACCAGATGCAATCGGGTCTCTTCAAAGCAATTTTGCAATTTCATTCTTCGAATCGAAAAGACTTGCTTTACACGGTTTTGTTCCAATGACCGTAGTATCTCCCGGTCCTGGTGCTTATTCTGATGCTTCTCTTGAACATGAACTATCCCACTTTGGGGAAAACGATGATGTTTGGAGCGAAGGTTTTGCCAAGCGTAAGACTTCCTTAAGCTATGTTCTTCGATTTTTGAAAACGTACTAATAAGTCCTTAGTGGTTTATCTTCAGGCAACTGATCAGAGACGTGGGAAGTCTGGAGTGGATTTCACGCAAAGTTGGGGCAACAAAACTATTTTAATTGCTCCAGAGAAATTGAATGAGATTATTCCTCGGGGCCCTTACTTCCTGTCGTCTCAAGGTAGCATTCATCGGGCTTATCGGCTCTACTCTGATCACCAAGAAGCTTTCACTGAAGCTGTGTACACCAATTCTTCTGGAGAGCATTCTGTTCTTCCTGCGCATATAACAGGGAATAGTCTTACAATCGCTGTTCCGTCTAGACTTTACTACACGCGGACACCGACTACCCCGCTTGCTGGCATGCGTATTGGTATCAAAGACATTTTCGACGTATCTGGCATGAAAACTGGCAACGGCAACAGAGCATGGTACAACCTGTATCCTCCAGCCAATGCAACAGCACCCGTGGTACAGCGGTTGCTAGATGCAGGCGCAATCATTGTGGGCAAACAAAAGACTGCCCAGTTTGCCAATGGAGAGTACTCAACTTCAGATTGGGTCGATTATCACTCACCTTTCAATCCACGCGGTGACGGCTACCAAGATCCAAACTTTTCTTCCGCAGGAGCCGGTGCTAGCGTTGCGTCATACGACTGGTTGGATTTTGCATTGGGATCAGATACAGGCGGTAGCATTCGCGGTCCTGCTCGATCCAGTGGCCTTTATGGATTGAGGCCGTCACACGGTGCCGCGCCCTTACAACTTACACTCGCACTTGCTCCTGAACTAGACACCGCTGGGCTCATTGCAAGGGATCCGTTGCTTCTCCAATATGCAGCTACTGAGATATACAGGCTATCCCGCAACAATTTTCAGGATTTTCTCCCAACTCAATTGCTGGTCGAACCGTTTCCAGCCGGATTGTCGAATGAGATAACCACGATTATCGACCGATTTCTAGATGATATGGAGAATGTTCTTGGCATCGAGAAGACCGACTGGTTTAACGCAACAACCGCCTGGCAGCAGTCTCGACCCCAGTCCGCACCGATGGATATACAATCATTGCTAGGAAATGTTTACGCAACAATTATTAGCCAACGTCAAACGGAATTAGTACGCGACCCCTTCTACGCCAAGTACGCATCCATCCATGAAGGAAGGTTGCCCGCCGTAAACCCAGTTCCATTGGCGCGATGGGCTTTTGGAGATGCGCAACCATCGACAGCCTTGGCTGATGCGCTCATGAACAAAACTGTGTTTATGGACTGGTTCCAAGACCAGGTGCTCAAGGAGGATCGCCGCAGCTGCACCTCGGCGGTACTGGCCTACGTTAGCGCGCCAGTTGTTCAATACAGAAGCACCTACAGAAGCCCACCAAAAGCACCCTCGGGGTTCACGAACCAATACTTTAGCGTCATGGCTGAGGTACCCGATATAACCATTCCAAGTAAGTGGCCTGATCGAAGTTTACGACTAGTTTGAATAGGTTCGCTAATGAGCATGATGCAGTTGGTCAAATGTCTTACTATTCTACAACAACAAATCACACAGAGCAATTACCTGTGTCGATAAACCTGATGGTTGCCAAAGGATGCGATTCTACTTTATTGAATTTGGTCACGAAGCTTTATTATGCAGGTGTGTTAAAGGCTTCAGCAGTCGGAGCAAGTCTTGTCGACGGTGGAGAGATTTTGCAAAAAAGGTAGATACTCGAGAGTCAACAACTCAATGCTAAGTGTTAGTTGTGGTGCACAGCAGACATTCATAGAGATGAGTGTTCAAAATATTTCCAAATTACTTTTATCGCGTATATTATGCACAATGAAACAAGTAAAAATTCTTGTAGAAAAACACTTTTCAGCAACAAACAGTAACGGCACCTTGACACCAACCTTCAAAATCCTTCCAAAGTCACATTTCCTTGGAGACGCTTCAATGTAGCAAGTTTCTCTTGGTCATCGTCCGACAAATACTCCTTGGACTTTTCCCCTGTATTTCGCACAATTAAGCCACCGCCGTAAAGATGGGTGAACTCTACCTTGGCATCCCATGAATACAATGGGGATCTCTCGCGAAAGCAGTAAGGCACACCATCTTTCAACACTATGTCATGAGTCTCCCGCAGGACTCCCGCATGTGCTGTCTTGAATTTTCCATTCACATTCACAGCCACTGCGCAATGCCATGGGGTCATTGAGAAGGAGTCAGGCTGGGGTATCATTGGCATGGAAATCTTTGTGAGTCCAGTTGAAGGATGAATGGAAAGACGGACATAGTCGGGATATCTCTCACGGATCAGGGCTGCAAAAGCCTAGAGTTTTGTGTTAGTATGCACAACATCGATCGATACGGGGATGATTTCGTACCACACCACGAGCAATCATTGCTTTGGCCGTATTATGTACCAGATTTTTCCACTTCTTCCCGCTAGCCGCATTCTGTCGGAAAGGGCTAAAAGCAAGATCCTTCTTCAGAAACTTGGAGTAGCCGTCATAGGTCGATTTGTAGTCTAGGTCGTTCTGGATATACCAAGTCGCATCGAATTCAGAATCGCCATAGCGGGTCATCATGATGCGACGAGAAGGCTCAAGTAGATGGACAAAGTCTTCCTTGGAGATTTGCTCATCCGTGTGCAGTCCCAAAAGATTCATTATGCGGACGAACTTGATGCAGTCGTAGCCTTTCTCTGCCACCATCTTGCGCAGAGTAACTCCGTACTCCCAGAGGCTATCTTCCGTAACACCTGTGAGGTCTTTTTTCGTCAGCTAGTGCTTTTTGATCATGGAAATATACTCACCATTATAACAAGCACCATCAGTTGCAATGAGAACCATAGCACCGGGCTCATAAATGCGACTGATTTGAGTGCACAAGTCGTTCAATCTGTCCAAAGCAAGTTCTTCTCCAAGGTCAGGGCTGGTGCCAAGAACCTTGTCTTGTGTATTGATGCTTTTTGCCGGAAATGCTGGGAGAACCATAGGGATCTTCCTATGTTCTGACACATGCAAGTGGACTTTTGGCCCAAAGGCCTTCCTTCCCATGAAGATGTCATTGCCGTACTGCAGAAGACTGAACGTCTCTAGGATATCCATGATGGAAGCGACTGTCTCGTCGACCTGCTGTCCCTTTTTAAGGCTCTCGCTAAGCACAGCCTTAATCAAGTCGCTGCTTGGAGGCTGTGGGATCCGAACAGTGTACTCTTTCGCAGGTAGGGAAGGTCGTGAGAAGGTTTGCAGTCCAACCTGGACTTGTGCAGTAGAAACCAAAGTCTGAGACATTTTTGGGTATGTACAAAAGAGTTCTTTTCGAAGTGGATTATGTAAATAAATATATGTCGTGAAATATGTTAATGGGTATATATATTATAAACAAAGTGATGAGAAGGTAATGAGGAAGGATATTTTGAAACCTTTCGAGGTTGCACTCATCTCTAAGATATCTATATATTGTTCACTATTGTGCCATTCCCTGAGTTGGTATTGAACGTGCGCCATGATTTCATTAGCCGGGAGGGATTGGATACGCCAAAGCGTAGACCCAACAAACGCTTGAACTCTAGGATCAGGGTGACGTTGGCTGATCAACATCAACACATGTTACATAATGTTTCGCTGCATCGTGGCATCACCAAAACGTGTTCCCTACATTTCACGGCTGGATACTAAAGCACGATTCTTCAAATAACCGAAAACACTTTTCCGTGCCTATTAAGCAAAGAATCTCGAGAAAATGCAGCAGAAAACAAAGAATTAAAACTTGCTTTGAGGGTTTGCAGTGTCATGATTGGCTGCATAGAATAAGTAAAATAGGTCAGAACTCAGAGACTCTTGGTACATGAGACTTCTTTTTTTTACATCACTCATGAACACGGCAAAGTGAGCGGCCAAGGGACCAAGGAAGTTTGTTGTTTTTTGACATTTTCGGGAAAATGAAGACATGAAAGCGGAGTATCTTAGCAACCTCTGATGCGGAGGAAGGAACGATTAGTTGCTTGCCTTGGCTTGTTTACTTATTTCTCGCTTAGCTAGCACAGGTTTCGTAGATCTCCATTGTCGAGCTCCTCAACAGAGGCCCACAAGGGGTCATGTCCAGCTCAGCATAATACCAAGTCAATGGTAGTATTGAGCTTTGATGTCGGAGGCATCGAGAAGACACAAGAAATTGGGGTTGAATTTTATTGAGACAAATTGTTGGGAAGCCATCAAGAGTGTGCGAAGAGCGATCTGTGCCTTAAAGTCAAGGCACATGTCTGTGACTGACCCAGAGTGATAAAGCTGCGGAGAAGGATCTCATCCGGTATGGTGACTCTGATACACGGTACTGTGACGAGTATCGTGACATCAGCCTACTTCCTTCTGAAAGCTTGTCTCGACTCAAAGCTTTAGCCAGCGAGGTCGTTGCACAACAGTCCACTTGCCTACTGTGCTGTTGTTTCTGAACCTTGTGATGGATTTCTGCATCGTTAAAAGAAAACTTTCATAGAAATCGCGTGCTTCAAAGGTCTTTTAGTCCATACGAGCATCTTCCTGGCCAAGCTTTATGCTCACTTTAGCTTGCTTCATTTCCTGCCCTTCATCCTGCAAACGTTGGCGTCCGCTTTTCTGTCCTTGACATCGCTACTTACAGAGCCTCAACACAAAGGCCTTGGCTGTTTCCTGGTTCCTGCATAGTCTCCCTCAACAACCACCCAATCAACTTGACTATAACTCTTCAATCTCTAATGTAATCCCTCTATGCGCTAGAATTCTGTTGACTTCGTATATTTCTCGTCATAACACGTCATCTTTGATCTAGACAAGTCCTTGTTAAAAACTTGGACGTGAATGGCTCCTTTCAGCGGCCAAGCAGTACGATCTTGGAAACCAGATGTATGCGAAATATCGATGATATTGTGATCAAGTGCGTGCGCTAGCTTCGCAATCTCCCGCGTCATAATGAACAGTCCCAGGTACCGGGCATGCAACTTCTTTGACGGGAGACTTGTAGTAATGTAACTTTCCTTAAGTGGCACTAACCTCCTTTAGGACAATGAAACAGTACTATGCCTGTCGTGTTGTAATCACCAAGCGTTAGCCTCCGGTTTCTTTTGGTCTTACCCATGCCAACCACTTCTATGGGACTGGTGCTGTATCATACTCTTAGGGAAATTCATCTCGTAAGCGACAACTTAAATCTTGATCCAGGTGTACAGCCATTGCAAATTCGGTAGACTATGGTCACTGTGACAATTTCAATTAAGGGTTGATCTTGTGATCGTCACTCTCAAATTCATATCCTTTGAGTTGATTGCAGCTACGTTCGTACCTGTATCCGCTGTCACACTCAGCGGTTTACCAATCACTACGCATATAGCCTAAATGGCTCTCACTCCTCTTGCAATGATACCAGGGCAGCGAATGGTTATACAGAGCGAGGAACCACAACCCCTGTTGAGCAGCAAGATAGCAGTATTGATGCGCCGCAGCTGCAACTTGAGATAATGAGGGAGGACACACCGTAGAAAACAATGTGAATACTTCGCAGATTATTCAATAAATATGGAATTACGTCTAACGTGGTTCACAAGCGAGTCGGCCACTTTGCACCGGTGCGTCCCCATCAACACTATAACGCGTCATGACTCAACAACGCACCTCTCAAACTTCATATACTGAATCAGATCTTCAGCTTGCTCTTTTTGATATCCAAACAAAACGTGTTCAAAGCCAAAAACGTGCTGCTACTATTTATAACGTGCTGGGAAGCGTCTCCGACGCGACTGTGAAGCCAACTCAAAGCGTCTTAATAAGCTAGAAGAGGAAGCTATAGTTAAGCGTATTCTTGAAGATTCTACGCAAGGATTTGCCTCTACGAAGAATGAAGTTCGAGCAATGGCTGATAAACTCCTGCATGAGCGCGCCAGCGACCCTGTTGGCAAGAACTGGGTTGATAACTTTATTGAGCGAACTCCTGAGCTCCGTACGCGCTGGAGCCGTCCATGCGATCACCAGCGAGCTCTCTGCGAAGACTCAGCGCTTATTAAGGGCTGGTTCGAGCTAGTTCAGAATACGAAGGCGAAGTACGGTATCGTGGACGAAGATATCTACAACTTCGATGAGACTGGCTTTATGATGGACAAGATTTTATCACGGTCAGTTATCAAAGCCTTTGAGAGTTTTGGGAAAAAGAAGTGGATACAGCCAGGCAACCGTGAGTGGGTTACTGTGATCCAAGGCGTAGGCGCTTCGGGTCGCCGGCTACTCTTCAAGAGACTCTAGACGAATCAAATAAGCGTAAGAGCCGGAAGCAGTAATACGTACGGACAAAAGAGACTCGTACTGTAGGTAAGCCACAAGATATATTAGCTGAACGGGCGGGTAGTAGTCGTGGCGACGGCGAGAGCGCGCTGAAGAGGGTGCGAGGAGAGAGGCGGTGCGGGCGTTGTAGGGAGACTGGACATAACGCCCGCACCTGTGCAGTTGAGATAGATAGTGCAAGTGATAGTGGTGATTCTGATAATTAATTTGATATAACGTGGTTCACAAGTGAGTCGCTAACCCAAGCGAGTCGCTAACGCCTCACCAGCGCGTCGACTTCGCAACGTTATCACAGCTATTCAGTATAGTATATTAAAAATCGTAATAAGCCAATTTACTCCTCAGATCTATCACTATCACTAGCACTATCAATTTCAACTGCGCAGGTACGAGCGTTGTGTCCAGTCTGCTTGCAACGCCCGCACCGCCTCTCTCCTCGCACCCTCTTCGACGCACTCTCACCACCACCACGACTGCTACCTGCCTGTTCAGCTAATACTTCTTGTACCTCGCCTATAGTAAGAGTCTCTTCTGTCCGCACGTATCGCCGCTTGCGGCTCTTCCGCTTATTTGATTCGTCTAGAGCCGCTCGAAGCGTACTCATTTCCTCCATCATAAGCGTCATTTTATGTGCCATTTGCTGAGCCCCCTTACTTAGCTGCGCGATCTGCTCGGTGAGTGAATTGGCAGAAGACCCACGGCGCTTTCTCACGCTCTCTTGAATGAGACCAATTTGAGCCTCGACTTCGCGCGCGTTGCGTGGTGTCTGCGCCTCCCAGGCGGCTGCCCGTCGCGGTGATTGATATGGTGTCTGCACTACCACATCAAGCTTTGATAGCACAGCCTGTGGGTCATTTGGGACTAGACCAGCGCCTCTGAAGCCAGCTTGAATGTTCTCCTTGGTAATAGACTGCTCAAAAGCAGCCTTAAAGGCTGGCAGGAAGGTCTCCTTGCTGATATAGTTGGTGCGGTTGCGTACCAAGCCCGAAACGGCGTCGCCATACTTACGCTTCAACGGCGAAAAGCAGGCGACGTCAAGGGGCTGTAATAGGTGAGACAAATGTGCAGGCATATGGAGAAGAATGGTATTCTTCTCCTTGCAAAGATCTTAAAAATCAACGGAGCAGTGGCTCTCGTAGCCATTAATAATAAGCAGTCAATACCTGTAATGGGCGGGCGACAGCCCGGCGCACGACTACACAGTGCGCTCATTTCGCCAAAAAGGCTGGCACAAGACAGCAAAGCTTGGTGTTGTCTTGGTGTAGTCAGTACTTATCGCCGTCGTCGTTATCTTCCTTAGATCTTAGGGCGTAGCCCATCACAATACCCACCTATAGTATAGCTCTTTGTATAGGTGTCAAAGTGCTCTAACTAGGCAAGCGTAAGCTAATTATTCGTCCAGCTATTAAGACTTACTTTAAGAACCTAGTTGGCAGCCAAATTCTTAAACTAGACGTTGACAAGCACCTTACCTATAAAGACAACGAAGAGTGGTAGATAGCGACTAAACGCGCCTACGTCTTAGATTACAGTAGGCTAGCAAATGGGTATGGGGTTATCTGGCCGGGTTGGGGTAGGGTATAGGGTGTTACGAACCTAAAAGAGAGGACAGCACAAAGATATGGAAAGAATGAAGGAAGGAGCCCATGTCAAGGCCTCACGAAAGACAAAGACATACAGGGACCAATGACGACTACGCGCCCCGCATCCCACGGTCTTGGCGGAACGCCACCATGAGACAAGTCACTTGTGTCCCATGGAATCCCACGGTGTCCCATAAATTCCCATACGTAGGACAACACGAACCATGTAGAACAATGTAGGACATACCAAGTATATAGCAATAGGCACCGACCCCCTTATGGCTTGATGTATTCAACTTAAGTTACGAGTACAAGTACTACAATACAATAGTTACTTGAGAATCCTTTGTTCATATCACTCCGTTGCTTCATCCGCGAAAACCAACCTCTAGAGTCTTGACACCAGAAGTCTTGTATTACTTCCTGTAAGCAGTTGAGTGTGTGTGTGAAGTGTTGTGTATTCTCATGTGTATGATGATAGAAGCAAGTTTAAATACAGCGTTATTAGTCAGTGAGTAACCACGTGACTATACATGGTACTTCTGGGCTTACACATAAGGATTTCTTAACTCAGCGAGAAGGAAGAATTACTCTTGCTCTTCAGGCCTTTCGTACGGGTCAATTTAAGACTATATGAAGCGCTGCTGCTGCCTATAACGTACCTCTTCAACGGCTTTCTGATCGGCTAAACAAAATCACCTTTCGGCCTCAAGTAACCCCAAACTGCCGTAAGCTTACTACAACTGAAGAGCAGATAATCGTACGGTATATCTGCTTCTTTCTACCAAGCAGAGATGTGGACGTGTCCTTCGTAGATAATGAATGGCGGGGTAACGTATCCCGCAGCGCAGATGCTCCGAATGACTGTAACCCACTCGCGATTGCCTGGCTGCGTAAGAGTAAGCCTCGTACGACTCTCTACGCCTGTAACTACCTTCATTGAGCCAGTTACGCCCATCTGAAAGCCAGTTTCATCAAAGTTGTGGATATCGTCTGAATCAACACCATACTTCTCAATTGTCTCTCGCACGAGCTTGAACCACGCGTTAATAACCTCTGGGTCCTCCTGCTGTATTCTCTGACGATCCTTTGCTCGATTGAAGGCTGTTATAAGCTCGTCCGAACGCGTTATGAATCGCTCTGGCCAGTTCTTGCCTAAAGGCTGACCACCTCGTACGCGCAGTAGTTTCTCTGCCATATCTGCTACCTCACGAACTCGGGGGCAAATCCTCACGAGTCTGGGTCAAGAATATATCGTACGATTGTTTGCTCCTCGGGTATAGTAAGCTTGCGATAGTTTGGGGTTACTTGAGGCCGAAAAGTAATTTTGTTAAGCCGATCAGAAAGCCGCTGAAAAAGAACGTTGTAGACAGCAGCAGCGCGTCGTATAGTCTTAAACTGGCATGTACAAAAGGCCTGATGAGCTAGAATAATTCTACCTTGTCGCTGAGCTAAAAAAAAACCCCCCTTATGTTGTTGATGCATAGTGTTTCGTATGTGAAGTTGGCAATGCCAAGAAAAAGTGGCCCACTCGATGGGGTGGCCCTCTCGATGGTGGGATACGTTATTTTGTTAAAATGAGGTGTTGGCACGATAAAGGGATCACGGGGTGAATCAACTTGCAGCTGCAATACTATGGTGAGGAAGCGGATTGATTGTCTGTATGTGCTATCGTGTCCAGTATTTACAGCGCCTGCGCGCACGGACGCAGACGCACGATCCGGTAAGCAGCGGGGACCACGACGTCCTTGCGACTGCTCGTGTCAACCAATCAGTTTCGCTTATCAGTAGGACTCGTTCGAGTCCTAATTGATTCCGACATGAGGTCCCTCTGGTAGTATGACTACCATGGATAATAGAGTGGGAGGAGGGACAAGGTAGGGTGGCTACAACGTATTGTCTTAACTTTCGTGTATCTCACTACTATTCTCACTCTTTTGTGGTTGGAGCTATGACCAACTGGACAGTGCCTACCACAACGGGATATAATGTGACCCCTAAGGACCTTCCACCCTGGGCTGAACTCATATATTCTCAACATATTTAAATAAGGTTTAGCAAGGGTAGGAGAGATATCTGCTACAGGCTGGGTTCTAGTAGGAGGCTGCAGGGTACCAGAAGTTATTGTATTGCTTGAGCTACGGAGGTTTACTGATATGCAGTGTCTACTTATACTCGCCCCATAGGCTACGAGCCTCACCTCGATTTAGATAGCCCCTCCCCCACCTACACCAAATTGATAAACCCACGTAGCTACCTGCAGGCCTTCAGCCTGCACATCTTATATAGCCCTCGGGCTGAAACAGGACGTTAATCAACAACAACAACAACAATAATAATAATAATAATAATAATATACTCGCCCCACGGTGCCTATGTAGTTCGGAAGAACTAGGCACCGTGGAGCGAGTAGTGTCTATCATATGCCCTGTCTCCCATCAAGCTTTACAGCGTAGGCAAAGCCTATCCCATAACACTATTTAACTAGTTAATTAACTAACGTGCGGGATCAGTGAGCTGGTTAGATCAGCTTACATAAGAGATTCTACCCCTGTCCGATCTTTGCTAACTTAATATTTAATTAGCTGTAAAGGTGTACGTATAAATTGGTCGAAGTCCCGGACTTAAACGCCGTCAACTGCGATAAATTCCTTTTTCCTTAGGTAAAACCTATATTCTGATCATCGAACTTTCGTAATGCGATACATTATCTTTCTCTTCTTCTCATTGAGCTTCGCCAAGAGACCCTGGTCGACCATCAAATATAAATGCAGTGATAGCAGTAGCATATCCTATGATAACTGTGATCCACTCGATACTTTAGATTGTGGTCTTTGCGCTCGGTATGTATGTGTCTCCCACTTCTTTATAACTAATAGTTATTGATTATGTAAAACCTTACTGATTTCATTCTTAGTGTCCTGGACAAAGTGGAGGAAGGTCTGCTGCAGGGTTTGTCTCTGGTATTCTACGATTGCTTTTATGATACTGATTATGTCTTTAGTCCTGGTAAAATCTGTACCTGTTACTGTTCTTAGGCTTGGTGTTATGGGCTAGAGACCTCTGCTCCTTTGACCTCGTCGATGACCTCGGTTCCCTTCCGTACGGCTCGACTGCCGCTTAGGCGACCAGCCCATTCGCCTGCCCCTATTGTTTGTATATATATAGATATTTGCGTAGCCTAGAGCTTACCTCTCTATCGAATACAATCTCGTCATGTGAGCAGTTCAGTGTCTAAGGAGTATTGTGTATTGTCTTGTGTATCCTATAGGAGCAAGTTTAATTATAGAGTTGTTAGTTAATGAGCAACCACGTGACTATATACAGTACTTCTGGGCTTACAGTAGCAGGTTGTCTCTTTGTATAAAGGGTTGAAGGATGCGTAGCGCCCTAGAGTCAAAGGGACCGGACCCACTGTTACACGGGGTATCACAAGATGCTATGAGCACAAGTCCAAAAGCTTTGGGAAGCGTTGGTGAATTGCTACGTACACTATCTGTGAAGACTCAAGATATTACGTAAGAAAACAGGACAGAAATTCGTCATCTGTCCGTATAAGTAAGGTGACAGCGATCGGATAGCTCGGAAGCTCTACCCCGCACACAGCAGTGGGCAACCCCCACAATAGGACCAAAGCAGAGAGCATAAGAAGAGAACCTTGTACGCACGTAGATAGGCAAGAATTTTGAATACACACACCTGTCTTTTTGGTAACCCTTCTGCGTTCGTGCAAACCCTCTTTAGCCCCGCGCGCACATGCTTCGTACCTTGCTGTTTGCACCCGGTTCATGCTTATGCTAACTAGCTACAGAGCCCATTCAACATCAACAGAATATATCATGGGCGGCTAGTCAATGTGTCCATCAACCAAGTAAACCATCGATCCTCTTACTTGACTTGACTGGCGAGAATGCTTTACCTTGCTTGATTGGTTGACTAGGAGCCTTTGTTTTGCTTGGTTGGTTGACATTACTCGATAGAATTTCCCAATTTTATATCTATATGTCGCAGACTATGCAAGGATATATCGATATGAGTTACATCCGATGTTATGCCAGGACATATCGGCATGAATTACGGCCAACACTATGCCAGGATATATCGGCATGGACTACAGCCGATGTATGTCGATATTCTACATGTAACAAGCCCCTGCAATGGTCGTGTACAAAAGACAATTGTAGAGAGCACAACATCAAAAAGACAAGAAGAAGATCATACATACAAGACACACAATACACTCATCAATTCACCGCACGTACGCGTGCAACAAACAAAAACCTCCATTTTCTCACCGCACCTACGCGTGCGACAGTTATGAGCCCGGGAACCTTCGCCTGCACCAAGATTACATTTTATTACCTCCAAAACACCGTACACGATGTCGACAAGAGACCACAACCTTCCAATGCTCAACTCCAGAAGCGACTGGATTGATTGGTACAACTCCATCGAAGACCTAGCTAAGTCCAACAACGTTTGGCAGTATTGCGACCCTGAAGGTCTTGAGCAACTGAGCTTCACAACGGACCAGCCGTCCGATTCAGCTAGCAAAGACACTATCCAGAAGTTTCAGAGTCTGCAAAGCATCTTCGATTCCAAGAAGAAGAAGTACGACAAAGTCTCTGACCGCATCGACTACACCATCTGCCAAGAGTTCAAACAACACTACCTTGGACGACATACTGTGCGTGGGAAGCTCATTGCACTGCAAGACAGCATTCAACCAAATTCCAAGGACCAGCGTCAGAATGTTCGAAATGAGTTTGAGAAGCTACGCAAAGGACCTGGAAACACAAGCCTTGATAAGTGGCTATCAAGATGGCCTGTTCTGGTTAACAGCGCCAATCGCTTCAAGATGGAGAACCTTAGCGAAGCGCAGATATGCGATGCATTCGTTGAAACATGCCGAGATATCAATCCGCCATTCTACAACTACATGAAATCAAAAGACGCGCAGACTGAGAGTCAATCATCGATCATCAACCAAACAGCAGCAGCCATGAGGCAAATCGCCGACGCGCTGATCACAGCATTGAACACAATTAATCCAGATCATGCCAGTACCCATACTATGGACGCTGCCGACGACTCAGACATTCCAGAGGACGACGCAGATGATACACCTCTACAACAAGCCCAGGCAAAGATCAACAAAGCGCTGAGGAAGTTCAGAAAGCTACAGCCAATTATGTCTGACGAAAGCATCACAATAGGCTACTGCATCAAACAATTTCGAAGCATGGCTCCACCTAGTGAAAAGACCATTAAAGGACGTGCAGCCCACGCAACACTCCAAGGAAGAAAGCACAACCGAGATGCTGAGACACCAGAGGAGAAAGCCGAAAGACCAAAGAAAAAGCGCGATACGGCAAGAGCTGGCTCGAGCTCTTCTTCTCAGCCTACCAGCCTCAGAGATTGTGTTTGCGGCAACCAGCACTTGTACTCAGACTGCTGGTACCTAGCTCCAGCCAAGGCTCCAGCGTCCTGGACGCCCGTGATGCAAACTCAATCAAGAGTCATTTCGTCAATTGCAGGAAGCAAGCGACTAAAAGACAAGATTGAAAAGCAACTAAGCCGGAACAATGTCAGACTACCAGACTTTTGGCCAAACGAGAGTACAGAGAGTCAATCAAGAGGATCTTCACAACGAGAAGAATCTGATACGACATCAGTCTCCGCAAGGCAAGGAAACTCTAGAGCATCATTCGCAACGTCAAGGTCTGCTGCTTCAAGCATGACAGAGCACCACGATAACGATGAATACTTCCGTCTCGACAATTGCGCGGACACATACGTCTGCAACGACCGCTCACGCTTCACCACGTACAAGTCAACATGCGACGAAACTATTCGCTTCGGTAACTCTTTCACAAATATAGAAGGGGTAAGAAGCGTCACTATCAAGGTGAAGACGACCACTGGTTACAGCCTCGTACAGCTCAAGGACGTGGCATATGTTCCTGACTTCCATTGGAACCTAATGAGCACGCATGCATTAGAACAGCAAGGGCTTTTCTTCAACACACAAACCTGCTGGATGGAATTTTCCAATGGAACAAAAGCATTTGAAGTCACAAGGCGCGGCGCATTCAGAGTTGTGGAGCTCGACATGGAGCAAACCCAACAAAACTCGCGAAGAGCGGCAAATGCATCTACAAAAGAGACCTCACGAGACGCGAAAACATCTACAGCATCACTAGACGTATGGCACGCGAGGTTAGGCCACATCCGAAAGGAAGCTGTTCAACATGTACCACACGCAGTGCAAGGCGTTCAACTTAGCACAACAAACTTTGAACGAGAAGCGGAGCTGTGCCAAGTATGCGAACTCTCACAAGCACGCCGCCAGATCTCAAGAATTCCAACCTGGAAAGGTAGCTATCCGTTCGAGAAAGTGCATCTCGACCTGAATGATATGGAGGAAGCATTCAATGCGGACTCATGGGTAGTCCATTTCTATTGCGATCACGCATCCTACCACATATCCTTCAACAGCTCGAGCAAATCACAACAAGAGCTCATCTCAGTGACAAAGGAATTCCTTGCGATCACGAATGACAACTGGGGTTTCACAACTCGATATATCCACTCGGATAGGGAAAAAGGCTTAGGCAACGAATGGAAGGAGCTAGTCGCAGCAAGAGGCATTACGTTCACTGCAACGCCGCCAGATACACCAGAACAGAACGGTCTTGCTGAACGTTCTGGGGGGGTGATCATCAACATGGCAAGAAAACTTCGGATACAAAGCCAATTGCCCCACAAACCCTGGCCACATATTGTTGCATATGCTACACGGCTTCTTAATCGGATACCAGTGCAACGCAAAGACTGGAAGACGCCTTTTGAGATGGTACATTCTCGCAAGCCAGACCTATCAGGGATCAGAATCATCGGATCGAGAGCATACGTTCTAGTCAAGAACCTGAGAGACCGGCCAGCACGAGCAAAGCTACACGACAAATCGCTCATGGGATGGCTGATAGGGACTGAAGGGACTAATATCTATAAGGTCTGGATACCAGCGTCCAACCGCGTCATCACATCGAGAGACGTAAAAATAGATGAGAAAGTCCGCTACCAACCACAGCAGCCTTCAGCAGCTCCTCAAAGCGACCGTGTACTGGTCAATATGTTAAACGAGATTGACGAATCAGATAATGACAGTGGTATCGAGGTAGGTGAAACAGCAATTCAAGAACCAGAAGAACCAGCAACTGTCGTACACCTAGACTCGTCAAAACCGTTGCAGCAAGACGTCTCAATGCAAGTACAACAAGAGGCAACGAAGAAGACTGTTATGCCAGCACCTAAGACACAAGACGTTCCCGCAACAAGAAACAGGCATATTGACGCGACTGTTCTCAAGAACTTGCGATCGAGATCGGGGAGAAACGTACGACTGTCACAGAAAGGTCAAGACGCAGTCAGCAATCTTGAAAGGTACACTGCAAAGAAAGCACGACGACAAGCATTTGCGCTTTTACTTGAACGATCAAAGCTAGGCCAACAAGTTGCGCATGCTTTTGCATCAGCACAGATGATCCGAACTCACCGCCGAGATCTATTGCCACCACCAGAGTACTGGCATCAGGTGAAAAGACATGCCCAAGGCAGAGAATTCAGGCATGCCGCCGATGCTGAACTAGAATCGCTGAAATCAAAGAAAACATTCGAACTTGTAGACTTCCCAAAGGACAAGCAAATACTACCATTGAAGTGGGTGTTCACCTACAAGTTTGACGAGGCTGGATACCTTAGCCGCCACAAAGCACGAATATGTGTGAGAGGCGATCTACAGCACAATGTCTCAGACGATATCTACGCAGCGACTGGCGCGTACCGCAGCCTCCGAATACTCATGGCTCTCGTAGCTGCATTCGGACTCATTTGTCACCAAACAGACTTCAAGAATGCCTTCACCAATGCAGATATGGATGAAGAGGTCTATACTACATGTCCACCTGGTTACAACCAACTAGGCAAAGTCTGGAAGCTTCGAAAAGCACTCTCAGTTCGTACGCCATCTAGGCCTGGTTGATATCACATCACAGATTGATCCAGATGAAGATGAAAGCATGAGCTATGATGAAGGCCAGACCTCATCTGAAGCAGAGTGAGATCTGAGGGGGTGTGTCGCAGACTATGCAAGGATATATCGATATGTCCTGGCATAACATCGGATGTAACTCATATCGATATATCCTTGCATAGTCTGCGACACTATACTAATCTACAGGAGCATACCAGTTCAAAGAAGGTGCTTTTGACACTCAATTACCGCTACAGTCCCTGAATTGAGCCGATTTTGTTCATCTGTGATGACCTTTGCCTGTGAGAATACCCGCTCACACTTAGCACTCATTGCAGGACAACTAAACAGATCAAACGCCATCTTAGAGAGCACAGGATAGCAGAATTGCTATCAGTCAGTTCAGTCAGTCCAGAGAGCTCCGGACTGACTGAACTGAGTTACCTGACGTCAAACTGAGATAATTGCTCCTGTATTTTCGAGATTTCTTCCTCCGATAGTGTAAGCGCTAACCCCAAAGTTGACGTAGTCGTTGGCTGTATACCAAGCCTCCTCCAGCTCTTCAAACTCTGCAAAGCTGAGACAAGCTCTGGCTTTATATGGAGTCGCCGCGTGCCTAACATGTCACCAAGCTCGCTGAAAGTCCGTTCACAGTCTACCGCTGCCGCTGGTATTGTTAGAACGTCGATAGCAAACCTCGAGAGTATAGGGAATTGCGCAGTCTCCCCACCAAAACAACATTGCAATACTTCTTACGCAACACCACCGCGATTTTTCTTATTAAGTAGAACAAGATATTGTTCTTTAGACGCGTCGCTATCTTCTATATCCTCTAATTCTACTTGGAACGTACGGGAGTTGTGTCCAATTTGGCTGCAACGCCCGCAGCGCCGTTCACTGCGCACCCTCTTCGCAGGCGTTGCACCCTCATTACAGCTGCCACCATCTGCCTCAGCGATCTGATCAGCTACCTGGCCAACTCTCTGGGACCCCTCTGCCTGTACGTAGCGCCGCTTGCGAGTTTTTCGCTTTGTTGCCTGCAAGGATGAGAAAGGCTGAGATACGCTTCCCTGTTGCGCCGACGCCTTGTATCAGCGTAACCCACTCACGATTGCCTGGCTGCATCTTCTTTGTTCTTCCTGGTTTGTGTGAGCCCGTAATAACTGACTGTGATAAAATCTTGCCCATAACGAAGCCAGTCTCATCGAAGTTGTAGATATCTTCGTCCACGATACCGTACTTCGCCTTCGTATTCTGAACTAGCTCGAACCAGCCCTTAATAAGCGCTGAGTCTTCGCAGAGAGCTCGCTGGTGATCGCATGGACGGCTCCGGCGCGTACGCAGCTCAGGATTGCGCTGGACAAACCTATCAACTCAGTTCTTGCCAACCTCCTCTCCGCCACGCTCTCGGAGCAGTCTATTGGCCATATCTCGCACGTCGTCTCTCCCACAGGGTAGTCCTCGCTCAGCCTCAACTATTACGCGTTAAGTAATAGCCTCCTCTTCTAGTTTTGTTAGGCGTTTACAGTTGGGCTCGCAGTTGCGTCGAGAGTGCTTTCCGTCGCGTCGTCGGCGTATTGTTGTTTGTGGTACGTTATAGATTTTTTCAGCCCGTCGAATACTTTGAATTTGATTTTTACTAAGCTCAGAGACTACCGGTTGAATATCAGCTTCGGTATAGCTTCTACGAGGTTGTGGTTGTCGAGACATCACGTGTTATTGTTGCGACGTTGTTTTAGTGAGGAGACTGCGCCGCTCGGTGGTGAAACACGTTAGGGTGGGTGGACACGTCGTGCGCACGGACACGTCATGCGCGCGTGGCCTCACAACCGCCTCTCCTTCATCACCTAATATCTCTACCGCCATGAGTAACATTGAGGCTACGCTTGCAGCTATCGAGGCCTTAGAGCCTGGAAAGCCTTTTACGTATACTGAAATTGCTAAAAAGTATGGTGTTGTTCGATCTACGCTCGCCCGAAAACACCAAGGTTGCACTACCTCGCGTACAATAGGCTATCAAAACAATCAAATTCCCCACCCCCACCAAGAGCAGGCTCTTATAACCTACATTGATAGCCTTACAAGAAGAGGCCTACCTCCTACTCGAGCTATAATGCAGAACTTTGCCTCGCAGATTGCTAAGAAGGAGATAAGCCTCAAGTGGGTTGATCGCTTTGTGCATCGCTATCCGGATCGCCTCCTGTCAAAGTGGACGATCAGCCTTGATAATAATCGACACAAGGCTGATTCAAGAAAGAAGTATAGCCTCTATTCCAGCCTCCTACGCGATAAAATTGATCAATATCACGTCGAGGCGCGTCCTATCTACAATATGACGAGAAGGGCTTCTCCCTTGGTGGAGTAGGGCGTTCAAAGAGGATCTTCAGTAAGCCTTTGTACAAGGCTAGAAAGAGAAGGATTAATATACAAGATAGCTCGCGCAAGTAGATAACGCTACTAGCTTGTATTTGCGCTGATGGATCTTACCTCGAGTCTGCCCTTATATATCAATCAGCCTCAGGATTAATACAGGACTCCTAGATACAGGCCCTTGAGGAGGAGCTGCATCAGATTCGAATATCCTCATCATCTTCTGGATGGACAAATAATGAAATAGGCCTCGCGTGGCTTCAACAGGTGTTCGATCGCAGTACAAAGGCAAAGGCTCGATCCTCCTATCGATTACTGGTTGTTGATGGCCATGGATCTCACCTTACAATGGATTTTATTAGCTACTGTAATCAAAATAAGATCCTCCTCGCAGTATTTCCTTCTCACTCAACCCATACGTTACAGCCTCTTGACGTCTGCATGTTTAAGCCTCTCTCAACAGTGTACTCAAACGAGGTTTCTGCCTTTATGGATAGGAGCCAAGGCCTCGTATCTATGAGTAATAACGATTTCCTACCCCTCTTCTACTGAGCCTGGCAGGCCTCCTTTAAGGAAACAACGATCAAAAAAGCCTTCGAGGCTGCAGGCCTCTCGCCCTTAGATCCTGAGGTTATACTGCAACGCTTTGATGATAACCTTATTCTATCAAGCGATAGTGAGTCCTCTGTGCTAAGTGCCTCTAATTGGAGGAAAACTGAACGCCTACTGCGTGAGGTAGTGAAGGATCGAGGAGACAAGCGAGCTCAAAAGCTCAGCCAAGCCTTCCACCAAATCTCAGCCTCAAAAACGCTCCTTGAGCATGAGGTTAAGGGCCTACAAGAGGCTCTAACTAACGAGAGACTACGAAGGAAGCGAGGGAAGCCTCTGCCTCTGCAGGAGGCTGAGGAGTATCAGGGTGGAGCTGTATTCTGGTCTCCAAGGAAGGTGAAGGAGGCGCGCGATCGCCTACGACTCCAGGAGGAGGAGGAGCAGCTACAACTCCAAAAGGCCGAAACAGCAAGGCAACGTGATGAGGCAAGGCAGGCGGAGGTGAGGGAGAAGGAACAGAGGCGTCAGGCGAGGCTTACAGTGAGCCTATTAAGGCAGAGAGAAGGAGAAGGCTATTGAAAAGGCCTCAAGGATCGCGGCTCGCAAGGTTGCAAAACAACTTGAAAAAGCCATTAAAACTTCTCAAAAGGGTAAGAGGAGGAGCTTTAAGGTTCCTACGAAGGCTATTCGAAAAAAGAGGCCTATCGCGAGGCCTAAAGGTGATGAGGAGCCTCAGGGAGGTGCTGCAGGCTCACCACCTCCAACCTCGCGTCGCGGCCGTGTAATTAGAACTCCAATTCGATTTCTATAGCTATATATATATCAAGGCCTATTAATCTCACCACTTAAAAACATTGTGATAATATCCTTTCGGTGTGGCTCTACAGCCTCGTTTTTGAGGTAGTTTTGGTGAGGCCGCGCGTGCATGACGTGTCCGTGGGCACGACGTGTCCACCCACCCTAAGGAGCGCGACTCCATGGAGTAGTCTTAAGCTTAGGAGCACAATTAGACAGGCTAAGATAACCAGATTGTATTCGATAGGGAGCTAAGCTCTCGGCTACGTAGCATATCTATATAAAATGCTAGTTGCTAGAGCAATAATCAGGTCAGGTAGGTAGAGTTAACGAGGTCGTAGACGAGTATAGGAGGCGAAGGGCGTTCAGCCCATTACATAGCCTTCTACGTAAAAGTTATCAACCGCGGCTATCAGGCTACCTAGAACGCTGTTATTATGTCCGTGAAGGTTTAGTCGCCCTTAACCCTCCTACGCGCCTTTATCGTACTACAATATCCCGCTATAGTTGTAACAGGTCGAGTCCTATTAGACTGTGTACGCAACTACAACGCGCCCACCGCGCCAAAAAGGCTAGCACAAGATATCAGAGCTGCTAATATCCTTGTGTAGTTGATACATAAGATAGCCGCCGCCATCTGTACTGTGATAGGCAGTCCAGCCCATCACAATAGTTACCTCGAGGAGAATTAATCACTAAGTCGCTAAGCACGATCTCTAAGACTACACCAGCTAGTCTATAGCGAGGCATGCCGCCAGCGATGCTAATAGGAAATACCTAATATTGGGGAACCTAGCGCGCATCTTCTTAGTAAGGATTATGGTACTAACTAGCTGCTAGCTGTTCCTATCCTTTACTGTACGCTAATAATGACCTTATGTTTTCTAATCTGGCCGCCTAGGTAGTATGTGTTCTAGTACTATACCTCGTCTTGCGAATACTCTTCGTTCAGCGCCAGCCTTGCAGACTCTTTCTCTAACGGGAGAGGGCAGATCCATCCTATAGCAGACTGGTTATTCTTAGCCATTGCAGTAGCCAGGTCTTTTCCGAAAACGGTAACAAAAGGCAATGGACATTAGTGAGTAGCAGAAGCAGCAAGCGGAGGCAGCGCGCAGGTCTGAGTAATGGCGCTTAAAAGCAGCCGAACGAGGATTTAAGCAGCAGCACAGCGCTTCTACATCTCATCTCATTAGAAATTGTTAACTAATCTCCACTGCACTATTGGACATCACTGTCGATCGGTATTAATATGGTTTGATACGATGCAAGCGGCGTTGCAGATGAATGCATAGATGCCAATCAGGTATGTTGAGCTTACGCGGCGTGAGGCGCAGCCTATGCAGAAGATAGGAGAAGCCTCAGGAACGTGTATTGTGAAGTGTATCGTTATCTGTATTGAATTTGTAATGACGAACTTCTTCCTCAAGTAACGGGAGCCAGCCCGAAGTCTCAATGAAAAAGATTCGCGTCAGTCCGAGGTAGTGCGATACGGACGACACTGTGAGGACGACTATGAGCAAGCCCAGGGAGCCGTCCACTAGTTGCAAAAATAAGAATAATCTTGAATGTGACCGTAGTCACGTTTCAGAGATTAAACTGAAAAGAACAGATACTACACTTGATCTAAGCCAAAATATAGAGAGTGGAGGTTAAATTAATTGATATTGTATTTATCTTAAGAATATAGAGTTGACTATAATGCTTCGTGCGTAGTCCAAAATTTCCTATTTTGGAATTTTGGTTCGATCATTTCAATTCTATTTTTTGAGGCTTCTTCTTACGTAATATCTGCTCTTCGTGTATAGTCCAAAATTTCCTTTTTTGGAATCTCGGTTGTATCATTTTAGTTTTCTTTTTCCAGACCTCTACTCACACGATGTTAGCTCTTCCTGTGTAATCTTAGATTTCCTTTCTTCGAATTCCGGTTATGTTATTTTGATTTTGTTTTTCTAGGCTTTTATCTATGTGATATTGTCTCATCGTGTGTAGTCCGAGATTCCGTTTTTGGAATCTCAGTTAGTTATGTGATATTGCGATTACGGTTTTCGGTTTCCTATCACGCGTAATCAGAGAACGTATACACAAGTTATGTGCATTAGATACAACAGTTATAATAGTAATTCAATTTAGACACATATGTTTTCGCGTTTCACGCGGTGATGTTACTGTTTTCTCATTATGTAAAGCAAAATCTGAAATGCTCTCTCAAAAAAACTCACGTGACGAGCTCTTTAGTGACATACAATAGTGAGAACTACCGTTTTGAAGAAGATAGACGATCTAAATTTCATATCAGATACCGTTTATGTTTTGCCTTATGGAGGGGACTCTGGTCCCAAAATTTGATATTTGTTTGTTGGCCTCCTATCCGCTCATCTTCATACGTATTCCGAATATGGCAACACATCTACGGTTTTGATGACGCAAGACGGCGAACAACGCAATGATGGGAAGATAAGCTACACGTGAGCCTTCTACAACATTTAGCTTCCCAAATCCAAGTTTGGAGCTCGACACTGTCCTTACATTGACTACAAGGATTGTACTTTGTGAGGCGGTGTACTCTACCCTTATTATCAATATCTTACAAGAGGTTTGCTTACTCAGGTAGCGCCCGTGTACTGAAAGAAAAAGCAGGCCTCTTTTCATCAGGCTAACGAAAGTGCGGCCGTCAATGCGAGGTCAGACAATAACGTCGACAGTGCCACATCCTGCAAGGCTACATCCTAGAAGAATCAGATATTTCACCTACATATACAAGATTATACCACTTCTTTTGTAGTATTACTTGCAATCATGGGCAAACCAACTAAGAGATCAGCAAATCTTCAACGAAAAGGCCTGACAGCAGACGCTTTGCTAGCCCAGTCGTACAAGCAATGTAAGAAAAGGCTAGCTGCATCAACAGACAGGAACTACAAGGACGCACAGAAACTATGGGACGAGTATGAACCCTCTATATCAGACATAATCTACTTGCCTAAGATACTAAAGTGGATCAGATACTGCGCATACACCGGCAGACCTTCTCTGCTGCAGCCAGGGTCACATGTGCCTGATGTCCACCAACTTAAGCAATTCTTACATTGGTGGGCTGGGAGTTCTGAAGGACGAATCCAAGCACAAGTGAGCGTTGTCTCTTGCGAGGTTGTCTGGGCTAGAGTTCAATCAGTTATTCTCCAAGTAACAGGAAATCGTGTACCTACTCAAGTCAACACAGATGTACTCGCAGTAAGTGGGTAGTATCTTTTGAGGGAGACAGCGTAATCTAACAAATGTAGTGGATACGAACAAACCTCACTCAGGAACTTTGTTTAACGACAGAGAGAGTGAAAAAAGGTTTATGTGACTTGGTTGTGTTCACAAATCTTATGAAACAGCTTTGGTGTCACGACGCTGACGAATTTGAGTGGGAACGCGAACGTGTGCAGACCGCCTTTCTACTGCAGATACACATGTTCACGGGAGGCCGGCCTGGCGCGTTTGTCCCTACGGGATACTACCCTGACATCCATCTAAAATACGAGGATGTCGAGTTTTTACTCATCCGCGTAAAAGATGGGCAGGAAAAATTTGGCCTAGTACTACGACAAGGATGGAGAAAAGGAGAAAAACAAATGTTGGATGCAAAGTGAGTCTCTCAAAGTCCATCATAAACAGCGCTGACGAAAATTCAGGTTGCGTACCCTCTGGACGGAGGACGAGAGCATGATCTACTGCCCCGTTACGTCTTTTCTTGCATTGGCGCTTGCAGATGATGCATTCGTTTCAATAAAAAGCCGATCTGATCTTGAAAGTTTGAAGCTGGACGGTGGCGAAGACGTACGAGTCTTTCCATTCAAAGCTGAGATGCACGGAAAACCCTTCTTGGTAACGCGACGCGGAGGCACCATGCCATATTCGAGTTGGTGGTACAAACTCAAGTCCCTTAGCCAGAGAGCAGGGTATATGGAATATATCCGTCCCTACGATATAAGAAGGGGTACTGCGAACAAGCTTGATGGTAAATGAATCTCAACGTCTCGGATTATGGCCCTAATCTTTCGCAGAATCATCCAGCGTATCGACCAATTCAAGAAACCAACTTTTGGGTCACTCAAGTGATGCTATATATCAGCAATATTACCAGTCCGATATTTCAGCTGTAGATATAAAAGGCATTGTTCTGCGCGGTAAAGCGGACGCAGGTTTTGACGTTCAAACATTGCGCCGCAACCGCAGGCTCAAAAGATTACCCTCACGCCTACCATCACGAGAGCACCAAGAGTTCCTTGCCAACTGGAGACGCTTGACATGGGAGGGCGAGGCCAGTAAAGACGTCTGTGGCAAGCGGGCACGAAAGCAGGCTTGGAAGGCATTACAAAAATCGTGGACAGAGACTTACGTCACCGTTATCGCGCCAGAGCCCCCAATGCAAAGCAAAATCCCCAAATCTGTTGAGCGTTTTGGCAAATTGGATGAACCTACAACATTAAACGCTATCATGATGCAATACGACCCCCATCGGAAACTTATCAAAGAAGCTGCACTGCCTACCGAGTACAGTTTGCGAGCGTCTCCGATATTGGATAGCCTTTCGTGCTTAGCCAGTAAGAACTACGAACATCCAGCAGCCTGGTATCCAGGTACCGAACCGCGTCGACTCACAGATAAGAGAACGGAATGTCGATTCTGCAGGAAAGATTTTACTACGTAAATTCCACTACTCCTATAAACTGACACAGTAGCTAATGTATCTATAGAATGGCCCACAAACATCAGCAGCAGCATGTAGTGACATGTGCCTCTACACGAAGGATGCTATCAGCCGAAATGTCATGGCGACCACGTCTCTGCCATCGATGTAATATCTGGTTCGATAAGCTTGAAGACATTCGAGTACATTTGAAAGATCATTTTGACGAAATTGATACGTACTGTGGGATTCTTAGGCTTCGAAGTATTGTTGTATCAGCAGGAAGATGCCCGTTCTGCCTGGCAAACTCATGCTGGGTTAGGTGGGGGGAATATGAGAAAGTTGTTACAGCATTCACAAGCTCGGAAGATTTCAAAGACCACCTAAAAAAGCACTTGATGGAAATAAGGCGTGAGGGAGAGTCCCATCATTGTCCCCATCCAATTTGCTCGCAAGAGAATTCTTATGTCTGGGCAGACCTCATTCATCACTTCTACGATGACCACAGTATCACAGTGGATTTGTTTGGTACGGAAAGCTTTACAACCCAGCGCCCCCCTTCTGTGAAAGAGTCTCTCTTTGTACCATCAGATACTGAGGATTCAGAGCATGAAGCGTGGCTAGGGATACAAGAAACGTCCGCGAGAAAGAGGCAGAAAAAGACACTGAAACCGAGAGAAATGTTATTGAAGGACCTCAGAGGCTAGTCTATGTAGAACTAAACCTTAGTAACTGCAAATTGTCTCCTCTACGTAATTAATTAGTACGCTTGTTCTATAGTTTCTCATGAACTAAGGCTATGATATAGGGTTAATATTTTGTTTATCATGTAGAATATGAATAAGACTAGTTTACATCTGATAAAGCGACAGACCACCTTGTGAATTGTATGTGATAGCATAGTCGGCTTTTATATCTGTGTGAGCCTCTGACGTTGTATTGCTAATGTCCGTACTGTGAAAGTAGCCTCCTCCGTACTCATTCACAGTAACACCGTGACTACATCTTGTACAATACCCCTCCACACACCGTAGATGATCGATTATCCAGATAGCGACATCCATAGTTACATATTCTTTGCCTTTCAACACTCGTAGGTCACTGGTGATACCATGGCTATGTCCAGTGGTAGTCATATCTTGGGTTATAGGTTTTGCTGTTGCCGGTGTAGATGAAAAGTCTGAAATGGGTGTATGGAAACTTCTGGATTTGCGTTCAAATGATAATACACGCATCGCATCTTCTAGTCCAATCACACGTTGAGCATCCTGGTCCATTTGAGCTTGTTGTCCGAGTGCGACAAACTGTATGAGATAGCGAGGATGAATGAACCAAAGATAAGGGGGGATTTCGCACTGTCCATGACTTGCAGTTACAATTGCTAGCCGTTTTCTAGCTGAGTTCCCCAATCTGATTATTTCAAAAAGATGTTCTCCCGTGAACATCACATTCAAAAAATCCGACAAGGGTGGAATTGTAGTCATAACTGAAGAGTAGTGGGTCCAGATACATCTGGAAGTTCTCGATAAATAGTTCCAGGACATAGACCATAGCTTTGAGAGTTATTAACGTTCTTTATATATCTTTTGGACATAATAGTGTAAGAACACGGTTTCACGTCTTAGCTTTTTCAAAAACCAGATTTCACTTCTCGAATGTTGCAACCGAAGTGCGGAAAGCTAATTACTAGGCTTTATCCTTATTCTATAAGTCTTGAAAATGAACACACATAGTTTCTGTATAGCAAACCAAAGTATAAGACGACCACTCTCCCTAAAGGGACTGCATTCTACAGATCACGACACAATCACCAAATGGGCTCTCTTGGCTACTTGTATCTCCACAAAGACAGTGCACTATTCCGGCCTACAGCACCATTGCATCAGCTAGAGGGATTCTCAGAAGCAATCGGGATGTCAAATCAGGCGCTGCCAACGCTTCTATCACGTACACATAAACCCCGGGTGAGGCTCGAAATAGTATGCTTACTAATACAGAGCAAGACAACACGAAAAGTATAGTTATGGATTACTATGACTACTATGCTCAAGCTATTGCAAAAAAGGTCACGTCAAGACCCCTTCAATACGAATACGAGGATTACAAAGACCCGAGGTTCAGCATTGGCACAAAGAATGATAGCAGTGAGAAGTATGTAGGAAATGGATGCAGTGATGAAAACGACGACGAATATTGCGATGAATGCGACGACGAATATTGCGACGAATGCGACGACGAATATTGCGATGAATGCCATGATAGATACTGTGACGAGTGCCACAACGAATGCATCGACGACTGTTGTGACAAATGCGACGGCGAGTGCTGCAAGGAATGTGACGATGAGTGTGATGGCGAGTGCTGCGATGAATGCTGTTATGGGCGTAGTTGCTATGAATCTAGCTACGATGATGGTAGTTGTCATAGTTTGTAACTGCGATGACCTCGACGGATGTATTTCGGTAAGCGACATATAGGAGAAATCGTCACAACACTCACTGCTTAGCTAGTCTACTAGTTATGTTCGTGTGTTTGACTGAAAATATTATTGTGGGAGAGAATTAGTAAATGAGTTTCTTGTCGGTTAAAGCTGGTTCAGTGTCGATCTTTTGAAGTCATGCCTTCCCTGCAAAGAGCTAGGATATGTAACCGCAGTCTATCATAGCCACCAATGTTAAAATCTTGCATGATTTGTTTATATAGTGGCTGAATCTAAGGAGTGCTGTTAGCCTACCATTTCAATCATTCAAGTTTAATCTGTCACTTGCTATACTATCTTTGGTTCTAGTGCTTCACGCATGAATCACTTGGCTTGATATTCAACTCTGCAGCTCTGATTTCGTGCTTCCGGATCTACCTGATTGGCTTTGCAGACCTGTAGGTACTGCATTGCCGTTCAAAGTGGGCAGATGGCTAGTAGCATAGCCACCCCACGGCGGCAATATGTATGTACGCTTAATTTCTGTATGCAGTTGTACCAAAAGAAACACTGCAGATTCTGAGACAGCGCTTAGGCATTGTGTATTAAAAGCTTCAAATAACCTCAAGTTCAATTTCAACTTCTATATACTAATATTGTCGAATCTTTACAAACCATCACACCAAAGAAAATGGCTACTCCTAGAAACCTCTCCACCTCTACTTTGATTGTTGAAACTTGTACATTATGCTCCCAAAGCTTAGAAGAGGAGCTGTATTGCCTTCCTTGCACATGCGTATGGGATCTTGATCTATGATATTACCCAGAGCACGAGCTGACATGTCTTACCTAGATTCTCTGTGCTCAATGTGAACAGCAACATGAAGCGTTTCGCGACTTAACCGAAGCCATCACCAAAGTATATGTAAAATGTCCCAGCCATCGCGCTGCTGGTTGCGTGATAGCAATCCGAACTTCCTCGTCGAAGTGCGCAATTGACTCATGCTGTGGGGACGAAGCACTCAAAGATCGGATAACTAAGATCATTACCGCTTGTGGTACGTCGATATTTGTATATGTTGATGAAGCTAATCTCAGTAGGGCATGTTTTTTGTGAGGCCGGTTGGTGTATGTGGACAAGTTTGTGTCAGCCACCGACTTGCCCCACGTGCAGGACCGCGGTCTCAAGCCTCAGTACATTCTCACCAACTCAAAAGGAAATAGCTTCAGCAACGACAAACCAATCTTTGGCCCAATTTAATAATACGGAAAGAATGTTTTACGAATCAGAGAGCGGCCGAAAATCCTTCATGAGTGCCTGGAAGGACTTTCGCCATGAATGGAGGACAAACAAACACAATATCTTAGCGACTGAAGGACTCATACGTCGTACTCGAACACAACTCTTAGGAATGGGAGTTCTTATCGACAGGATATGCCGAACCGAAAGGCCGCCACCGACCCGCAAGATTCGTGAATTAGATCAACAATTTTCTCAGCTGAGTCAAGCTAATAGAGGCTTTTTGATAGAGCAAGGACATCTCTGCAGTCTTGCAAGATTGACGAAGCATCTTGTCACAGCGAGAGCTCTTTGGGAACAAGAATTACTACTCAAAGCGCAACGCGATATAAATGAGTTTGGATTGGAAGAATAGTTCGTTACAAACGGCATTTGAGTCATGCTACAATCTATACGACATCTCCATTTTGTAATATGTCTAAATTCAATCCACTGAATCCACTGAAGTATACATACTGGTCGCCGATCTTCATATACCCTACTAATGTAAGGCGTTCCCCAGGCAAGAGAGTTCCTTTAACATTATGAGTTGAAAAGGTGTTTCCGGAACAATCGAAAACGACCTCATTGTCTCCTTGTTTGACACTACCAAACACTTGAATACCTGGGGAGCCGCATGCGCCGGCCAAGAGGCAATAGTCTTCTATCTCTTTTGGAAAGTAATGCTGCTGCATATTTATTGATGCAGACGCGTGCAAAGGCTCGGGTTCGTAGGGCCTGACATTACTTGTCCTTTCGAAGCATCGAATACATGGTAAGGCATCTGAAGGTATACTGCTAAAGTCGTAGGTAGGCACCTTAGTACTTTCCAGTTGCGATGACTTGTTGAGTGCAAGACAACAAGCATTCAAGCTAGCATTAGCTTGAGACTCTGAGGCACCAACGATGCGGTTGGATCCCACATATGCTGGGGACCATGACGGGTTTGGTATATTGATAGCAGATTCTTCCGTGGCGTAAAGCATTAGCGACATCCCTTAATCGACGATAACGGCGACAATGGAGGCTATTTTGGTGGTTGGAACGGTAGTGACAGCGACGGTCTGAATATGTGAGCCTTGGTTTCTGAGGAAATACAGTGCGCCGAGTCGATTTGGTACTAGTATTGGATAGCATTGTGTTAGCTACATCATAGAGGATATACCTATGTTAATCAAGCTACCCTACTTCTAACATTACATTCGACTATGCTTTACAGCCCATGCTGGTGTAATTTTGTAATAATTGTGTTGTGTCAGAAAATGAAAATTGATTTCTGGCAAGATACTCGGGCCCAACGGCTGCTGTAGCAGAATTTCAATGAAATTGCCCGTGCTCCGCACGGGCCTATCACCTCAACGATAATATCACCTCAATGATAACACGTAGCTTAAAGTACATACATCTACCATAACAACGTATAATTAAATAAACTTAACAACGCATATCATTTTCACTATGACTAAGGTTAATAAGAGAACGTCTATATATAAAGAAGAGATGGTGGCGTTGCAAAAGCACGCCGAAGCGTTACGCCTACTCCATCGACCTAACATTAAAAGCTATGCAACTACCCACAACTTACCATATCAGCGCCTGCGACGCGCCTATCTTGGACTTCCGAATCGCTGTAATCGCGCTAAGCCACCTGATTTGTACCGCCTTAACGAGTCTCAAGATTTCGCTCTTGAGCGGTATCTTGATGCTATCGACAATATTGGCTTTGGTATTCATCGTGGACTAGTTGAGCAGCAGGCAAACTCACTCCTTGAGGATGCTTATACAGGCCTAGATGAAGTTGCGCCTAAGGTTGGCAAGCTTTGGGCACGACGATGGCTCGCAAGGCACCCGAAATATAGACGTGTAAAGGCAAAGTCAATTGAGGTACAGCGTAAGCTTGCTCAGGAGCCAGTAGCACTCCTTGACTGGTATACTAGGCTCAAAGACCTTATCGAAGAGCGCGGTATCTTGCCTGAAGATATATATAATATGGATGAGACAGGCTGCCGCATTGGTGTTGCAAAAGAGCAGTACTTATACACCAAAAACGGACGTACGGTCTTTATCCACAACGCCAACAATCGCGAGCTTATTACTCTTGTTGAGTGTATCCGGGCCACTGGTGAGGTTATTCCACCTCTTATTATCGTTAAAGCTGCTACTGTGATGGAGCATTGGATCGTAGATCTACCTGATGGGTATCTTATAGGCGTGTCCGATAGTGGTTATAGTAACGACAAACTTGCGTACGCCTGGATCCAACACTTCAACAAGGTGACAAGCCGTAGTTGCCATGGAGCTTGGCGCTTATTGCTAATAGATGGGCATAAATCTCACTATACAAAGCAGTTTTGTCAGCTTGCTGAAGACAATAAGATACAGCTCTTTGCCCTCCCACCTCATACAACCCACCTCCTCCAGCCTCTAGATGTGGGTTGCTTTCAGCCGCTGAAGTGGTATCACGGCAAGACGCTTGAGTACGCCTCTCGTACAGGCTCGCGTGATATCAACAAGGCCGACTTTATGGCTACAATAGAGGAGATCCGGTGCTTGACGTTTACAAAATCTACAATCTGCTCAGGTTGGCGCCGTACAGGCATAATGCCGTACAATCCTGACATCGTGTTAGCGCATCTTCGCACCCAAGAAGGTTGCTACTCTAGCAATAGTGACCGCTCAGCTACACCACCACTACCGCTTGTACAGCGCGCCGGTACACCTCTTGATATATCGTCGCCGCCTCGGCTCATCTCATCGCCATCTCGAGCGCCTGTACGACGCTTCCACCGTGTTAAAATCGACCTCGAGACGGCACAGCTGGTGCGGCGGCCTCAACCACAAAGCGCAACACCGGAACCTGAGAATCCTAAGCTTGGCGATGCTACTTGGCATACACCAAAAACAGTGCGACAGATTGAGCTACAAGAGCCGTTTGTTCGCGCCGTAATCCAGCAACACCTCCCTCGTCAGGTCGCGGCTGATGTGATCCGTCACCTTCGTGGCGTCTCAGCTCTTGCGCGCAACGCCGAGGGCTTCAAGCGTGAGCTGCACAAAACTGAGGCTGCTATCCTTGCCAAGGAGGAGCGAAGGCGTCGTAAGAAGCGGGTTGTAGAGAGCAAAGGTGGCGTAATATACGCAGAAGACGCGCGGCAGATGGTGCAGCAGCGCCAGGTCAATGACCTTGCTCGTCTTGAGGCGGAGATAGCTACGAAACGACTTCGTGAGGCCACAATTATTTTCAATAAATGGAGACGCATCTTCCCCACTATACGGAACTTTGGTCGTAAATATACTAAGCGTATAGCGGGCGGTATCACAACGCAGCGCGATGTTGCGCGCTGGCAAAACACAAACGCTAATAATAATGACTACGACACTAAGGCCTCAATAAAGTGGGAATGGATACTTCAAGATAGCAGCTCTAAGTATCGTGAGGGCACTATAACAACAGATCGTACGCCAGCTATATGGGTAGCGTATAATGTTCGTCAACTTGTCGATCCATATACGAAACTCACGAGCCACCATCTCACTGCAGCTTCACCATCTACCACGCTGTCACAGAACCCAGAACGCTTTACTCAGTATACTCAAGAAGACTGCGCAGAATCCACTTCTACAGAATCGTGTATTAATATCGATACTACTATCAAAAAGGCTTACAAAGCTATAGTGGATGACAAAATTAGTGCAAGCAATAGCGACGACAGCGACGATAGCAGCTACTGCAATAGTCCAATCTCGATAATATCTGACTAGGGTGTGCTTTGATAACGTGTCTTTGATTTTTGAAATTATAAAGATTATATTTTTGTATTTACTTAGCTTAAATGTATAATTAAAATATATCGTTATCATTGAGGTGATATTATCGTTAAGGTGATAGGCCCGTGCGGAGCACGGGCAATTTCATTGAAATTCTGCTACAGCAGCCGTTGGGCCCGAGTAAGTGCTCCCCATGCAACCAATGAGACTGGAAAATCAAAACAAACAGCTCCTACCATCAAAACTCATTATCCGTAATACGAAATCTCCGTTACGACATACTTATTCTTAAATTAAATATTTAGATTAATATACATATTTTAATAATGTAGCTCTTGAGTTTTTAGATATCTATTCAGGTTTGCTAGAGCTGCAGGTGTGCAGGAGGTAAGCGGGTAGCGATTTGGCTATTATTTTTGGGTGGGGTTGTGTTGCTATGAGTGGCCGCCATTTTCCGTTTTCGTCGGTTGTATGGGAGAGTGCTCCAGTTCACAAAATGCACTAAGCCGCACCTGGTTTAGCATCGGCTATCCGGATATCCAACCGGACAGCTAAACTTCAACCAGAAAGCAGCTACTCACTATCATCGCGGAGTTTGCTTTCTGTTTATCGAAAATCATTAGGCATTTTGGGATGAACTGAACACCTAAACTTTTGATTCCTAATTTCATTCTTAACTCCAGCAACTCTTCCCATAGTTCCATATTACATACAAGCATGCAAAACATTGGTCACAATGCGCAAAGTGAGGGGTTGCTTCCAGCAGCGCGTGAAGCGAAAACATAGCACTTTCAACACTTCTGGAGAAGCATATTTTGAGACATTTCAGATTCTTCTTATAACACATCAATGAAAAGCATTAACTGGGTATATCTGTATCTGAATACGGATCTTCTGAATTATTCGTTGTGAACATCTGTAAGGTGGCGTTGCCGGTGCCGCCTATTCCGAAGGAACCACAGCAATGAGACTAGCATAACAACTGCAATGACACCGCATATCATGCCTGCTAAAAGCTGCGGCGAAGTATTTCTAACTTCCCGTGGAGCATACTGGCCCGCAAATGTGACTTGCGCAAGTGTCGGAAGATCAGAGGCGATGATGGGGCTTACAAGGGAGCGTGTGTGCATAGTGGCGTGTTTTTGTGTTATGTGCTTATTACTAACATTTTCCGCACTTCGAAATCTCATGTGTTGTCTTTCTTTTATAGTAAGATCCCATGTCAGTACATAAGACGAAGGGAAGAACCCATAGGAAAGAAACCACATAACGGCAGGAAGAAGAGAAATTTCATTAACGGTAATTGCATTCTCAAATATCAGACGACAACAGCCTATGATTGAAATCTTGTAAACGTTTCTCTGTAAAGAGATACTTTATTTCTTGTGTATGATTTATGATGTTGTTAGTCAAGAGAAAACAATACATATATAGCAACAGGTAGCACAGTGAAAAGTATCGCCTCATATCCTCTTCCCCCATGGCTCAACTACAATGCTTTAGGATTTTGGTAGCTCTATCTCTTGTAGTGAATATCGCTACGCACAGTTGGGTAGAGCGACTATATGTAACAAAGGGGGGTGAACCAATCGAGCCACCCGGCTACCCCCGCGGAAATGGTAAGCAGCTGTATCATGTTGGGAGCATAGGCTAATTTGTAGTTTTACGCACACCATCTTTTAGAGATGAGGATATGACATATCGCCTCCCTCCTGCAGAGCGCAACGAAATTTGGCAAAGTGATCTCGCATGCAAATCTAGTCAGATAACGTACAACCAGACAACCGGAAGTCCAAGTCTTCGTGCACAACCAAACGATACTGTGATACTTCTCTACCAGGAAAATGGGCATGTCACCAAGGTAGCAGATGATCCTGGTCATGCGACTTCTGGGACAATTGCAGTATTTGGTACGTTGCACTCATTGCCTACTGACACCCTGCAGTACCTCGCACTACCTAAAGACGATGGAGGGGCATACGATCTGCTAAAACTGGCTAGTTATGATGACGGGTTATGTTATCAGGATAACAAGACGCCTATTGCCCTTGAACGGCAATCTTTATATCATCGACCTTCTCTTCCTGAGGAAGGGACAGATGTCTGGTGCGGTATAACCATTCAACTGCCCAAACATGTTCAAAAGGGTCAGATTTATACTTTGGTGTGGGTCTGGAACTTCCAGGGAATCAGGTTTGATGAAGTATACACAACGTGCATAGATATTATTATGTATTAGGTAGAAGAATCATATATAGCGGATAGGTAGATTGACTTAGTTCATTTCCACCAACATATGATCGATACTGTGAAAGCTGAGGAGAAGTCTACGTAGCCATTGTCGCAAAGTGTTCAAGCTTCTCGTCAATCTCTAATGAAAATTAACGCAATTTCTTAAACGGTGTTGCATCACTAACCATCACAAATGCTGCTAAACTCTTCCATGTTTTGATTGATATGTATCATCCAGAGGGGCCGCGACTTCACCTGGAGCAGAAGTCTGTCTAAAGCACGGAAATCATTCCGGTATTGCTGGTTGACCCCATACACTGCTCGAAAGGCCCAACGATTAATGTGTGCTTGATGCACCGCCAGCGCTGAGACACATAGCGAGCAATTGCAACTTGTAGTCTGCATTTTTGTAACAACTGGTATGGATTTGATAATGATGCTGAATGTAATCAAGAGGAATTCTGAAGAGTGTTTATTGGAGAGATTATCCTTCATCATTTACATATCTAGAATTATGGACCACGCCTAGACACTAACTGAAAGAATCCAAGTGGCGTCGCCTAATGGCACTATGACTAGTATGAATTTTGAAAATCAAATCTGGAAAATGGAAACGAGCAAAAAATGAGTAAAAACGAATTTGATTGTTAGCTAAACAACGCAGAAGACTAGGTACAATAAGAAATAGTATGCTATCATTTGATGGAGTTGACGAAATGCATAATCCAGTATAACAGACATCCAAGCGGCAATGAAAGCTCATAAGAGATTTCTCCGTAGTTTAGATTACCTTGATGAACAGCCCAGAAATAGAGTACTCGATTGCGATCCTTATGTGAGTACAAGCCAGCGCGGGGCACGGGTTTATCCAGCAGGCTATTTAGTTCCTCCCCGCTCATACCATAGCGGTAGCGTAGATGAATACTGCTATGATAGAACCTAGCCCTTGATCTAATACTTGGGATGATATGCATAGGTTCCTTCTCGTGCGCAGCCAACAGATGTTCAAGGCGGCCTTTGACCTCCTCGGCTATGTTAGAGCGCAATGTTGGACCTGGCACTCGTGCGTCCATAATACAGTCGAACAGAGCTTGTTGAAATAGCATCTCCCGTTGCCGAATGAAGCTGGACACATTTTGGGAGGCCTGGCATGATACATTCGCAATACAAGCAACATCACCCGCCAGGTTAGCATGATTTGTGCTTTGCGTTGGTGTAACAGAAGGCGGAGTATCTGTTGGCGGTGGACTAAAAGACGAAGACACATGCGACTTCTTAGGACGCGGCGGCGGGTCCTTCTCGAGAGTCGTATGCTTTTGAGACGCTGATATATCTACGCCACATTCTGGAGATTCCGCAGGTGACTCATCAAGGATACGAGCTTCTGGCAATGCGACTGAAGTGTTGGTAGAGCCTTCTTCCTGTGACTCTCTGTCTATGACTGGTTCCACCGAGAGCGTCGTATCCGCACACTCTCCCGAGGATGCAGCCGTTGGATTCGTTTCAAGGCTTTTTCGTTGAGTGAGCGAGGTTTGTGAAGGGTTCGGAGGCCCATAGTAAGCTTTAGAAATTTAGCAATAGTATGGTATCATGGAGGTTGCATGCATACCTATCGTCTTCTTTCGTGACGATCTTCTGGGTGTCATCTTGATGGTCTGCGAAAGATGAGGTGCTAATTGGATGGCATGTGCTCAAAGAATTGATATTGATTTAGTTGTAGTTGTATTGAAACTGAAAGTCAACCAGGAGGGTTTATGTGCGCATAGGCGGAAGGGTGTAGTCGCGTACGGGCTTTTCAGCCCCACGGGCGCACAGTGGACAGGAACCGATGGTTCATGCGGCGCGGATAGCTGACCAATAGATCACGTTGTTGGGCCCATAAGCGCCGTCTTTGCGTCGGGCCAATGTGCCCGTATGGACTGCCGGGGTATGCGGGATATACGCACGCAGGGACTGTTGGCTTGCATGCATGCTCGTGGCGTACACCCAGAAAGTGTGCTCGTGATGTTGGAGTGCGCGTCTCCTAATTGCCTAGGCCTAAAGTTCCGATGCACATGAAGGACCCACAAGGTCTCCACTATTGCTCGAGGTGATGTTACATCGAGGGGTCCAGGGGACCGTAGCCCGCGGGGTAATCACGCTCCTGCATTGAAGTCGCACGTACAGCAGTCCGATGCAACCAACGAGAGGAAGCAAGCAAGAAAGACCGAAAATCTCCTCGACATGCTACACGCATGCAGATTTCAAAAACAAAGTTACGATTTAAGGAATCTAGTATGATACAATCCATCATATTAAAACTGTCACAGCTCCTCTCAACATCTTAAATATTCCTTGCTACTATGTATACTATATATCGTCTACGAAAAACGAGATCTCGCCATCGCACTTACCTTTGTATCTTCAGGTTGAAATCCACAATGTAGAAGATGTATGTCCTGCTCACACCGGCGCACACCATGCCGAACGGCTTCCTCGAAATGGGCAGTGCCGCACACTTAATTGCATTAGTCTCGCATACGCGTGTCAAAGATGATCTTCATACCTAGCGCCGCCATACTTCCTGCCTCAGCCAAATTTTCTTTGCTTATGAACCAACCGAGGTCCAAGAATTGATCGGTCCGAAAACAGCGCTCGGATATACCAAGAGAGGTGTGGTCCTGCACCACACCCTCGCCAGGAACATACATGGCTAATGTGAAGATGTGGCGTTGGTCACTGTTCATCAATCTTTGTAGGATGGATTTCACCCACTGTTCCTGACCTGTCCGAAATCAGCGTTATTCTTTTATGACTAGTCTCTGCTTACTGGTCGTTTCGAGGAACCAAACAAGAGTAATGCGTCGAACTCTAGCACTCTGATCCTCATGAGCAACAAGCAGATCGCGTATTGCAAGTAAATGTGCTACAATCCCAATGCCACTGGCTAAGAATAACACTTTGTCATAACGGTTGAGATGATGTGGAGAACCGTATGGGCCGTCAACTATTGACGATAGCTGCAGGTTGGCGGCGTGGTGTAAGTTAGCACTGAATCCTGCAAGACGTTGAACAATCAGAGTTATCTCAGACCCATCCACCCAGGCTATTGAGTAAGGGTGTGCCTGGATAAACCCTGCACGATGGCGCGACACACCCGGCAACGTTAGATAGATATACTGTCCTGGACGAATCAGCCAATGCTTCTTCAGTGGCACAGTGACACTCGCTGCGTCAGGAACGCCACTTTTGCTTATGAAAGCATTTACTGTTACTCCATTCGCCGTTTTAAGGCCTAAGTTTTGATTGCCAAGCCGAATAAGCCAAAGGATTTTTTGAACAAGCCAGGCTGCCGAAGTTAGACTAAGGCAGACAAGGGCTCTTCGGTTACGGAACGGAATATGGAACCAGAGCACACCGACGAACATCAATGCAAAAAGCAGATGTGTCTTTATGAAAAGCTCAAAAATATATCGACGAACAAATATGAATGAAACGACTATCAAAGCAGTGGCGAGAGAAAGAAGCTATAGAGCATTGAGTGTAAGCGTTTGTAGAGGCCATTTCGTTGAGTACGTACCAACGATTGTACTATCGTAAGACGTGGGCCCAACATCGCATGTAAAACGCCGTGTACCAGGCCTTCTGCAATGCAAACGCGACCCACCCAACGATGGATAAGAGATGATTGGCTTGGGTGTAGTCGAATAAGTCGGTCTCCAAGCAGACTAGTTCTTCCTCCCAATAGAAGTGGTACAAGGTTTATGATGAATAGACTCCCGCAGCGATTGGCTAATTCCTCACGATTGCCGACATCAAGAGCGCAAGCTGCAATATTGGCGGCAAAATAAATAACGATCTTCAAGAAAGTGAGAACAGACACATTGTCCGAGCCGATCCGACGACGGTAGAATGTTGTGTAGATCAATCTTTTACGCAGGAAAGAACACAGCCTACGCCGTGCAGGTGTTTCCAAGAAGCGAAGCGCTTTCCAGATGAGAAGCAGACCAAATGCAGAGGCTAATGCCACCGCGTAGACCAAGCTAGTTTGCATGATTATTTGCCTCGGAAAGGTCCAGGCCGTACGCCCGGCATATATATCTGGCCTTATATCCGAGCAATGCTTAAAATGGAAAATGAAAAAACAAGAACCGAAAGCCGATAAGCGGAATAGTGGCGTGTTTGCGGTGAGCGATTTGCGGAAACCCGTTGTTCAGAATGGAGCGCAACGTGGGACTTTGGCCCCACATTCATGGTCAGGGGTTCGAGTTGCGCCGTACATATGCAGAGAAGATCTCTGATCCTTCAAATATAGCTGCGCTTATGCGGGCATTCCTATTGGCCCAAATATGTCCTATGAACCGCCGTGCCCTGTTGGTACAGCATGTGGATTTTGCCACGGCCAATAAGTTTCAGGCTCAGTTTGCAGCGCGCTTGTTCCACCAACTGCGGGTTCTATAGATACATATACCATGCATTTGTAGCAAAAAACTGTCAATCACAACCATTCTTACCTTGTTATTGCTCTACTCAACCAGTCGTAGTTACTATGGCATCGAAAGAAGCACAGAAGCTGTTTGATCGTCGAAGGACCGGTCTCGATCGGAAGGCCCGAGATCTCATCATGAAGTCGCTGTCCATGCACAACGTCGATCTCGGAATCACTATCATATATGAGTTCGGGGAAGAAGTGAGCATGTTTCGCTCTCATTTAGACGACGGGCGTTGGTGGTCCACAGTACAGGACCTGGTGAGTTTGTTCCAACTTCTGGTATGTAAGAAATATCCTAACTTACAATGTGAATGCTAGAAAAATACGTGTGGTAAGGGTATCACGGGGATGGGAGTTATTAATGAGGAAACTCGGGGCCTTTGGGAGTGGCAGGTTCACCAGGAACGAAAAAAACGACCTCAAAGCAACTTTCGTAACCCTCGCTCAGGGTCCGATGGGAAACGAGAGTTACCTGAGGAAATACTCAGAACAAGCAGAGGACTTTTGACAGCTGGGCCTGCTGATGATTCAGAGGACGACGGTTCGGGAGATGAGACCTCTAACGACAAGGCTTCAGAGGGCAACGAAACACCAGAAACATCTGCTGATGAAGATGATCCATCAGACGACGACGATGACGATGAAGAGCCAATAAAGACGAAGCAGAATGTCAGACAAAGGAAACAGCCTTTACGACGCGTTAAGAGCACTGGAGGCTCATATCATGGGTCGCCAAAACGCCCACGTGAAGACGACGCGATGTCGATGCAATGGAGTATGTCTGACCCGCCTCCACAGCAGCCACTTTTTCAGTATTCACCAAACTTCAACAATTACACGCACAACCCTAACAGTAACCCCAACGGACAATTTACCTCTTTACCAAATCACCCAGCCCCGGCATTATCCATGCTTCAACAAGGACATAACCCGATAACAGTGCATCAACCCGATATTTACAACTCAGGTTATGCCCCAGAGTTAGGATTTGGTGCTCATATCTATCAAGAACCCATGCAAACAGGTTCCATGGGTTCACGTCCAGTTCAGATACCAGAGGTGCCACAGCCAAAGAAAGCCAAGAGAAGCAAATCTACTTCTGCTGTAACAAAGAAAAGAACCTCGAAAAGGTTTAAAGAGTAAGGGTTTAGGATTCTCAGTTCTTTTCGTTCATTTGTTCGTTTTCATCCCTCAAATTTTATAGTTATGTCAAAACTGCTAGTCTTCTTATTATTATTCCATTATAGTCCTGTATCAGCCGTTGGCTATGTAGGACTTTGGCCAAAGGCCGTTCTATCTACCTAGTTACAATTTGGTACGTTGTGCTGTATTGCGTGACTATGGTGCTTCGGCCTGTATCTAGCTAAGCTATTACTAGCTCTCTAGATGCCTAGTGCTAAAGAGCAGTTTGGTAACAGGGAGAGATGTAGGGCAGCTAGGCTGCCTTCCAGCGAGCTCTCTTAGGGGAAAGGAAATATTACTAAAAGATCAAAATTCGTTCTTCTTTGTTTTTCTTCTTTTATTGTTCTTTTCTCTTGTTTTTCTTTCTAGCCTTCTTGGCCAAGATGCCACTTTCTTGTTCCTATCCTTGTGCTAGTAATAAAAGCCAAGGTGGCTTCTATACCGCTCGTGGTATGGAGTAATAGTGGGAGTTTGAGTACTTTTTGGTTGAGAGTCTTTTTGAGCTGGTTTCTTTCTACGCTGTAGAAGCCGCAGTATAGAAGTAAATGCTCTGCCGTTTGTGGTCTCCCGCATCTGCAGAGCTCGCATTCTCTTCTCTTAAATCTCTTTAAGTAGGCGTTGAAGTATCCGTGTCCTATCTTAAGAGAGTAGAAGGAGCTTGAAATATCTCTTTTCGTGTCTCTTGGGATTGCTAGTTGGTTTTTTATCTTAAGATCGAAGATAGCTCCATAGCTAGTCTTCTTCTCTCTTGCTTTTCCCCTATACTTTCTCCACTCTTCTGCTTGGCTAGCTCTTTGGAGGAGCTTAATCTTAGTGCCTAGGAAGGCTAGGCTTGTTTGTGATTTTTTTGGTGTTTGTTTTGTGGCTTCCTTAGCTAAGGAGTCTGCTTTTTCGTTTCCTTCTATATCTGTGTGGCCGGGAGCCCATTTTAAGAAGATCTTTGCTTTTCTGTTTAGGATAGCTTTAGCTGCTTTTTGGCACCGAATCACCCACTGCTGACTAGGCTTATCTGATAGACTCTGGAGCCTGTAGATGGCAGCTTGGTTGTCAGCGTAAACGTGGATATTCTGGTCTTTTTTTGCTATTTTAGCAGCGTATTCGAACGCTGCTGTAATGCCTTCAAGCTCTCCATTATAGACGAGTTGGTGCTCGCCTATATTCTTTGTCTCTGCGTAGATTTCTTCTTGGTTTGGGTTATAGACTACTAGGCCTACTCCAATCCCATCTCCGTCTTTAGTTTTAGAGGCGTCTGAGTAGATTACTATAGAGTTATCCTCTATTTTTTGGATATAATCTTTGTGCGCTGCTGCCTCTTCTTCTTTAGATTTCTTTGATATCGAGATATTGTAGTTAAGCGAATCCCATGGTCTGAACTTATATGGGATGATCTCTTCTATCTCTTGGGTATCTGGGATAGAGCTCGTGATAGCGCGTAGCTGTCTTGGCTTGTTTGGCTGTTTTGATAGCTGAAGGGTTGTTTTTTGTAGCCTTGCAATAGCTTTTATAATTGGATGGGTTGGAGCTAGTTGTATAGCTCGTAGAGCGTATTTTCGATTTGTTTGGCTTAGCCGTACGGCTGGTGACGGCAAGCTAGCTTCGATGCTTGTTGGGATAGCTGGAGCTGTTTTAAATACTCCTAGTACCTTTCTGCATGCCGCGTTNTGTAGCGGCTGAAGCTGATCTTCTATATAGCTCTGGTTTCGCCAGTAGATTGGCGACCCGTAATCTGCAATGCTCGTAACGCATGCTAGATATAGTTGTCTAATAGCAAAGGGAGATAGCCCGCGGTCTATATTCGCTAGTCTCCCTAGTCTATTAAAAGCTGTTTTTGCTTGGCTAGCTCGAATAGCTACGTGCTCTCTAAAAGATAGCTTATTGTCGAGGTGTACCCCTAGCCACTTAATTGTATCTTTATGGTATATTTTCTCCTTGCTAGGGAGTTCTAGGGGAATTTCTTTTCTTTTTTTGTTTTTTGTAAAGTGGATTAGCTCTGTCTTCGCTATATCGAACTCGATTGCTAGTTGTTTTCCTTTCGTAACTAGTTTGTTAACCTTGCGTTGTAGTATCTTAACGTTTTTCTTAATAGACGTTGACGAGGTTGTAATTGAGATGTCGTCGATGTAGGAGAGCTGGAATCCATCTATTTGAGGGAACAAATCTCTGATGTAGATGAGAAAGAAGATTGGGGAGACTGGGCTACCCTGTGGGATGCCCGCGTTAATCTCGCTGAATTCTTCTATTTGGCCGTCAAAGGCGAGCCTTAGAGATCTGTTAGATAGAAAGGTCTTAGCCCAAGTGATTAGGCTGATAGGTAGGCCTAGTCTTTTTAGTGTATCTAGGAACTGATTGTGGGAAACGTGGTCAAACGCTCCTTTTACATCTAGAAAGACTGTTGATGTAGTGTAGCCTTGTTGTTTTTGGTGCTGGATTTGATCTACGAGGAGTAGAGCTGCGTCTATAGCTGATTTCTTTAGTCTCCCTCCTATCTGTGAGTCGTGTAGGAGGTTGGTAGTCTCAGCGAGGTAGCCGAGTCTCTTAGCTATTATCCGCTCTATTACTTTGCCTAGGCAGCTTAGTAGAGTAATTACTCTGTAGGCCTTTGGGATAGAGTAGTTAGGTTTAGATGGCTTCTTTAGAATTGCTCCTGTAGCTCTTCTCCAGCACGTTGGATGGTATCCATAGTTAAATAGCAGTGAGTAGGTTTTGAAAAACGTGTTTGGCTGAGCTTGGTAGGCAGCTGTGATAATTTCCTGTGATAAAGCGTCTGGGCCAGGTGAGCTACTTTTAACCTTATTAGAACAAGCCCGTTCTAGTTCGGCTATTGATAGCGCTGGCCACTCCCACTCTTTCTCTTGGTGGTTATTAAAGCTTGGTGGTGCTGTACTTGGGGGTGGTGGAAATAGTGCTTTTCGAAAGGCTTTGCACTTTCCCCTAAAAGAGGTTTCTAGTGTCTCTCCCTGGATAGGAGGGATTCTTTCTACTCTCTTTTCCTTAGTATAGTTCATAGCTTTAAAGATAGATTGTGGGTCTTCTTTTTCAAGGAAGTTGTTCCAGTGCTCTCGTTTAGCTTTCTTAATTGCTGTTTGGTACGTTATTCGCGCTAGAAGGAAGTCTCTTTTAAAGGGGTAGGCTTCTTCTATAGAGGTAGCTTGAAGTTGTTGCGCGAACGTTCTTTGGCAGTAAGACACGTTTCTTCGTAGCTTAGTTAACTCCTGGCTCCACCAGGGCTTTGCTTTTGGCCCTAGCTTTAGTTTTGGAATAGCTTTATCTGCAGCTTGTTGGACTACTAGAGTAATTGCTGTGCCAATTGCATCTAGTTGCAGCTTAAGCTCGTTGTCTTGGCCTAGGAGTAGGTTTCTTGAATCTGCTTTTCTTGGTTGGCTGATCTGATCTAGCGATTGTAGCGCTGGGTTGCTCTGGATAGCTTTGCCCAGCTCCTCTCTAAATAGGTCCCAGTCTGCCCTTTTTGTATTGTATCTTGTTTGGCTAGTAGGGCTATTTACTAGGTCCTTTGTTGTTTGGATTGAGAAGAGTATCCCATGGTGATCAGATCCAGGTTCTGTTGTAATTTGCCAGTCTTTTACTTTGTCTTCTAGATCTGGAGTAGCGATAGATAGGTCTAGCGTTGTTTCTCGAGACATATTAGGTCTAAAGAAAGTTGTAGTTCCTGGCGTGTTGAGGATGCTAAGGTTCTGGTCTTCTATCCAATCTGCTAATAGCTGGCCGTCTTGGCTAGTTTTACAGCCTGGGTCCCACCAAGGGTGGTGCTCGTTGGCGTCCATTAGTAGTAAGGTAGATGTTGGTAGCTGGGTGTTGGCGAGTAATCTTTGAAATGTTTTTGTATTTTCTGCGTTTTTTTGGTTGTACACGTTGTAGATATTGAACTTTAAGCGTCCTTCTTGGATCGTGATAGCAATAGCGTCGGGGTCAGCTATCTCCTCTAGCTGGCTAACCTCTGCTGTTAGAGATCTAGATATATAAAATAGAGCTCTTGGGCGGAGGTTTGGGTCTGCTTTTGGAAAGATTTGGTAGAAGCTTTGGTGGGCTATTGACCTTGGGGCTTCGTAGTTATTACTATCTGATGGTGCAATCCACGGCTCTTGGATTGCAATAACGTCCACTTTAAGCTCAATTGCTAGCTGTAGCGTTGATTCTGTCGTACGTGGGTTTTTGTTAAGGTTTACTTGTAGTACTCTAAGGTTTTCTATCATTACGCTTTGATAGATAGAAGCACCTCGCAGTCTTTGCTATTAGCAAAGTGGGTTTGTTTGCAGTTTTTGCATTTTGGTAGGGTGTGGTTGCAGGCCTTCCCTTTGGTTTTGCAGATGCTGCAGAAGTGCTGGGCTGTTAGGTGGCTTTCAGCGCAAAACTGGCAGCTAGCTAGGTTTTTACACCTGCTGGAGTTGTGTCCAAATCCTTGGCACTTACTGCATTGGGCAGTTAGTGGTGTTTGGCGGTATTTCTCTACTGGGAGAGATTGGCCAAGGATTGTAATCCTGCTGCCAATTTTCTTTGCTTCTGCTTCTGATCTAAAAGCGATGACAATAGTGCCTGTTGGCTTGCTCCTCCAGCTTCTAGAGATCCAATGAGGGCTGCCGACGATGGCTTGCCCTTTATTATATGTAGGGATTTCTGTGTGAAGGATGTCTAGCGTTTCTGCCCCTTCAAAAGTTGTGGGTACTTTGTGGACTACTAGCTTCGTCCAGGACTCTATTGGTTGTGCTTTTTTCACTTCAAACTGGCTCTCCCAGACGTTGATTTGCTGGAGTAGAAAGTCTCCTGAGTATCCCTCTGTTGTAGTAAGGATAAGGTTGTTTTTCTTGGTAGTCCAGATTTCTTTAACTACTGGGCCTTTGATGCCAGCTTTTTGGAAGGCCTGGTTGATTTTGTTTCTAACAAGTAGTGGGCTTGCTATCTGGCCTTCTGCTAGTGTTAGTAGCATCTGGTAGTATGACGCTGGTTTTGTGGTTTTTGCTGGCTTCTTTTTTGGCTGTACTGTTGTCCAGGCCTGGTTTGAGTTATTTGCTGCGATTGTAGCGTAGGAGGTCTGGGTTGGCTTTTGAGCTGGCTGGGCTGCTGGTTGTGCCTTGTTTGAAGCTGCAATCGTCGCTTGTTTAAGCGTCTTTGTTGCTTGCTGAGACGCGTTTGCGAGCGTCGCTGAGTGGTAAGCTAGCTTAGCAGATAGCTTTTCAGTGAATTGGTTGGCTACTCTGCCCGTTTCGGTATAGTCTCTAAAGACGTCAAGTAGCTCTAGTAGCTTGTTTTGAGCTACATGAGATTCTTCCATTGTAGAGGCCTGAAGAATAAGGTCTCTCGCCCAATAGATCGCCTGCTCAGCGTTCTTGGCAACTGGTTTCGGGCTAGAGGTGTTGTGGTATGGATTTCTGCCTCTATAGGTGTTATCTGGTGAGAAGTTCGCGAATCGTTTATTCGGTGGTAAAATTGGCAGTTCGAATAAACTAGCTTGGCTAGCTGGCTGGGTGGGTGTAGCTGGGAGGGACTCTAGGTCCATTTCCCGGTCGATTTGGGCCTCGGGGCCTGTTTTCTCCTGTCTATTTTCTTGAGTATTCACTCTAATAGTATCACTATCAGGCGGCATTTTATTACTAAGCTGTTTTCTTAGTAAGCAGCTATGTGGTCTGTGTGTTTTTGTTTTTGTGGTTGAGACGTGTTCAAAATAGCTACTTTACCAGCTTCTAGCTCTATAGCGCGTAGGCTGCACGACGTCGCACTAGTTGCAATCGATTTCTTAGGATGGATTTGTATATATTCAGCTAAAATTACACCTATTCTGAAGAACTTGAAGTTGGTGTTGTGTCGGCTAGTCTTCTTAGTTTGGCGTTTTGTAGCCTAGAGTAAATAGCAATAAAATTATTCAGCCATTGATTGACATTCTCTCTTAGAAGATGCAATTATGAATGCATCGCCCATCTTCTGTAGCTAGAGAGCAGTTTATTTTGGTTTGAACTCCGAAGCTTCTATGACTCTGTGCTTATGCGAGCTAGCACGCGGCTGGCCAATAAGTTCTTTAGCTCTAAAGATCATCCACTCAATGCTCTAGGGAACGCCCAATCGTACCACATATTGCAGCTATCCAGAAAACAACAAACATAGTTAACTAGTTAGGTTACTGAAGCCATTCTTTAGGTCTGCGATCTGGGTGGCAATCTTCAAAAATGTGTAACGAAAAACGCCGTATGCCGAAGATAACCAACTGGATCGCCAGGGTCAACGAGAAGTCTATGATCTTTATAATCCAATTGGTCGTTTTCGACACATGGGGCTTTTCACCACATATAGACAGGCGTTAGCTGAAGACTAAAGTTGGCTCAATTCGCCTTATTCCAGGGATTTACGGGCCCAAACAATGATGGCTGGCTAGGCAAGGTACGATTGTAATGTCTATCCCTGCGTAACGGGACACCCTGCGTGCTGGGACGCCATAAACAGCCCCCAACACAACAAATACAAAGACGGGCTAGAGGCATACAAACTCTCAGGATAGTAGCCTTGAATGACAAAATCTATCTCCTCTCGAGGCCTCTTCGAGATAGATTCTGCTTAACGTGTAATACGATAATTTAACATAACTATCACGCGACTGCCTCAATTCAATTAGCGATAGGTGCGTCTAAAGCTTATGCATCTTATTAAAACTCTGTCAAACTACAGCTCGTTATATGCCTATCTTATTCCGAACACTGCGCTTAGGCTTAAAAGGTTGTCGTGTTGTTGTGCTAAATCTATGTCTACCTGCTAGAAGTGTTAGATCTGTGGCTGCGTGGCTGTGTAGCGGCGTACTAGCGGTGTGGCTGTTCGCCGCCTTTGCTAAGCACTCTATGTTGGTGTTAAAGTCGGCCAAGTAGCTAATAATTAGATCGCCGGTGTTGATTAGCTAAGCGGTTGGGATTCGTTGATGAGTGAGAGATTGCAATAGAACTGGGGGTGTACTAATATAGTAAAGGGGGGACTTTCTATAAAGAATACGATAACAAGGTATCGAAGTTAAAGACTTTCAAGAATGATAACAATGTGTTTTTACTTAGTAACTTAAGTAAACGAAGTTGAACACAATGAGGGATAGGCATTCATTGGTGAGATCTATATACTTGAGAGATTCTTCCGTTTCGTCCATCCCTTTGATGGCTTCCATGGGCGTCGTGTCTTGGCTGGACGCCCTTGTCACGTGACCGTGTCGTACAGCTCCGCAACTGGTGCGATCCGTTGGCTGTCCTGGCCTTCTTTCGCCAACGAAGCCTCTGATCGTAAAATTTACCGTACAGTGACTGTACAGGTACTCCAGCGCGTCGGTCACGTAGCATCGTACGAGGAACATTAAAAGTCCGATCAACTACTCCTACAGCCTTAATCTGGTTTCTATCAAGAGAGGAGATAGTAAGCTGCATATCGGCGTTAGAGGAGTATTAAAGAGGTTGTTGGGGTTGAGGCATGATTACTTTGAGCTTGAAAGGTGCGCAAAATTGGTGGTAGCTATGGGCGGCTCGCTTGTAAAACACGTTAGCTTCTTTACCTAGGACGTTTCGTTTGGCTGTCGATCAGATCCTGACACATTAACGCCACCTACAGGAAGGTGTCGTTTGGATTTGACATCAAGTGCTGGAACACCGCGTCTTGTGTTGGCTTGTCGTACTTCCTCCGCTGGACCAATTTGGGGACATTTGACCCATAATTTCTAACTAGGAAGCGATGCGCATCCTGCAGCCCAGTCGCTTCCATTAGGCAGCCATTTGATCAAGAGCAGACTGAGCTGACGCAAATGGCAGTACCCAACCTTCCAGGTTCATCCACGATCCGCACTACAAAGCCATGGTTTTCAACTATCTACCTATAGGCAATAGCGACCTCCGACTTCTGACTCCTGTCTCTATCCAATCAAACCGTCTTTCCTTCAGCATGACCCGCTTTGCTCAAAAGTCAACACCTCGCTACACTGCGGTCTCATACACTTGGGGCAATGAAACTCCATCGGAGCAAATATTTATCAATGGCCAACCTTTCCCCGTCCGACTCAATCTCTGGTCATGTCTGCACTATCTAGCCCAAGACAAAACGGCAGGCTGGACACATCTCTGGGTGGACGCAATTTGTATCGACCAAAAGAACAGCGCAGAACGTACCGCACAAGTTCGGCGCATGGATACAGTATATCGCAACGCGAGTGTCGTGTCTGTTTGGCTTGGTCTCCCACCATCTGTGGAGCAATATCGATCTTGGCACGAACCAATACGAACTTTTGAGGACTCGGGCTTCGAATTCTACGATCAGATGTCCCATCTAGCAAATCATTCGTATTGGACTCGCTTCTGGGTCATCCAGGAGTTTCTCCTAGGCCGAGATGTGAACGTGTACTGCGGAAACACGCGCATGAATTAGCTTGATTTCAAAGAAACACTTGGATCACGTGCAGGGGTACTTGAGCACATTCACCAAGCGTCTGTACCGAAAGACTTTGACAGCAGGCTTTGTAGAGCTTTCCCTCTGATCACTAGACGCCACCCGGATCGCCATCCGACAATGCATCTCCCGCTCTCCCAGTTGCTCATCAATCACAGCACTTCGGAATGCAAAGACCCGCGAGATCGAGTGTTTGCTTTGTTAGGACTAGTGATGCCAAACGAGCGGGTGCTTCTAAAGCGGTTTTTCCCAGATTATGATATGAGTGAAGACGATGTTGTACTAATTGCGCTTGCGCATGTGAGGTAGTGCAACTTCGAATATGACAGGGCTAATGATGATACATTGTTTAAGGGGTTGGGAATTACAAATGCGAAGAAGAGAAAGATGCTTGAAAGACACGTTGCGAACTATGAATATCTGGGAGATGAGGCACCTCGTCATTACCAGTTTCCTGATGACGATGATGCTGCAGAGAGGGAGGCGAGGTTTAGTGAGGGTGATGATGGTCCAAATCACAGATATATGAAGACTGCATATGCAGTCACTCTTTTTGTATTCGCTCTGCTGTTTGTGGGTGGTTGGAAGCGGTATCGCTAGTTAATCTGATGAAGAAATGCAGAAAATTGTTGTTGTCATTCTCTCAGATTGCACGCACTACAGCTCGTCTTGACTCATAATCTAATGTCGTTATTTATCCATCCGGAGGTTGAGTTTGCGACACAAACCCCCTAGTTAGCTTTTTCCTCATAGATAAGCGCAGGCGGCAGCGAGCTTCCATCGCTGCAAACGCAAGTATTAAGATCAATTTCGTGGCGATGTAAAAAGCGTGTACCACATGACTCTGATGCCTCTTATTTTGCGACTGCGCTAGCGAAATCGGTTACGATGTGCTCGAAAAGTACGAGGACGTGGTGGGTCGGACGAGGGATCAACGGCGGGTCTGTGGAGCTGTAGGGCGGCGCGATAGTGTATCTCTATAGCACGCAAGCTTTCGCGTTAGCTAAAGTCGCCTATTGCACTGCATATTGAAGTTGCACGATGGCTGTGTTAGAAGGGTTTGATGCTGGGCTTGTTTGTTGACATGAGCTAAACGCTGGGGTCTTTTCGGGTATCCTGAAGCGCTTGGCAAAAGCGTCGCACAGCCACTCAGCCACACAGCCACAGACGTAGCGTCAGCAGCGATAGATTACAGCTAAGCTGCTTCGAGCTCGGTGCGCGGGCCTTCCCTATCTAGCACTTTTAGCAGGCAGACTTGCATTTAGCACAGACGCACGACGGTCTCTCGAGCTTAAGCGCAGTGCTCGGAATAAGACAATGATGTAATAAGTTGTAAGTTAACAGACTTTCGACAAGATGCATAAGCTTTCAACGCATCTACTGCTAGCTAAAGCGAGGCGGTCGCGTGACGCTCGTACTAGACTGTCGTATTGCACAGTAAGCTAAACCTATTTCTAGAGGACGTTAGGAGACGATAGACTTAATAGCTTAAGGCTGCTATTCTGAGAGTATTTATTCCTCTATCCTGTTGAGTTTATTATGTTAGGGAGTGTTTGTAGCGTCCCGTCACGCAGGGTGTCCCGCTACGCAAGGATAGACGTTACACCTAGACATGGTGTACTACACCGCACGCCTGGACAAGCGCTCGCTATCACCTGGCCATAATTATGTTTATGCTCATACTAATGCGTTTGGGACATGCACATTGTCATCATCCGTGATAATCACGACAACAAGATCTCATGAGCATGCATTTGCTTGCAAAATAGCTACCATTCTGTGTAATACGCAGAGTATCTACCCTACGTCAGTGTAATTAGTTTAGTTTAACCCAGCCGATTTCTACCTGGCAGCTATGAGTGTCATGAGATGCTGTTCTAACCAGAGACTGCTCAGCGTCACATCAAACACTCTCATTTTATGTGGTAGGTTTGACGTAGCTGAAAGTTAGTGTAGTTAATCAGTGCGTAGTACGTCATCTTGCTGTCGTAATATCAGTAATCGTCCTGTTTGTTACGTGGGTAAGCGTAGTGCGGAGTTCTATAAGTCTGGTACACGTTAGTCATAGTCTTAATTACTATTGGGGATTGAACAGAGACATGGAACGTTCAGAAAATTTTCAAAAAAAGCAATGGCACGATGACAGGGGTTTTTAATCCTCTTAGTAGTTGCCTACGCATATAAAGTAGGTGCATTGACACTTGATTATTCTTTAGATGAGAAGTAGTTATCTATGGTGTACAGCTTCTACGAACCACAGCTATTCACTTTATCTCTTCTATGATCGTGAAAATGGCCAAGCGTTCCGTGGAGACTATCCTCAAGTATCATTTCTCCAACCATGAATTGCTAGAAGAAGCACTACTCGCTGCAGGGGCGTCAGTCTCCAGCAAAGATATACAGGGTGATGCAAAAGGCAATAAGCGCCTTGCTCTGTTAGGAGATTCCGTTCTGCAAGAAGCTGTTCTGGAGCCGTGGTATAACTCTAAGGAAAGTACTGGTGAGTGCACAGATACACAAACTTTTGTTAAGAAACTAACCTTATTAGAGGAGGGTCATAACAGGGTGAAAAGTTTATGTGGAAACAAGAGGTTGAAAGAAATAGCTCAGAAAAGCGGGATATCGGATTTCATTGCCAAAAACCCATGCCAAGAAGGTCAGGTGCCTCAAGAGACTGCTGCGTCGACAGTTGAGGCACTGGTAGGAGCAGTTTATATAGATTGTGGAGAGGACATATCAAAGGTCCACCAAGTCCTTGAGGCGATTGATTTTTTCAAAGAGTGATAAAAGTTAGTTTAGTATAATTCGTGATAAAGTCATGCGTAGTATATAATAATTATTATGTCATAGTTTATATCTAGGGAATCTATAATTAAAACACTACAGCTAAAAGAAATGAAGGACCAAAAACTGAATATCGAGATTCTCTAAGCTGTTTAGTTATCGTCGTTGTTGTTAAGAGAGAGCCGCGGTGGTCTTTCGCTACAGCAATTGTTCTGTTACTGGTGGATGGATATTATATTACTAAATATCGTGGTCAATTCTTTTGCGAGCACTTACTATTATTATAGACATAACTTTGTTACCTTAACGCCCATCCCTAAGTGCTGGGACAATGAGCGGTACTTTGACTTCGGGCACTTCGCTTTCCTAGCACACTCTAGTAATCGTTACAAGATTGTATCGGCAATATACTAAAGTGATTAACGAACTTGTTCCTCTTCCCTTACCTAAAATTTACGTTATGTCTCATAGTGGTCGGAAGAGAAAGCTTGAGCTAGTGCTTGGCTAGCTCGATCCATGGCTGCAAATATGTCGATAGCCTAGCAAAAAGGCAATAACCAGCAGCCTCGACGTAACCAAAGCGCGCCCTGTCGCTCTGATGACATGCGGCAGAGTATGAGCGGAGCTTGTGCTAAAAAATGACAAGCACACGATGGTGTCCCAGCACTCAGGGAGGGACGTTAGTCCATATACTTTGATCACCTCACGGCATGATATTCGATTCATCGCCAGGTTAAGTAGGAACAGCGTGTCGTACCCTTATCCTTTACGTGTGCAGGCGATGCTGATCAGGTCGCCACCACAAAAGGGACGACGTCTTGGGTTAGTGTGCGGGGCCCTACAATTAGTAATCCAATCGATCAGCAAGTGGCTTAGCTTTGTGGCCGTGCAGGCGCGGCTGCTTGGGAACGTGGATTCGCCTCCATCTCCTACTCATCAAACAACATTTCAGAACTCACCTAGTTCTAGCTTATTACCTTTCTACACGTATTTGCCTGCCTATAGCTTGTCCAGTTTGTCACGTCGATCGCCAAGCCTTTAACTGCATCCTACTCAAGCCGCCTACTGTCCATGTTTGCCGACTCCACCCTTTCGCGTCAACCTGTTCCGCAACGACCCGCTAGAGCGCCGAAGTACCTTTCTTCATCGTGTTGTGTAAGTCCTACTGCGCATGTTGCACTAAATCGACCTTCATTGTATCACGTTCTAAGTTATGGTTACAGGCCGGCACTTATTTTAACTCGCGCTGCACTTCGTCTTCCTTCCGTCGCGCTTCGTCTTCCCATCGCATGCGACCTCCTTATCCACTCCATCCGCGATATCATTTCTGTGGTTAGCCACGATGAGCCATATTGCTCCAAAGCGAGTTGTCCTCCGATGTCGCGAACAATACTTCAGAGAGCACGGGCGAATGGTTGAGACTTTCCTCGAGTCGCAAAATCTCCTAGATATAGAAGACTACGGGATACACATATGTGGAGATCCATCTTCTCCTACCACTCTATATCTCGTCCTCGATCTTTACTGCAGGGAGGTCCCCATTGTTGATCTCAGCAACTTAGAACTCCAAGTCTTCAAAGTCTCGAAAAATAATACATTGTGCGTTATTTCCTTCAGCTATAGGACGAAACTAAGTCAGAAAAATCTAGTACTTTTAAAGATCTTGGTGAGAATGCTAGCAAGAAGGCTTACGAACGATCTCTTACACTAGATTGGGGAGCAAACCAATCTAATCAGAGGAGTTAGACGGCGTTACCCCCTTACATACAGGACAGTCTCCAGCTAGGTTTGTATCTTGAGCGTCGCGAGTCAATGGAAGGTCCCTTAAAAATCCAGACGGTGGTATGCATGGGTCTCTGTTAGGACGATTGAGTGCTGTTGCACAATAGACAATGTGGTCTCGATTCTCATGAGGAGGGTTGCGTGTACATGATTGGTATGTTTTACAATTCCAAGAACACATGTTTGCAAGCAGTAAATATGTTTTGGGGCTGATGCAGAGTTGGTGGTGGAAATGTTTCCCCTCACTTTCTCGTATCATCAAGTTTTCGCAGTGACTCTTGGAAGGCACCTTACTAAAATAGGCCAAGTGGCAGGTGAGGGCTGCATCCGCTATCTGGCCCAATCCTGTGATGATACGCCACGTCGCAAGGCCGTGATTTGCGCTCCCATTGACTCGCTAGGTAAAGCGGAGGGATAGTTACACGTCTTCCATTCACAGTATGATATCAATTAATGTACATTAATCGTAACAGTGATGGACATCGAAAACTCCCATTTTATACACGTTACTCCGCTCCTTCGCGTGTAATTGAATCTTTGATTCTATTGTTTTCTGCTCGAAGTCGACCAAGATTTCTATAGCTCAATTTCGTAGTAACATTTTTCCATATATTTCTAGATGTCATCTACTTTGCGCTTGACAGGTAAAGAAGGAACCTCTTTACAAACATTCCGATTGTCAATGCACCCAAAAGGAACATGGAGCCCTTGCGCCTTGATCATTGAGCTTAAGCGGGTAGGCATACCGCTAATCATTGTTGGTTCGCTTGTTATGCCCGTGATCGCTATCGAAAGTTTGTCTTCCAAGTTTTTAACTATGAGACTTGCTGATCTTCGATATATGGGGGCTCCTCGCGGCACTGATTGGGCACAAGGAAAAGTCTGGCCTCCAATGGTGAAAAAGGAATAACTCGCAAGCAATGTTTTGTATAAATTTCGACGGGCCGAGAAGTCCAATGCTAGTCGGCAGAATATCGTTCCGCAGCATTGGTAAGAGCCTCCTTCAAGCAGAGTTAAACTATCAACTTCAAAGTAAAAGATTGAAGCGATCATAGTATCGTTAATTTTGCCAATATGAGGGTTGATCTCCACCAGCTTTGAGACTTCTTCTTTGAGATCCTGAATAATAGCGACGTCGTCAAGGGCTGGCTCTGTTCCTGGAAACGACAAGTTTAAACGATGGCAACGGGGGCGTATCTCGGATGAAACGCAGCGAACAAATGTCTTCCACTGCTCTTCTCCATCCATTTGGCGCATGAAGTTGCCGAGCAACCTTCGCATAAAGCGATCTCTTTTGGGAGAGTGTGGACCTACCTGGTGCTTCTCAGTGGACGATGTACCGGTACCAAGTGATATTAGATGGTCAAGATGGCTTTTATCCGTATCAAACAACTGGCACTTATCAGGCCAAAGCACGGCACATTCCCAGCTTGCAAGGAGAGCCGGATTGTTATGCTGAAGGCCTCCGTCCTGGAAAGTATCCAGATGGTCCACGTCTTTGGACTTGAAAAAGAAAGGTGCTGCTGAGGTACAGGCCGCTCTAAGTATTAATTAGCGTGGAGTGTTGTTTCAAGACAGTTGCTAAAGTCTTACGCATCGCTGATAGTCATATCATGATGGCAATTCGCTGCACGGATATGGGAATAGTCTGTTACTAGTTAAGATTGGTCCAATGAGAGTAAAAACCCCTAACTGAGCTTACTACTATCATCTGATCTGGTTCCTCCATTGTAATTGGCAATAATACACGGCACATTTTCCCGGACACTTGTTGCCGTTACTGCTACTTTAGTGTCGTTCCGAAGTGGATTGAACATCTTTGCCAACGAGTATGGATTGAATGCACGCTCAATCGGTGAGAGGTTATAACGATGGTCTTGAACCCATGCCCGGAAGATACGTTGTAATTTTTGCGATATTGAGAGAGAATGGTCTTTTCCCTTAAATGTCGCCTTGGAAAGCTCTTCGAAGCGATCCAGACATGTTGATGGGTCCCAATGCATAAGAAAGATGCCAATGGCAATCAGACCACCTATGTCACGTTTAGCCTTGCAAAATATCGACATAATGTACTCACCTGCAGATGTGCCACATACATAGTCGAACAGATCGTGTATGGAGCTTCCAAGATGTCTTATCTGACTTTCCAAATGTTTGAGAAACATCAAAGGTATGACACCACGTACACCGCCACCATCTACACACAGAATGCGTATCCCGGCAGTTGGTGGGATTAGGGTAAAATTTCTTTGATCAGTGGGTTGAAAAAATCCACAGAGAACACATTGCTCTATTTCGTAGCTATGCCTTTCACTATTGGAAGGTTGCCCGAAACGTCGGACGCAAACGTTGCATATTGCATGACCGCAAGCGAGCACCTTCTCGGGCGCAAACATAAGGCAGCAAAGGCACGAGCGGAAACTCTTGATGCTTGCTAGATGAGGCCAAAGTAACTCAACACAATGGGAGTGCTGAGCCCGCGCATTTTCTACTTTGGGCTCAAATTCAAGGCGGCGGAAGTGATCTTCCAACTTCTCTCGGATCAAGGAGAGGAACTTTGTATGTATCTCTGGATCCTGGGCATAGCTTAGTATTGCCTCTTTACAAGGTTCCGCAAAGAACTCTTCGAAGAGTGCTACGGGTTGAAAGTCTACTAAACGTGAGTAAGGGTTTATATGATATAGGCTACGGGAAACATACTATGAGAGCCAGGTGGATAGCTTGAGAGAAACATAGTTGAAGCTAATAGCGGGCACAAAACAGACCACAGCCATTCCGCACTCGGCATCAGCATGAGTGCTTCTTTGAAGTGCGAACTTAGTTGCTTATCATCAAAACAAAGCGGCCGCGACTCGCGTAAGAAGTTGAAACACGACTTGGCTCCGCAGAAGTTTTCTACTATACGGGTAGAAAAGGCTTCAATATGCTTTAGTTGAAAGAGATACCCCTTCCTCCGTCGGTTCCAGTACACTTCTTGTGTGAGCATCTTCAAGTGCTCTTGTAGCTGTTCGCATCTCTTGTGTTGCGTCTGTCTCTTCTGCAATCCCAAAAGGCTGATTCTACCAAATCTTTGATCTATCCTTTGCATTGCAGTGTACGTAGATAGATCGGTTGTGAGACTCCTCATTTCTTCGATAATAAGCATCCTAAGCTCTTCTTGTACACCAAAAGTATCGTAGAGCTTGGAGCTTGTCGATGTAACTACCAAGATGTGGGGAAGTACGGGAGCGGGTAGATTATGAGACAGTGGTAACATGGCCTGCCGCGCCAATGCAGAGGCGATCCCTTTGAGCCCACCATAGTCTGCAGCGAAATAGCATACGATGTTTGATATTGGCGTGAGAAGATGCGACATTACTTGATCTGAAAAGTCGGTTGCAGATGTAGTATTTGGGCAAAACCAGTCAATGGAACTGCGCTTGGAGAACTTTTGGGTAGTGTTCAGGGCCTCGCTAGTCCTGAGAGAGATCTCAGAATCAAGATATATTGTCGAAATATCATTACATCCTGGTCGGGATTGTAGACGTATTTGGCCATGTCGCTCGAAGGGCTTTGTGTACCCTAAAAGACTTGCTAGATATCTAGACTTTGTTCGATCACCGACGAAAGAGATAACCGAAGGCCTTGTCTCAGTCTCCTTTACGCTATTAACCTGGAAGCAAGAGCGGTGAGTCGAAAGACATATATTCTTGTGTGAGTACAAGACACTGATCCAAGGTTGCGGTGCCATGTTGTTTCTTGTATGATTGATATTGTTAGTGAACATGCTTCGCTAAATATCGTTTCGAACAGCTCAACGATCCCAATTTCGTTTCTATTTTTTGGAATAACAATAGTGGCTATCTCGTCTAGTTGTATGTGTGAGGACGAACTTCCCAGTTTCCGAAATCCGAATACGGGATTTTGCCGTCCCGATTAGGGTAGTGCAGAAGATGAGATTGAAGCAATACTGCGACCCCGCAGCCCCCTCACATCCAGCAGAAACGGCTGTTCTATCTACATCCCATTATGTCGCTCCCAGAAAATTCCCTCAGCGCAAAGAAAGCCAAGTCATTTCTAGGGAGGGCCCAAATAGACCTTCGGCGACTCCAATTTGGTATCGCCTTGAGCAACGAGCATCGTGAAGAGTCGAAAAAAGCACAACAACGCCTGCTGAAAGTCTTCGAGTTCGAGGGATGTCGTCGTTTGGATCACGAGAATTTTGTTGATGGGTTGATTAGTAGACAGTGCTTTGATACCGCTTTGTTCAGAAAAGGCCTAACCCGAGAGACTTTCAAGGACAGCTGTAGTACAGCAGATGGTTGCGTTCAAACACCGATAAAGCTTGACCTCAACTCCTCTATACAATGTTTAAATGGCCTGCAAAGAATTCGGGCAGCAGAAGCGTTTTTAGACAACAACGATAAGTGGTGGATTGTAAATCTTTACGAAGATGCAAGTAAGCGATATCAAGGAAAGGAAAGTATTCTGGACGTTGGACTGATGGCATAGCTTTCGAACGCACATTGGAAACACATCTCTACGAATCATACAATCATGAACAACAATATACAGATGGTATCATTTTTCGCAACATAAGGCGCTATGCTCGAGCTCATGATGCAGAAAATGAAAAAAAGTGGTGGGCTCGCTTAACAGCGACGAAGCGGAAAGACCTCACTCAACTTCTTTCAAACCACAAGCTTTCACTGGCATTTGATGCACTGATCGATTATGCCGGTCTGTGGACGCCTATCCGTCTGGGAACCTTACATCGATTCCATGCATTGAAATGCACAAAAGTACAAATCTAATCCTGAAGTCATGGCTCTTGCTCACTGAAAATTCAGGAATTGAAGTCTTACCTCCGACATATCCATACAGTTTGGGAATCGATAATTCCAACTGAGTATCGAATGCATGTTGACAGTCGCACTGTGTCGATGCTAGAGATGTTAGCACCGTCAGCATCGACTAATGACGCTGCTAGGGTGAGGCAGCTGATGCTAGACAGATGCATATTTCCACAGCTGGAAGATATACACGCTCGAAACGAAATTTTGAATCGTATCCAGTCCCAAAAATGTATGATCCCGTCCTTACGCACGTTTTTCGAGGATCAAAAGTACCTGGAGCCATGCAGCAAGATTCTGAAGCAACTTCTCGGAGTGAAGAGTAAGCGACCGATATGGAAAGAGTTCAAAGCAAACTACTGGGGGCATGAAAGTGAGATCAAAGTCCAAATCTCCGAGACCAAAAACTTGCTTTTGCCGGGACCACTAGGAAAAAAGGAAAGAGCTAAACTCGGGTATCTCCAGTTGTGGATGTTTTGTTTTCGGCATTGGCCTGAGATGACGTCTTTTACACCGCGGCTCGAGAGTAGGCTGAAAATTACTGATGAAGCGGATGTAGGAAATATCGAAGTAAGACCTAAATCAGCGCGGAGGGATCACAATCCTGCTCTGTGGCAGAAACTTGCCTGTTTGGCTATGCAAGTTGGCTTCGAGACATCAAACATTTGCAAGCTTGCGGAAGAAGATGCGGAGATGGTTCAAGCCAAACAGTTCTTAAAGTCGGCACGACCTGAGTGGAAGTCGAATAGAAGTGACTGCGAGAGGAAGATTGCTGATATTTTGAAGAGTATGCAGGAGACCAGTTCGCAAAGCCCCCAAACCCCCATATGGGTTGATGACGGAGTAACGTCGTGGCCAAGGGAAAAACGATGTGGGAAACCGCATGAAGCGGATCACGAACACGACAAATCAGTGATGTTTGCAACTATGTTCTACCATCCTCTACAATCCAGCCAGACAATCACATCTGCTCTTGTAAAGCGCAACGTCCTGGAAGCTTTCTTTGATAAATACATCACACCAGTATGTCTTTTGAACCCAAAATGTTTCAGTACACTAAGTAAATATTTAGATACGGCCTGAGATGTCTATTCTCATTCAATCATTAGAAAATGAGACTGTAGTACATGACAAACACCAGCAACCACTCTACTCAGCTACTGCATCAACCAAAGTGAACCATCTTCAGGCAGAACTGCAGCAACTAAAGGAAGAGAGGGAAAGGCTATGTGAGCAACTAACGAGCACGCAACTCGGAATGAACACACTCAGAAACGACTTGTTGAATTCTAAACAAGAAGGGGTAGCACAGAGCATAAAGAAAACTCAGCTGGAAAAAGAATTAATACATCTGAAGGAGATCAATAATGCGTATCAAAAAAAGAATGCCAAACTAACTAAAGAATTATCCGACCTGAGAAACGCAACCAGCAATATTTTCAATGATGAGCATCTCGACGATTTTTCAGACGATGAGCATCTCGACGATATTCTGGGACGGCAGCATGAGGGGCCTTCTGGTGCTGCATTACCAAAGCTGGACGTTGAAAAGGAAAAGCAAGTTGTGGGGAAGGGAAAGAGGCATTTTCGTGAAGACGACGTATCGGCCGAGCTAAGTAGCCGGCATCAGATATTGAAGTTCCGAAATGCAAGTATAGCAACAATATGCGAACCCATATTTGAAGGATGCAAGGAGTCGTTGTGGCGGTATGACATACAACAAATCATGTCTCGGAGATTATCAAATGCCGGTCATATCAACATATGCATCTTAGATTGGCATTCAGAAAAGAATGGAGGATTTGCCTCTACGTTGTTGCAGATACCTGATAACATTCCAGCGGTTGAGTCGTTCTTAGAGTCATTGCAGTCACTTGATTCGTACGAGGAAAGCGCGTTACATATCGTACTTCCTCACGACCAATCTATCAGCTATCGCATCGTATCGAATGATGCATTAGACGCAAAAGAACTTCTAGTAATACCGTCATCAACCGTGGGTATCTTTTATTCAAAGAAAACGGATTTTGTAAGATTCTTCCAGCATTGCCGGGAGCGCTACCCTGTTTACCAGGCGATGAAAAAGAGACAAGGCGTGTTCTTAGAGAGCCAAATTAGAAAGCGTTCAAAGCATGGCAAAACGAGAAGTGATTGGGAAGATATGGAACTTGAAGAAAGCGAGGAGCCATAATGGTAGAATTTTATCAATGCCATCAAGTGCAGTGGGTAGGGCGAGATGTAGCCTGCCAAATGCCATAACTACACCAAAGCCATGTTCATTGCGAGCGCCTAACTGATTGAGAGATGCACCAAACAACATTAACTACCCTGTCACCCATTAATTTCTTAAACCTCGTACCTCGATAATATAGCCAAACTAGTTATAATAGCTTTGAATAATTACTTAACAGCATATAAAGCCCATCCCTACGTGCCGCCACGTAGGGACGGACGTTAAGTAATTATGCTGTCATTGATGAGAAGGGCTCCATAGTTAAGACTGCGCGCCACGTGACCCTCTTTATAATGTATAAACAGCAACGACAAAGTCTGAGACCCAAAGCGCCATCAACTATCGGTATACCAGAACTGTGAATACCTAGTTAAATACCCCTCTTTGTGCGGGGAGTGTGCACATTAAGCAGCTACTGCACACATTGTTTACGCAAACTACACCACAAAGGAAATACGGATCCAGTAGTGCTGTCCTTTGAGGTCGATTGCGTAATTTCAATGGGTAAATCACGACTGCATTATTCTACGGGCTAGCTCAAACTTCGGGCGAGTACGGATCAGACTCCTCTGACTCATGCGCATTCATTGCATCGCTCATCTCAAACTCTTCTCCAGAGCCATATACGTCTATCCCATATAGCTCCTCTTCTAAACTCTGGCTGGCTTCTTGCGTGATAGAGTCGTGTCCGAGGGCCTGGATTTGACTTTCATTCATAACGCCCACATGCGCTTGAGACTCCTAGTCAGAGAATAAGTATTGCACAAAAGTAAGTATCATTTTATGGTACACTTACCCTTGACTGCTCCAACTTCAATTTCATCTCGGTATTCTCTCCCAACACTCGTGCGTATTCCTCATAGCATTTTCCAAGAGCCATGGTAAGATTGTTGTATGCAGCGGCCCAGCCATGAGTGTCCTGCAGCAATTTATTGCCTCGCTGGACAGCTTCAAGCCGTCGCGTCTCTGTTGCATGGAGCATCTCGCGCGTGATGCTATGGCTTTGTATCTCTGTGCGCAAAAGTGACGTTATAGCAGATGATTGGTCTGAATGAGGTGGAAGAAGCCACATTGTACTGCTTTGGCTATGTATCTCCGACGGCCAGATTGTTGCATTGTTGACACCGTTGTTCATATTGGCTTCCCGGACCGGCCTTGGGCGTTGTTGGAAAGAAAGGTTGTGCGGATTTTCTGGTTGCTGGACAAACATTGAACTTTCTTCAGTCGCCTCCTCCTTGATCGCGGTTAGAGGGGTGCATAATTCTGATGCATATCTGGTAGGGGAAGCGACTGTGGCGGTTACATTTCGTAAGTCACCAGGTGGTGGTGTACGGAATGGTGATCGCAGTGGCTCAGAAGTTGTACCATCTGCTGGACGTCGTGGACGAAGGGGTGGCAGGTTGCGTGACATGATTATTTATCCAAGGAATGGCAGTAATATGGTGGGCAGGCACGTTTGAGATATCCTGGAAACCATGCAGCAGAGAAGGACCTAAAATAGATGCCTTGGTGTCCTACGTGCATCATCAATGAGTGGTCAATGCGCATCTAAGTTGCTGTCCTAGTGGCTGCATTAGGGTCGGGGAATCGCATCCTGAAAACGAAATGCCGTTTCGGGTTAGCTAAGAAACTTGATACATTCGACAAACGGAAACATTCAGCCAGATTCACAAAAACGATTTTTATAATATGAACGCTCAAACATGCTCAATTCCAATTCAAGTGCGCATCACTTAGCCTTAATTTCAGCGAATGGCGTTTATTTGACGCTTGTAAACATTCACTTCGTGTCTTCAGGTGGTAGCACATCATGCCAATCTCGGCGAACGATACCGTTACGACAATGAACTCTATAGAGGATGCATTCAAGCGACTTCCGCGGCCACAGAGAGTTCTGGATCCTACAAGGCCTCGTGTTCCGACCACGGCTGCACTTCTTGCTCAAAAGAACGGGCATCGAGATGACTTCATGGAGACACATTCTGCAGGTCCACCTTTACCATTATCTGAACTTCCACCATCCCCCCAGCCTCCTTCTCCGCTTTTAGCTTCCCCGCCTGTGACACATCAACCCGTATCTCGTCTTGCGATAGGGCATGTAGCACCGCAGCCGGAACACAAGACCGCCTTGAAATCAAATGTCAGCGAGGGGAGTAACAGTTCTGAGCTCTTGACGCTAGGTCATTTCAAGCAAAACGATGTAGAGTGGGCCGTACAATCTAGCAAGAGGTATAAAGGATTAGTTATGGTAAAAAAGGTTTTCCGAAAGGATGGAATAGTAGAGAAGGACATTCTCGAGCGACTGCAGCACCCTAATATCACTAAACTTGTGACCTCCATCTATGAGGACAATATGATACTTCTCACGTTTGAGTACTGCCGATTTAGCTTGATAGAGGTCATGAGCGTACACGTAAAGCTGGAAGAGTTTCAAGTTCAGTGCATTGCAATCTCAGTAAGTTTTCAAAGATCTTGATCCACCTGATATCTAACACTACAGATCTTCAACGCCCTGAGTTACCTCAGCCGACATAATATCGTGCATGGCTCTGTGGGGCCGCATTCTATACGAATCACAACTCCAGATCTTCGAATTGTTTTGTGTTAGTTACATATTCTTTTTCAACTCTATGACACTAACATTTCCAGCTGACTTCAGTAAATCTACTGTTGAAGACACAAAAACACGGCCTAGTAGCGATCTTGTTGATCTTGGCTTTGTTCTCATGGAGTGTATGGAAGGCCGTAGTCTTCCACCCCAAAAAAGGAACCTTAGTTTTGTGAAAAGCCAAAGAGAGAGAAACAAGGTTTTCGGGCTACAAAATGCTGAGAAATGGAGTGGATCAAAGAATCTGATAGATTTCTTGGATGAATTGTTCAACGAGAAGCGGAGTGCAGACGCCAAGTATACTCGTCCAGTAAGTCACTACAACCGACATAGCTTAATCACCCTAACAAGTGCAGCACAAGTTTGTTTCTTCGAAAAATGAAGATAGCCAGTGGCTACAAGCATTCATTGAGCTATGTACGCTCGAGCTCTTTACGTCTTGGGTACCAAAAATAGCGTCTTAGATTTGTTTTCCGTTTTTCATTTTTGATTGCATGCAATATGATTTCGAAATTAAGATCAGTTAGCGGAAATATATGTATATGATAGGTCTTAGTACCCAAGACGCCCCTCGCTGCGAGGGGAAGTCCTGAATATGCTTGCAACTTTGAACCCAGTTTGCCACGACGAATTCCTACCTATGATATCACCGACTGAATCTGAACTTGCCATTAGTCATCAGGCTGCGGTATTTCAGGACCGAGTTAAGTTTGAAGACCGCATACAATCCTTAGAAGATGCTATCCAAGTTCTAGAGGAGTATGCTTCCTACGCACCATCGAAGACACCTAAGCTTACTGGCAACTAATAGAAAGAACAAGATTCTAAGAAAAGAGATAAAAAAGATACTTCGTAGAATGGAGGAGATGGAGACTTGGAAGACAAGGATTTCAGAGTGGGCAGAATCCTTGATGAGTATCCTTTGGGGGCCGCCGCGACGTGCGAGAGAGGTCACCTCGATCAGGGCTCATATAGATGGAAGTCCCGTTTAGTTGAGGCTTTAGTACACAATCACGTATGAACAGTGTAACTCTTAAAAATGCAAACCTTATTCGAGACGCAGCTATCATATCTCATATTGCTATATAACTACGTGAAACGTGACAATTCCCAGTCTTAACTGCAACTCTACATCCTACGATAAACCAACCTAATGCCTTTTTCTTCCAATTGGCAGATGATAACTCCTACCAGTAACTACTGGAGTAACGGATCGCAGCTGTGACTTCTCTTCTTCCTCAGTTGATCGCATCAGCCGATCGGCGGAAGCCTGACTATGAGATATATTATGCCCTGTGACTTCTGGAGTTTCATCCCTTGATTCAAGATCACCGTCTCTCCATTGCTGGAACCGTTCCTGAGATATAGTAGCCGCTTCGAAAATCGACATATCCGCATTCTTCTTACCCCATCTCTCTCTAAGCGCAGACCGGGGCTCCCAACGCTTTTCGAAATCTTTTCCTGTTAAATCCAGATCCCAGCCTATGAGCACATACACGCTTGGACATTTTGGTACTGTTCGTCCATCGTCTGAATAATTGCCCCGATCATAGCGATCAGGATCAAGAATGCTAAGTGAATCATCGGTCGGTTCGAATGCTACTCCATATATACCTCCGATGTGTTTCGGACCATATATTTTTTTACCAGTTATAGTATGCCTCGTGTCACCAAAGCGCCGGCTAGTGGAGCTGACCTTACAATCATCCGGCGGGTCTCCATCCCCATAATTTCTCGCCCACTCTGAGCTTGGATGGCGCTCTTTACGCCATATGGGTGCATTACGGGGTCCGTACTGATTGATGAAGAACCTGCCATTGTGATCTCCCCATCCAACAGTATTCATCTCGACCCCTTCATAAGCATAAGTACGACTAGACCGCTTAAGAAGCGGCACATCCTCGACGAACTGGGATGGCTCCAGACCTTTGGGTAGATCCATCACTTCGTCTTGTGCGGCCTGGGTATTCACATTGATGCCCTTGCAAACTTGTTCCAGGCGTTCTAAACCTGGAATGTTAAGAAGGTTCATCTTGTAATGAAGATTTGCGATATGCTCCATGGCTTCCATGGGACGACCAACTCTGGCACATCGAACTGCAGCCTCCAAGTCATTTATAGGAATGTTGTGATCAGATTTCCGGAGCCCTATCTGTATGTTGCGCTCCCCGAGTTTGGTGTTGAGGCATTTTATCTGCTCGATACATAGCGGTAGAGTTTCTTCACGAATCTTTCCATCTTCTGTGAGCATAAATGGTAAGACCATATCAATGCATCCATCAAGGTATTCGAGCTGCTTCTTTCGGGCGTAAAGATAGGATGCTTCGAACAGCGCCAGCTGTTTCTGAACTTCTATTGATGACGACTCTTGTAGGCAGCGAAGAACACGACGATGAGTGTCTTTTCCAATGACCATCTTCCAATCTAGGCCAGCCTTTCTAAGTCTGTTCGTTAAGGTGATTGCAGTTCCCACCAACCTGGATAGTCGATCTTCGTTGGGAGCTTCCTCACACTCAGTGGTACATGTGCGCAGATTATTTAACCATAAATCAATCTCTGTCGGTGCTACCTTGTAGGAATGTCCATCCTCTATGGTATCAAGTCTAGAGTTGATGGCATTGAATCTTATTGAGTCTTCTTTCGTCAGGCCGCTCTCCCACCAGTGAAGTATGAGCACGCACATGGTCTTGTGAAGAGGAAGTACGTTTTGTGGTATATCTTCACGAACAGCTTGAACCACAGAATCGATACTCTTGAATTTCTCAAGTGGATCCGCATCCTTTATTCCTTTATTTATGTGCGCTTCTCGCTTTTTTTCTGCAGCCTGCGCTTCTTCGGACGTCTCCTCATCTTGTTCTTTGATCATCTTACGTCGCTTGTCCGACCAAGCTTGATCAGAAATTCCGCTTGGTCGGTCGCCAAGTTCATATGACTCTTGTTCGGTTGCTTGAGTCTCCAATTCATCTTCCAAGGATTTCAATGGGTCGTTGTGAGTGGAATGTTTTGAAATATCTACGCCGTAGATAACTGAGCTCTTCGCTAAAAGCAAAGCCCTTTCTTTCATCTGACTTTCATCTCCGCTTTGGTTCTTATTTCTTATCCATTGTAGAAGGAGTACAACTTCTTTCTCGTAGATCGAGAAATCCTTGCTCATCTCAGTTTTGATGGCATTTTCGGCAGATTGTTGCCATTCGGGCGTCTTGTCTCCATTTGGTAGCACATAGCTATACAGTTCATAGCGCTCATCGTATTTCTCATGATTGGCTTTATCTTGGGCCTCCATTTCTTTCTGGGAGAGCACTGGGCCATCACCCATATCCGTATCTTCTTGGCCATTTGCTTGAGTAGTCGACATCTTGGTGGCTCGGCTTTGAGGTGGTGATTAGGATAGCCGGTCATTGACTGCTTAAATACACATTCACCCTCCAACAGATATACTTTCTAGTAATCGGATGTCAAAATTTAATTATTGAAAAATAGAAATGGAAAGTCGAATCATAAGTGGTAACGGACCAGCACATATATAAACATCTGCACCGTTTGTTTCGTACAATCGACAAAACACGCAAGATGTATCACTTACAAGTTCCTGATGCGTCCGTCACTACGCCACCAACATTATCTTGGAGCACCCTTGGAGCAAATTGGAATTCTTCAACCCTGACACCTGCCAAAAACATCTCCCAATGGACGCATCCTTACTATCCACTGAGTTCGTGGCCAACTTCACCCAGCCAACAAATAGTTGAAATTGTTGTGGGTGCAGCGGGAAGGTTGTCTTTCAATCCCAAATCAGTCACGGTTTCTATTGGGACCATACTACGGTTCAACTTCCTCAGTCTCAATCATACACTGACCCAAAGTTCTCTCAAAAGCCCTTGTTCGAACAGCTCGCGTTTTGATACTGGCTTCAACCAATTTAATCCGAGAAACATAAGTGGGAAGTTTCTTATTGAGTATCCGGTCAACACTACAGAGCCTAAATGGTTTTACTGTGCTCAGAAAATCCCCAGGTCTCATTGTGAAGCGGGTATGGTTTTCAGCCTTAATCCTGAAAATGTGTCAAAGTCATCTATGAACATCAAACCAAGTAGCGCTTCAGCCGTTTCACATTGCCATACTATGCCCAGCACGTCTAGTAGACTGCAGCCCTTTCCCTCTGACACATCAACGTCACGCAATGCCTCAAATCCTCAGAATACGTCAACATTACCCGCGATTACGAATAATGCCGCCTTCTACACACCTAAACATCGCCTAATTCCCATTTTGCCTATTCTTCTCTATGCACTTATCATGTTCTGTTTTTACTGAGATGTGATCAATTAAAAACACTCAACAAGAATCACGATAAGGGAGATGTAAGACTGAATGTGTGTTTTGGAAATTGGAAATTGGAAATTGGAAATTGGCACATTGGAGATTGGAAATTGGCAAATTGAATGATAAGGATCTACTTTTTAAATGTAATTTGCTCAAAGCTATGTTGTTACCTGTCCTTAGTTATATTTATATACTACTCGAATGCTATCGCAAAGAAGACACAACATTCCAGTTACACAACAAAGACTACAATCACCAACAAAATCAACGATGCAGCCTGTATCTGCCGGATCGAGCCCTCATGCCTTCCAACGCCGGTCTATCTCGCGGTTGCTTAGTTATCGTGAGGTAGGGGACGAGTTGACACCTGAATATCAAGCGGAGTGGGAGCCTACCAAGATGACGTTGGAAGAGCTATGTACAGATTTTCAAGGTCAACCCCTTCTCAGCCAAGTTCGCGTCTTAAGTTTGTGTCAGGCTATTGAAGCCACAGATGACTCAACGAAGCCTTACTATATCGTGCAGTGGAAGATAACGTGGGTTAGCCCAAGCGAGCTCAGCACTTGCGCCCTCTTGCTACATGACTTCTGGGTTTGTGCCAATCGAAGGTAAGTACAACGCTTATTTTTGTTCACAACAGCTTGCTAAGATAGAGGAGGCGAGAGAAAGAGCTGGAGATTGGCAAGGAAGAAGGCAATGTTTCACATTAGAATTCATCCTTGTCCTCAACTATGGTGGTCAAACGGGGTTGACGCACGTACACTGTATTCCTGTCACCCTCCTCGAATGTTGTAGTTAAACAAGATTGACCAATATACGCTATGTCCCTGTCATTATCTAAGTTGAAGAAAAAGGTTGGCTTTCTCTCTATCACTGTTCTCCGCGATAAAGGTGATAAAAGGCGTATTCTTAATTCAAATCGACCCTGCATTGAAAATGAATCAATATCATACTCGCGGAATAAAAACGCAAGCTCCTTAATTCTTTTAGAGAGAGTTTTTGCTAAAGCCTGAACATAAAGCCTTGAACTATTCATTACATCATGGTTGATCTTTGAAATTATTTGATGACTCGGAACAGTACAGGTGATGTAACGGTCCTCGCCTTCATCTATAGACACTATCGCTGGGTACGACATAGTTCGGAGAGGAGAATCTGCACATGTCAGGGTATCTAAGGTGTATTTATGCTCTCCCAATAGGAACGGATTCTGTAAAATCAAAAATTGGTTGCATGTATTTCCAAATTCCATATCCGGGGGTCTGATGTTGAAAAACGGGAAATCTTATCACTAAATGCGCTGAACTGTGAGGGTTAAACTGATTCCGTGTTTGTTTCCAGAGTCTAAAAGTGACGAATAACAAAAGCTGGTCAAGGTTTTGACTTTCGAAATTTGAATTTAGTCTTTCCTACTAATAATCCATTTTCCAAATTCAGATTCGGTAATTATGTTCACGATATGCTGCCAGAACGTGACAATTTTCTAGTACCCAAATACGCCTTGCTCTTTCTATTTCACATTGCACTTGAACGCGGTATGTCATTATCAACTCCAAATGTGCAGTGCCTCTCATATTTATTACGCAGCCCATACCTTGGGATTCTAATATAGTCGTTAAAGATTGCGGCTTCACCTCTTCGTGCAGCATTCCACAAAATCAGTCATCATTAGATCGAATACTGGCCAATCACATTTAGTATTATGTAGCAGACATTGAGCGCTAAGCTATATATAGAGGGTAAGACTATTTAAAACTATTGCGTACCTGCGTGTAGAGTGAAACTGTAATAGCTAACAACTATAATATGTGCTTGTGTTCTACAAGTACTGTATGTCCGTTAACTATCACCTATAGCGCTGTTTTGTCTATTACTCTAACTTGGGTCTGTCCTTTACCTTTATCATACGCTCGTGCACATATATAACCCATAACTCTTAACACTTAAAATGATATACATCATTAGCGGGGTATATTGTATGGTAGGCTACTGATAGGTTTGGTGGTTACGAGACATAGCTGACTAAAATAAGGGTTTGGAATGGATTCTACTTGTCCTAGCCTACGCCGTCATCGCCATGCGTATCTACATGCGCCAATTTCGCTTCCGAAAAAACCTAGATATGGCTGGCTATCTTCTGATCGTTTTTGCCCTCAACGCTTTAGCTCTAGCGACTTGGGATACAATTGCATACAACACAGGTGCATTAAATGGCAAAGTGAGGTCTGAGTTACTATCTAAAGTAGGTCTTGATATAACTGTTTGCTTATTCTTGTAGATCTACGCTCTTTTTACGACGTAGACTTACTATAAAATTCCTCTGCTAACGATTATAGATCCTATTTGCATGTTTGCCTTGTACTGGAGTCTCGTCACTTCTGAAGGTCGACGAACGATGCGTAGCACTTTGTTAGTCACTAGCCTGTTCGTCGCTAGAGGGTGTGTATGTATGTATTGATTTTTCCACCGTCTAGCTGCAATGTATGTACGAGTTACGGATTTTCACTTGCTTTCGAGTAATTTTGTAGAAAATGATAGTGTGGCAAGATAATTGCGATGTCAGCAACTTTGATAATATTCTTCAATACTTACGTTGATGCAGCCTTGACCGCTGTCGCATGAGCAAACCCTACTTGAATCAACGGCACAATACAGCAACTCGCCGTTTACAACATCACCTACAGTGACAAGGCTATAGCGATTGCGGCTTCACTACTGTAGGTATCATTCTAAAAGTTTCGTCATCATAAGACTGAAAATTCACCAATCATATTGATTGCTCTGCAGCTGACTGTTCGCGCTAAGCTATGTATAGAAGGCAGGGTTGTTCAAAATCGTTGCGCAGCCGCGTGTAAGGGTGAAGCCGCAATCGCTAATCACTGTATCCTCAGGCACAACATAGCACGTAAGCAAGGCATAGCTAAGAAGATACCAGTAGACGTGGGAGCATATTCTAAACGAATCGACGCAGCACTGCCAGGAAAGCATACACGACAACTCTACGACGGGCTATCACGGAAAGAGAGCAGCGTGCTTGCCCAGCTCAGAACAGGCATGGCACAGCTTAACACGTATCGATACCGAATCAAAGCATCAACAACAGACCAATGCGAATGCGGCCAGGCAGCAGAGACGGTGGAGCATTTTCTGTTCCGCTGCCGAAAGTGGACGACACAGCGGATAGAGATGCTGCAATGCACGCAGATAAGCAGAGGAAACATGTCATTCTACCTAGGCGGCAAAGCAGCGACAGACGATACGAAATGGGCGCCAGACATGGACGCAGTGCGAGCGACGATACGATTCGCAATAGCAACACGGAGATTAGATGCAAACTGATATCTAGTTAACTACTAGGTAAACTATAGATACTAACATGAACCCATCAGCAGCCTCGTGTAACCACAGCAGACAGCGCTTCAGCCGCCGAAGATAGGACGTTGAACACTTAGAGAATCTCGTAGAGATGCCGACTCTGAGCCAGTCTGCCACCAGCAATACTAACCCACGAGCACCTAATAAAGAGCAATAGTAGATAAAGAAGGATCGTTCTAAGATATTAAGTAAGGGCTTTGACATAAGATAATGAGCTATATAAACAAGGGGACCAAAGAAGATAGATGGGCTAAGGAGACCAAGACTGAGCATAGGAAGTGTAAAAGTTAGACTAGCATTAGCAGCCCTTTCGGCTCGGCCGCCGGGCGTAAATAAATTGTGTGTGTATCCTCAGCTTGTACGGGGCATAATTTCCTGCATGCAACCCCACGATCATATTTAAAACAGCCCCTTTTTTCTTCTCATAGTTCGTGACTCAAAGAACCCAAGATAGATGGCAGGTGCTGTCATGATGATGGTTCAATAATTAGAGGGTTTACAGAGGATCCCTTGCAGCGAGTAAGAGTATTGATGTGATAATGTGGCAGATATGCTCTTGAGAATAGCGTTTGATACCCAAAATGGCCCGATATGTTTAATTGTAATTCTGAGAAAGCATCACGCGGAAGCAAGAACTCTAGTCTTTTGGTTAAAACACCTTAAACAAAATCACCGAATCTATAACAGTTGCACTGCTAACAAGGCCAGTGATACCAACGTGAGAGAGGAGGAATCATGCGAAGTCCCTTGAAATGCCGGAGGATTTCGAACAATGATAGCTCACATGATGTAAGCGCTTTTGAAGGTCACTACTCGGAAGGCAATGGCCGAGACAGCAAGGAAGAGTGGCTCTCAGGGCCTTAGCATTCGCAAGGCATACTCGCTGTCCAAGAAAATGGTAACACCAACGCCTCAAGAGCATGTCACCGGGGCTATTCCGATAAACTCTGATATTCTTACTGACTCAAGGAGAGCGATCAGGACCAAACAGAGCTTTAAAGCGCTTAATGCTTGTTCTCCACTTGTGGTATGAAGTCCTTGTTCAAGTCTAGTGCCTCAACGGACATGCTAGTTCATCTATTTGCATGAATGATTTACCGCCGGGGCTTTCTTTGGTCATCAAAAGGTAGGAAAATGTTTCATCACCGTTATCATATGATCTCAATGTCAACTTCAAGAATATATAGGGCACCCTTCCGTCAAAGTAGAGGAATATACAAATCTATCAGTTCATTTGACTACACTGGCACCATCTTATTGCAAATTTCTCAGAGTTCTAGATTTCGAAAGTTGTTCCTGAACGAGAAGTGGGAAAGGAGGTAAGGGTCTTGAGTTGGCGATAGTAAATCTCCTGACCATACATGCAGTTCACAGAAAATGCCCGACCAATTTTTCACTATCCAATGGAAGAACAGCAATGAAGCAATACTCTGCGAAGCAAACCCTACCGCCTTGGATAGTCATTTTCCGCATGTGACTCAAGATTCCGAGAAAGAGGATGCCAGCTCTTCTGGACTCCAAGCATACGAACAAGATATCTTCACTGGACAGAATACGTTGGAGTATATCAAACATCGGCTAGGATACATCTTGGAATTAGGAACTCTCATGGTCATGTTGATGTGTTTGTGGGAGGCCTTGACCTGGGGGTCGGAGAGATGAAAGTTGGTTGGCAGGAGACCAAACATGATACTGTAGACGAAGACAAAGTTGAAAAACTGATTAGAATGCTTCCTGGACGTATGAAATTCATGAGACGGGAGCATAGTCTTGCTTATGTACACCGAGATCAAATACCGAACAGTCTAGCTACTAATGTCACGATCATGGCCAATATGGGTACCTTTCAATCAATCTCACTTAGATACAACCGACTACAACACACGCGCTTTCACACATTCTTGCGGATCCCCAATCATCTCAAAGCCTCCTTATATGCGATATTAGTCAACTGATATTCTCCAGACGTTCGCAACAGAGGGACATATTTTCGTATTTCCGCACATGCAAGTTACCGTAGCGCTCGCAAAAATGATCCTAGACACCACACTGGTCTCAATCAAGGGTTCAATGATACTGAAAAGATTTTCTTTCTGCGGGGATGGAAAGAAAGAAGGGTTATTGCCACCTTCCTTGAACTTTTTCCATCAAGGATACATGTTGGATACCTGATATATACGCATATAAAACTTTACCATGACTTCTACAACCTTTGTGTAAGTGGAGCGATTAGTCATCGCGCGTATTCTGGCAACAAGACCTACGACTTGACGGAATGAGCTTTGGGAAATAACTTTGATGAATGGGGTAGAATGGCTTCTCTCGATAATTAGTCACTGTGAAAGAAAGCCTGAGTGAGACTTTGAGTGTGAAGGCCATTCTCAGGGATACACATTATGATAGAATCACGTGCCCAAGTGTGCAAGACGCGGACCGGTCATGCTCCCAAGATGGCAAATGTTAGCATGCTATGGACTCTGACGGATAAATTTACTTGCATGCAACCTGACCGTTCGAATACGGTAACAGTGACAATAGTCTAGTTTCCTATTCACGGACAACAAAACCGGCGGAAGGAGAGCTGCTGCTTGGTATGTCTGATCACATACCTGTTATTAGATTAGTTATCATGCAACTACTGCGAGGCAATGGCATTGACATGATTGGGTAGTTCGGGCACGCGCCATTGCTAATGAGGTTGTGTTCATAGCCAAAGATGAGGGGACATATGTATCTACGGCATGTGCACATGATTCTATGCATTCGTGTCATAACCCACCAGCTGTGCATTATTCACAACCCCGCAGTGGCGGTTACTCATGCAATCAAAACACATGGACGACCACTCAAACTCGAGGGCATTGGTGCTGATGTCATTGGGGGCCACAGCCAAGGCATTCTCGGACGTAACCTTGCAAGTACATTGATTGTTGAGTGGTTTTCGCCCCTGCATGCCTTAAGCGAGGACGTGAGGGAATGCGAGCCGGTCGCGAGCCGCTCGTTATCTACAGCAGGCTGCACAATATCAGCGATATAGGAATCAGGTTGGCCATGCATCTTGACAAGGGGCAGTTTCATGGTCTCGGCGTACGTGAGCATGTGTATGTGAGCACCCAAAGAGCAATGAAGTCCAGATTGACTGCATGAACGCCATTGCTAGCGCTCTAGGTACGCAGAAGCCTGGGCCTCTGCATGGCGTTCAAAGCAGCCAGCCTGATTTACCCGCTCCATTGCTTGTGAACGAATCTACCAGATGTGACGCAGCATGCCATACGGCTGCATATCCCTCCCTGAGCCATGCATAAACCCTTGCTAGTCAGAGAGTGCCAGGCATTGTCCGCAGGCTTGTCTCGGTGTCACCGAGACCGTATTTGTGCGGAGGTGGCATACGAAAATGACACACGAGGACAAGGGTTAGACGCTCGGGAAGTGTGAGTGGCACGCGGAAACGACACACGAGGACAAGGGTTCGGCGCCAAGCCAATATCACCAAGTGGGGCATGCCCAACACCAGCCTTTCAGTCGATGCGCCGCCTCATTTTCTGTATCAACACAATGCGATTACCTGATAGAGCAACGGCAGAGGAGGCGCGTATTGCAGCGGGCTATTCAGACCCTCAATGGAGGCGTTTTATTGTATGTTAAGTGTACTAGAAAAAGAGCAGTGTTAACCTAAGTAGGACATTACTAAGGACGTCGCTCGTGAGCTGCGTGAGAAAGATCCGGAACTTCGTTGGCGCAGGGTTCCATATAACCGAAAGTGTGAGATTACTGAAATAATCAACACGCAGCTCGTAGGCGAGGGTATTTCCGCTATCAGCATTGAACTGGTAGGATGGCGTATGAGCAGGGTGATTGGAAACCTCAAATATGCAGAGGGTACGTGCGTGCCTTGTCAAACTTGCGGCTCTATGGTAACATATTATAGCTAAGTCTACCAGATCGATCGATCATCCAATAGAAACAAATAGCGGTACGCACGCCAGGGGCGCAGATGGCGTGACGCCTGCTAAGGACGCTCACGACGCGGCTGTCGAGGGTACGCGTACGTTTGACCCCATCCGAGACATCTAGAATCTCGGCTTCAAAATAATATCAGTTATTGTGGAGATAGTTTTCTTCGCACAGACGATAGGACATGCAACCACCTCAGCTAGCTCGTTTTCAACATTCCTGCAGGAACTTCTTTGATTGTATAAGCGCCGAAACCTGACCAGCTGCTTGCAATGAACCCAACCCTTGTAGTGTTTGGTCAGTGCATGGGAACTGAATTCGGTTCTTGTTATGAAGATCAACCAGACCTAACATGTGTCTCAGTACACGAGACACGTTGGTAGGGACACGGATGCGCCCCAGTTGCTCCTGTATTTCTGTTTTCTATCCGCAATCAGGAGTATTGTCATTTTTTACCGTATATAAGCTTGATGTTCCGTTCTCCCATACTTTGAAAGCAAAAATGGCTTCTGTCGAAGATTTGTACAACATCTATTACGAACAAACGAAAGAAAGCTTATGGAAATTCTTCACCTATTTCGCCAGACCCGACATCCGCCGTCCCGATACTCCCTGCAACCCATATCATATCTATTTGTATAAAGACGATCTCGACGAACTTCAAGGTTATAGAATAGATCAATTCAGTGCATCAATGGAGGCCAGGTATATTGCACGAACCTATCGACGTGTTCTCACTGAATACATGGAATTTATGGTTGGTTCAAGTTAGCTCTTTAAATGATAGCCTAGATGCTGACTGTTGGTCTTATAGTCGCACCTGAGGGATTACTTCGCGGACATCATTTCACCAGCAGATGCGCTCACCACGTGGAAATCGAAGGGCCTCACTCTTGACGCCTGTGTAATAATACGAGGCGGTAGAATGCGTGAGATCGTGAAAACCTATGAAGCTCCGCCATGGGAAACACGGTTTCACATATACGGAGTCTCCATGGTACGGTATCTTGATGAACATGATATATACCAGCCGTATAAAAGAAATTCTCGGTTTCTCGAAGCTGTCAAAGAGCACGTTATCCAGAATCCATTCCCGGAGGAAACCTCGTTATACGAGCAACTGGAAGTGATCGTACAAGATCTGGTACGTTAAAGCCGATTCCAAAACTTCTTTATGCTAATATAATTTCAAGAACGACGGAAATTTGAAAGATTGTGGGCCATGCACCTTAAGACGGCTGGACAAGATCAAAATTCTCGAACTGCTGAATTCACTGGATGGCGGAAAAAAGATAGATTTAGAGTGCGACCGGTCTATTGTGGTAATAGAGAATTTTTTGCGTGGTGCGTCTGAACCCGTCTACAACATGCAAGCCGCACACTACGTCGTGCCGCGCCACTCGGTGTGGCCTAATGTCCTCCCCAACCCACCCCCCGGCTTGGCGTAAATCTGGCTGCGTTACCCCTGCTAGTCTGTATCTGTACCTGTTGTATCTATTACTCTTCTTCCGTGTTTTTGAACAGTCGTCCTGGATAAATGGGCGGATCGAACACCTCTTATTGGGATGATCTGATTGTGTTGTACGACACTAATGATATTTCTTGTTGTCGCATAAAGCTAGCCATCCCCTCTATAATAAGGCCACCGTAATCAGCGCATCATGTTCGAAAGCATCCGGCGCCTGTGTCATAACCAACATAACATAAGCCAAGCTCAGATCATCATTCAGACTTTGCGTGAGTCGCGAATGACGCCAATCTTCTGAATCTGGCTAGTAGACACAGATTGCCGGTTTTGCCTCGTATTGAAGCCGCAGAGTGTGTGGTCAGAAGGGTTAATGCATGTCTCAGCAATCATGCCCAACGACGACAGCGCTTTGCCGCAAATCTAGGTTGAGGACAAGGGCTACGATCTCTGTGAGGGAAATCACAGAGCTACGGAGGTCATCATTCCATACCCAGCATAGCAGAAGCTTCTAGAATTGCAGGAAGAACGTATAAAGAAACTAGAGTGTGACATTGAAAGCAAGTAACGATAAAGTCAAAACCTGGTCACTTCACACTAACCTGCCAAAGATTTCTTGGTTTCCTTTTACATGTATGAGGCGGTTAGTGCGTACGACGAGCTACATGCATAGACTACATGTGGTAACGCAAAAGACCAGGTTGCATACTTCAGAAAAACATATTTTCGTACTCAAACGGAACTCTGCGAGATTGCGAACGGGCCGAGAATATGGAACCAATTATGCCAGCTCATGCACTCAGGCTGGGTCATATCACATTGATCTCAACACTACAATGATTATTGTTTTCTCATTCACTTAGAGAAACTCCTCAGGTCGCTTTGCTGTACTCATCAATGATACCTTAATACCTCGATCTCGTCCCCAGTATACCACAAGAGGCGTGTCGAGAATGAGGTACGTTGGAAGCCCGCTAACCCGCTATGTCTCGATGTCGGGGAAAACGCCGCCATAGGATTCGACATGCGTAATCGGTAAATGGGGCATGCAACGTAGCATTAACGTAGCGTAGGCGCTATCACGTCTGATAGGCTCGATGCTGCCAATGGAAGATACCAGTAACCGCTGCAGCATCAGCTGGTGGTTATGTTAGCGAGATTGGGATTCTCACTGCAAGAGGAACAGGGGTAGGTTGCTGAGCTAAGTGGGGGAGGAGAAGGCGGATGCTGGTCCGCCAACTGTGTCTAATTTGGGCTCAGCAGCGCCCATAACCTCTTCGCAACATGTTCAAATTTGAGGACATAACCACAACGTATCCTTCCGTTATATGTGACTGTCGTGTTATGCAGAATACATGTAGCAAGGGCGCAGAGTCAAATCAATATGCAAGAGCAGGAGAGGATATTGTTAGCGAGGACCGCTGGTGGCGGCTTCTCGAAGAATGTCATGGGCCAATTCTTGATCTTTCCCTGAAGGATTCCGTATACTAGCCCAAAGTGTACAACGTGAATGACAAATGAGGGAAGAACGCGTAACAATATGTCGCGACAAGGGCCAGCTGCTCAGCCAAGATGCGTATGATGAGCGTCCTCACATTTCACTCTTGAAACGAGAAATTTCTAAAGCAGACTGTAGTTTGAACTGTACAGGAAGTTTGAGACAAAGATACAATAAAGATAATGCAACTGGGGTCGAGGTCGAAAGGTGTTATCTATGTTGTTTAGCTAGATATCTACATCCAGCCATAGAGTTTGCCTCGTTTGCCTACTTGACGTTGGATTTTTGCGGCCCGCGAACGGTGCAGGTATGTCAAGGATGTTCTCGCCGCCTGATGCTTGGACCAGCTGCACTCCACGGGGACGTCGGAAGACATTGACGCATTAGTTCCATCATGCTAGACCCTATCCGATATGTGAAGGTGCCTTGTGATACTAATGCATGAGAAGCGTTTGATTGCCGCGCGTGCGGAAGACCCAGGAAAGCGCACGGGCTATCAGGGCCAAACAAGCTCGGACCAGGTTGACTCCACAAGTCCGCCACAAGCCCCGCGCCATCCCAGTAACCTAGAGAACCCAGAGGACCTGGACAGACGTCGAGTTGTCAGACGCAAAGAAGTCATGCTACCGTTCGAGCTTAAGAAGAGTGCCAGAACACATGAAGCGCAGGAAAAATCAGGTTACAACAAACTACAATGGGATAGGTTCTACGTATAGCAGAGCACTGTCACTTTAACAAAGCGAATGCTAATCGAGATTGTAGAACATAACCAAGGCTGAGATCAATGCGCTGGTAGAAGCCAACCCAGGCGTCAACTGGCCCTCGGTGCCAGGTGATGTTTTGGCTAAGATCTACGATCGGGTCAATGCACAATTGCAAGCCGAGAACATCCCCAAGGTCGAATATGACGTTTTTAGTTGGCGCATGGCGCGCGCAATCGGGTATCGAACAGGTAGTAAGTGTCGTAGCATGCCTTGGGGCTTCGTGGTGGCTGACAGGTTACATACAGCCAATGGAAAATGTGGGGCAAAGGCTAATGGGATGGCTGCTGAGACGGCAGCCGCCGGCCACAACATGGATGCTGAGCAGCAGTGAGACGCATTGAGACATCAGTGGGTGCGGGTGGGCTAGTTGCATCCCTCGCCATCGCAAGGATGTCAATATTTAAGTAGGATCTGGCGCATGTTGAGCCCCACTATTGATTCCGTTCACAAGCTAGCACAAAGCCCCCCGGATTAACGAACGATTCTTTCTATTCCTATTTTCGTCTCTCGTAGCGCCGTGTTTATTTATTGAGATAACAAGGGTTACGAAATGGAATAATAGAAAGGGGCAGGGTAAATGTGGGAAAAAAGGCGGTGTATGAGGACTGAGAAAATAAGTGCGATAAGTCGTCGCTTACCACAGCCCATGTCTATGCAGGCTTCTGCACTATTGGATCTACACACTTTGTTTGCTTCTGCCACTTTTTCTAGGGACCGACATACTCCGCATGTGTGCTATTAAATTTCCTCGGCCTTCCATGCCATGTATCTCTAGGAAATCTGACAAGCAACCGGCTTTTCCAACTTCATCATCATGGTCCTAGACTGGGTTTCCGCTAGCCACGAAGTGATCTCCATGATCAAACCCCGCTCTATTGTTGCCCCGCAACGTTCTACATATGTTCAAGACCCGTCAAAGGGCTTTATCTCGGTCTCAAATCCTTTCACAGAATGGGCTACAGTTGAGATGCTACGATCAAAGAAATGGACGGCAACGGACCGATACGATAAGAAGGCGGAACTGAATCGTGTGGCAAAAGAATTGGCAAAGATTATGGCGATGCTTATAGTAGGTTAGCTATCAACTCAACACCTACGCAAGCATTAACGCTGCTAGGGGGCCTTGAGGGAGCAACCCTTGCTCCCAGAACCTGAAATTGAAAAAAAGTTTCATAAGTGTGCCATATTGCCGTCAGGCATTCGGAGGCGGCTGTTCAGTGCTTGTCAGCACCTGGCCGATAACTGGAGCTCGGAGATAGACTACCATGATTTCATGGAGCCGTTGAAGGATCAGATTCGACTTGGGGATCAATTTCATGATGTAGACTGGGAGCTATTGTAAGTCCTACATTACACTACCATATAGCTACAAGACCCTAATAGAGGACGCAAGAATTCTCAAAAGACGACAAGAGCAACCGAGCAGAAGCGAAGCAACGATGGAAGCGGGAATGACAGTGGAAACGGTAGCGACAGTCGTGATGGAACAGTCATGGAAAATAGCAGACGGAAACTTCTGTTTCCAAGGAAGCGAGAAGGATCCAGTACAAGAGGTTGAAAGATGAATAAGGCTCTCGACGGTTAAACTAATCGTGCCATATTTCCTCGAAGTCTTCACCATCTGCCTTCTCATCAACATCGTCATCCAGGCAAATATTCGCATGTCCCCTGGCCAACTCTACTAGGTCGAGGAAAACTTCCACATCCCGTGATCCAGAGATCCGAAATTTATAGTAACCAGGAGGCAAGTTAGATCCGAATCTACTGTCTTGAATGCTTAATCCCGTGAGTTTTCCCGAACGGGTGTTTCTACCTTGCGTGATCGTAACATTCTTGCCCAAGTAGGAAGTAACTTTGTGGGCCCAGTACACCTCCAAATCGCGTCTATTCATGTCGGGGGCAGCCAGTGCTTGGAGGCGGGGTAGAAGTTTCTTCGCAATTGCAGAAGCGAGACCATCATCATGGTGTAGTGCGAGAGAAACACTGCCCGCAAGGTCTAGAAGCTTCACACCAACAGTTTGGTCTTCGTCGCAACAAGTAGGGGTGTCCCCAAGATATACACGATGTTGTGCTGGAGTGAGCTTGATTTTCCCCTCGTCGTTCAATTTCAGGTTTCCTTTGTATAAGTCATCGAGCTGGTTCCAACATCGCTTGTCTAGTGTTGGCGGTATTGTTGCGTAAAGGCGATCAAAAGGAGGAATGTAGGAAGGCACTGGCTGGTGCGATGGCGGAGGAGCAGGGCGTGGGGCCATCTGATGCGACGGCGGAGAATTAGGAAGTGAAGGAGGGGCCGGTTCGTACGTTTCAGGAGGAGGAGGAGAAGAATTCAAATGTAGATCGGCATACATCATTGATCAAATATATGATTATATAGAAGTGCTTGCTATCAGTTGGTGACAGTTAAGGTGAAGGAGAAGGGATGATGGATCAGAGCTGAACAGGCGCAGAAAGGTGATACTTATAGCAGGCCTTACAATTACGCACTCCTGATCGCTCAGTTGCCTTGTTGCCTTGTGTGCTCGGATTTCTTTCTATAATCCATGCAGTAGATGCATACCGTCACGCTTGAAGAAGAGTCACCCTTGTCCGTTATCACAAATCCTTGATACGCCTGCATCCAGTCCAAGCGCTGTATTGATTCGATTGGATGAGAGAAGAGCAGCGGTGTGCGGGGCTATCTCAAACTTTTAGTTGCACGGTCTGTCACATGTATTGAGTCAGAGCTGATTTGATGAGGTATCAATGACATATGTTACACCGATGCAGGAATTAATTCCATTATCTTGGCTCTTTTGGAGGAGCCAAAGCGTGAAGCCTTAGTAGGAGTTCTTGATCAATCTGACGAAGGGAGGTTTTCTCATAGCGCAGAGCAAGACAAACTTTCATCCGCAAGCCCAATAACTCAATCCGCATATTTTCGCCCTCTATTGTAATTTACCTTTCCTTTTCGCCTGAAAACAACAGATACTGAATAATACACGCATGGTCAGTCGTCACACTCAAAAGTCACATTGCTAGCATTCAGTATGTTGTTAATTTTCTCGCCACCAAAACTCCTTATATGCTGAGAAGGAGAGCTAAGACTAGAATTGAGCAATTTGTACACATCAACTTCTCTAGAGTATAACCATAAGTTCGATGTCTATATCAGTTCGTCAACTGACTGGGTAATCTCAAGTCTACCAACGTCTGCAAGTGTAGATCGGATATTTGGGATACTGTAGAGAAGCTTAAAAGATCGCGGATGTATTAAAGAAAGGGCCTGTGTTGTTTCAGTCTCAGTTTTTCTTGGTAAAAGGCTAGAAAGGATGTAATAATAACGAAAAGCTCCTCACCATAGGTTGATACCATAACACATTGGTGATCCCCTTGTTGTTGCCAAATATTGCTATCGCAGTGAAAGCGCTAGATAACAGCAATATAGAAACATTTGCGGGGAGAAACCAGTACGCTCTTAGTGTGTACAGTGAGGCAGCATTAATGCTTGCTCGGAAGCACCCGATGTTCTCTCTTAGCACTAATATAAACCAATAAAGATTCATAAGTGCACTTCCACCTATGACAAAAAGATTCAAGATTGCACTTATGCTTATATTAGGAAAACAACCCAAGTACGATGATTAGTGGCTTACCTGTGTGAGTAAATCGTTCCACCAATTGCAAGAAAATAGATGACCATTGCTACAGCTCTTGCAATCCACCTATTTTGTGACTCGTCATTATTGTTCAGCACTCCCCCGTTTTGGTGTATCTGTTTCTCTTACTTAATATTTATAAAGATGTGGGTTACTGTTTTCCTACCCAATCGGAAATATGGATAAAACCGAATGTAAGCATGTGTAGCTGGAGTGAAAATGACCTCAGTTCTGCTAGCGCTGTGGCCAGTGCAGCGATGCAGGCGGCAGGCGGCAATGCATGGAGGGCAATGGCGAGGCGCATCGAGACAATTCTCCTTGCAGAACTCTCTGACCAATGCATTGACTCGGACGAAATCCGAGGAATAGAAAAAGTGGCTGCAATCGCGACCAAGAGATAAAGGCTTCGCATAACGAACAGAACAATGGAAGGTATTATGATCGATAATATTTCTGCGTTGAACATCATGTAATAGATGTTTTATGTGAAGAGCAAGTCGCAGAACTCCTTTAAACTTAACATCTACGGGGCCATTGCCTGGGGTAGATTCCAAAAGGGGCTAGTCTTAGGCCAATAATCATATATATAAAGTCATCCCGCATGACTTAGAGGCGTCGCCGACTTGAACAATTTACCTTGTAACGGCGCATGACTATCAGCCGTTCAGCAATTCTACCCCTGTTGCGGCACCGACCCACCAGCTGTTCAGCAGTCCTACCCCTGTTGCAGTACCCACCCACCGGCCGTTTGACACTTTATCCTTGCTGCAGCGCCTACCTATGCACCACTGTTCGTCCCCTTCTTTTCCAACACGTCTACCGGGTTAGTTCCCAATTCCGTATCGATATGGCTAGATCATCCCGCGCAGTTGCATTGGCAATTGAAGTCCTGATGGAAGCCCGCGATTCTGATATATCTAAGAAAGATGTCAAGCGAATACTAGAGAGGTTCTGTCCAAAGAGATCAGTTCTTGACCCTTCCTTAGCTCCTCTGACCGTGGAAGGGGTTATTGCCAAACTCAAAGATGAATACCAAGTATTTGTGGACACTGTTGAAGAGGCTAAAGAAAGCCCTGGGGCTATAGAGCAGCTTTGGTGCAACATCAGGCTGCCCTTGCAAGCCTGGGCAATTGCCAATATTCCATCGACCAAGAGGCGCGCTCTATCCGCTAAGCAACGGTACTACACCAAAAGCTATCAGACTTCCTTTGACATAACAACCCTCGATTCGGCACAGCTCAATTTCTTAATTGCGTTAGCGTATTTCCACATAGCACCCAGGTCACACGACGAAACCATCTTCCTGCAAAGCAAATTTGCCTCAATGATGCACGCCTGTTCGCTCGCTAGAACGTTACTCCATACACATCTGGTGAATGACAAGCACTTGGGTCCGGCGTTCTCGCAACCAGACCTTTCAATAATAAGCCAATCTCGTAAGTTAATATACACTATAATAGGCAGTAACAACTAAGTGAACAAAAGGTCCCACTGTGTACGACTCAACGACAGCCTGCCAAATATCCTCATACGCTTCATTTCCTTCCCAACACCAAAACAAGTACTCCAGTGACACGACAGCCAATATGGTTTATGCCATTGAAGCCGATCCGCAAGCTCAGATAGATCCATGGGATTTGAATACACATCAGATTCTCTGGAATGCAAACACCAACACTACAACCCGCCCAGACCTAACAACAACTGGAAGCACATCATGGCTCTGAAAAATCCTGGCGTTTTTTATGGGCTTTCCCCCAACTTCGAATTGGGGATTGTCGATTTGGTCTGCAAAGATAATGATATAGGAATATGGTCCACGGAATTCAGTAGTCCCTGTTGCTAAAACAGCTCCGAATGTATGAGCAACTTTATCCTTGTCGTTGTTATAAGCAATTCATATACTCTGGCTTACTAAAACTTACGTTACATATCTTCTCTATGTATCCCCGAATAGTCGTGTGTCGATCGATGTTGAATGTCGCATGTGATGGCGATGTGATCGATACCCCGCGTGCATACGTGTCCAACTTGCCATCACGTAAAGATGAAATCATCTGGTCGAGTTCTGTTGTTAATTGCAGCTCTTGTATCGATTGCATCTTAGAGTTTTTTTGTAAGTAGTAAGATTGCGGAGGGCATTTTCAAGGCTTTGGTGAAAAGCATAAAATATAACGTGGTAAAGGTCACGAGCTGAACCCAGCAACTATGCAGGGGATAAAGCTTGGCGCAAGGCAGGGATTGGTCCAAGCAGTAGTGACACCTGGAAAACACATACATGCTGGTCCTCCATACCTTTCCTAACTTGACGCACTACTGAAGAATGATGTTGTCCATCGTCCCAGCTTAGTCCTTTGTTGAATATGCCCCCAAATCAACTCAAATATGAAAAAATCAGGCACAGCGCTACCACAGCTGCCAATAAGTATGTCTGGATCTACTGCAGTCTCTTTTGGACTGCTCGATTCATCTTTTTGCCAAAGATTTTTGTAGAATAATCTATTTTAGTTAACGGATGGTAGGTATCAAAGGTAAATATCAAAGGCAAAAGGACTATTGAAGGGATGCTGGATATTGAATAAGCTGATTCTTTCTTTTCAGTTAGTTATAGTTATGCTATTCAAAGAAAAGTCGATGAGAGCTCCTTGGCCTCTGATCTGGTTAGCGCCTTCGGAGCGGGGTAAAACCCTCTTGGCGCCCACCTGACCTTCTCGATATCTCAATGTCGACTCACAACATAGTGTTATGTACGCGCATGCTTGGCAATTGTTAAGAGGAAGATGCTTTTACACTGTACTGCATATATAGGCAGAGCTAGGGGCTCGCCATCCTGAATGATCCGACCCGATAAATGTGGGTTAGAAGAGGCTCACGTGACAACTCTGCATGTCGTTGTTACCTTGGACCTTTGAGCTTTGCGCCTCCTTCTGTTAGTCAATTACAACGTCCCTCATGTCCGACCAAGAAACCCTAACGCCACGAGTATTCCTCGTTCGCCATGGTATGTCATTCGTGTAGCTGTTCTCCAATACAACCTGCTAATAGCATATATCCTACACAGGAGAGACCCTGTGGGCCAAGTCAGGCCGCTTCACAGGTGCTACAGAAATCGAACTGACCGAAAAGGGCATCGCCCAAGTTTCTTTAACGGCAGAAACGTTTGTAGGCGCTGGAAAACTTATAGATCCATTACAACTCTCGCATATCTTCGTCAGCCCTCGAATCCGCGCCGTAAAGACGTTTCAACTACTACTACCACCCCCCGACAGCGTTGTTACAGGGGACATTACCTATACCGAAGATATTGCTGAGTGGAATTACGGTGATTATGAAGGGCTTACGAGCCCGGAAATCAGGGATTTGAGGAAGAAGGGAGGGCTAGATCATGAGAGAGACTGGGATATTTGGAAGGATGGATGTATAGGCGGAGAGTACGTCATACCATGGGTTGCTTTTTGAAAGCTTTTGCTGACGCTCTCAAGATCGGCTCAGCAGGTCAGCGAGCGGCTGGATAGGCTGATCATGCAGATCAAAGAAATCCAAAAACCACATATGCGTGGGGATAAACCCGCTAATGTCCTTCTTGTATGCTTTCTTTCCCTCTTTTACTCTATCTATTTTCACCCAGGACAGCTAAGGAGTGGATATTACAGGTCGCACACGGGCTCATCCTTCGTTGTTTTATGAAGCGCTGGCTCGGCTGGATGATGCACAGCCCCTTGCCAATGACCTTGCTACCTGGATCGGTTTCAGTTCTCAGGTACGATATCTCTTATAATCCGAAATATTTTCAAGCTCAATTGCTAACCTAAATTCAAAGCTACAAAGCCAATGATATTAACCGGCCTGCTTTTCACCTCGGCATGGCGTTGCCGTTACCGAATTGAGGACTTAGATCTAGACTGTATGGTTCAAGAGCCTTGATGTAATATCACATCACACTGTTAATTGAATAGAAGGGTACTGCCTTGAAGATGCATAGAACGAGCAATGTAGATGGATCACACAGCTATCTTGTTAGCAAAAACAGCGACCGATGTGCCTGCTAGACTAACCTTTATTACATAGAGTTAACTGCCAATACTTTTTTACTTCTATATACGTGCTATTCATCGACACAGACTGTCAAATGCATTACCAAGTACTTTATTATAGTCAGTTCGCGACTCAAGACTTCTGCGGCTGGAAGTAAGATCTTCCTTACACAGAGTCTCCCTCAGCAGGGGTGATGTCGCAAGGATGGACATCGTTTCCGTGTCTGCAAACTGGGCTATAACAGGTAGTAATTGCGACTCCTCTAAACAATCGGCATTGCATCGATCGATGAAGAGCTTCAGTACAGCATGGCTGTTATGCACCACCGCTGTCATAATTGGCGAAAATCCTTTGCTGTTAACAAGTCCCAAATTTGCCCCATGATCGAGCAGAATCCGCGCGCACTCAACATTTTGCATACTGGCAACAGTGTGTAAAGCTGTCCGGCCTTCTGGGTTGCAGGCATCAACCTTGGCGCCGTGATTTAGAAGCCTCTTGACCATGCCTTCCAAGCCGCCAAACGTAGCCGCTGTGAGTGGACTGCTGCGAAATAGACCCCCAGGAATTTCAGGATTAGGATCTGCTCCAGCCTCAAGGATCATACTAAGAGCATCTTCGTTGTGACTGTCAACTGCATGCAGGACGGTACTGCGGCCACTGACGTCTATCGTGTTGAGGGGTGAGCCGCGGTCGATTAAGATTCTCATGTCGGACAGCTTAGCCAGAGCGGTAGCCCAGTCAAGCGCTGTGCGGTTCATGGCATCCGTGAGATTAACAGCGTTTGGATTGGCATCGATCTCAACGCTGAGCGATTCAGAACACCGACCAAGAACTATTTTGTGGATCTGCGGAAATCTCTGCTCTTCAACCCAATCGGTGTGTATGTATGACGTTGGCGGTTGCATCGTGATGCATTTTAGCTCAGAAAGCTCTGTGGGATTGCATTTCATGCGATATGCATAATCCCATACATGCTGATAGGACCTAGGTGAGGAGCATCGTTAGTATCTTCGACTGTATGGCTGGAATCGCTCAATCTCTTACTCTTCATCAACAGAAGCTCCCTGACTGAGCAGGAATTTTACGGTTGGGTAATTGTTCATCCCACCATATAGAGCCCACTATGTGCGGTTTAGCATTTTTCTAATTAGGTCGGACTATATGATCTAAAAACAAGTACTGAACTTACCCTCACTAAGCTGTACTGTCGAGTATAGCTTATGTCCTTTGGTGATGCGAGCCCTTGTGCGAAAAGCTTCTGCAGACCTCCAATATTGCCAGTAATAGCAAACCAAACTGACCGGGCTGTGTCTGGAACAACACGAAAGTCATGGAGCTGAATCTGGAGTTGTGGACTGTTCTTGTAACGTTGAACATTTTGCATCTCTAAAGAAATAGGGAGAAACGCATTGTAGGTATAGGGCATGAGTTCGTTATGCCGTCGACCTCTGTGTTCTGGTCGCAATCCTGCTGATACATCTAATGGAGATGATAGTGACATTTCATGACTGATGTTGTTCGGCAATGCATACTGTGGACTATGCAATGTTGCCGGCTTCGTCATAAGGCTTTGGTTATGTATTTCCAACACGTTCGAAGTCGTCCCAGAGTTTTGGAGTGGAAATTCCCAGGCGATAGTTTGTAAGTTATTGTTGCAAGACGCTGGGCGAAGCTGTAAATTTGAACTTTCTCCAATTTGAACTTCTAGCCTCCTTCGTTTTCTTGGTGTATTGAAGAGTGCAGAATTGTCCTCATGCACTATGTTGGGCATATGTCTGTTCGAAGGGTCCTGCTGTAACCTATCCAACACACCTTCGCTATTTTCCAATAGTGCAAAAGGCCGCTCGTTACCGTTTTCGTTTACTTGAGAAGCTTTTGCGACGACTATCTGCACCAAGGATATGTTATTAAAGTCGAGTGGAAGTGGTGTTGCGTCGTGCACCTGATCAATACAATCAGAAGTTGCTGGCATAGTATCCGCATCGTAACCCAGATAACTGCTGATCACTTTTGTCCTGGATATTATCAGCAACTAGATTCTTTTATGAATTGGAACACGTACGAATCGTATTCGAGAACTCCTGACTGTTGTATCAGACGCTCTATGAGACCAGGTATTGTATATGATGGCATTAAACACCCAGTAAAGTTGGGTTTTGCATCAGAAACAGACGACATGATATCTCCAAAGTCTTCCAATGAGAAGTTGAGCAAGTCGTATCCTGAAAACGGACCTAAAGTTGTGTTTAGCTATTGTGACAGTTGTATGTAGCTTGGCTAATTTACAGATAAGGAACAATTCTGTAGCCCGTACAATGTTCCAACCCTTGTTACCAAGTTCAGCGATCATTTTGTTGATTTGAGCTGCTTGTACAAGTAGCCGCTTTCTCTTCTTCTCGTCTTTATTGACAAACTTCAAGAGGTTGTCAATTTTCTCACTTGGGGTACCCTTTTTGGCAAGATAAAGACAGTACGACAAGAATATCAAGGATTGGAAGTGAGTAAAGGACTTCTGTGCCATATGTGCGTTGATCGATCGTTCTACTAATCTTGCCAGATGTGTCCCTAGTTCGACTAGATTCTTGGCAGTAAGTCTCTGGGAATTGTGACCTTCACTGGTGATTGTGGGTGACAGGGTGAAGTCGCGAACCATGTTTTCGTATTTCTCTCGGTTGGTAACGACCATGAGTTGAGTTAATCTCCATTGATTTACACAGCGCATGAAGTCGTCAGCTGTCTTGACCCGTGACTGGCGATTCTTTCGCTTCTGGGGAGTTTTGGATGTTTGCACGCTCCATCCCTTCGGGTAGACTGCAGCCTGAATGCCCTCCACTGTAACCTTTTCCTTGCTATTCAGGCAAGAACAAGTACAACAATGTTGTATCAAGAAATCAAAGTCTTCTTTTCGAATGGTTAATAATGATTCGACGGGTGTTGTCATTGTTGTGGTTGAGGGAATGAGTGAGGCTGTCCAGAAGTCGGTGGGTGCTGTACTGACGAAAGGGCGCTATACCTGATTCTCTGACCTGATCGGGTCAGAGAATCAGGTATAGCGTAGGATTGTTGAACCCGAAACTCAATACGACATGTAAGCCACTCTCTACAAGGCTTCCCAGATTTGATTGATTGGACATCTTCGCTTGGATAAACGCCAAGTTTATGCACAACAATTGTAAGCACTCTGGAAACAAAGTCAACTGTATGGAGCTAGTCATACCATCATTTGTGGAAATTCCTGCCACAAGAGTCGCTTCATAGTCACGTCGCCCATGTTCTCTCCTCCCTTCATTCGTGTTGTTACAGGTAGCCTAGGGCAAGGGCATTTCCTCGGAAGATTGGCCTAAACTAACACTAAATCTTGCGCAGTTAGCATAACTATATATCATACACACTTCCTGCAAGGCATATGGTCCCTCATTTGTTGCCTTATTGTCCTCCTATGCCGACCGGTTGCCTTCCTGCAAGGAAACATGTTGGCTTCAACCTCGTTTGTGGCTGCAATGGACCAAGCTCCTATAGTTACATCTCAGGTATGCACTTGAACTCTAGTAGAGTAGAAAGCGACTAACCTTCCAGCATAACCCTTCAGACCAGGAACCGCCCAGCAAGCATGGTGGCATTTTCCCTAATCGTAAGACGCTTACTTTCGGATCGTACTTGCGATCGCATCCATCACCAGAGTTAACAACTACAGATAATGGGAATTACAAATGCACTGAATGTAGCAAGATCTTTATCCTTCACGAACCGTTCATCTTCCACGTGGGAGAGAAGCATGGTGCGAGTATTGGACGCGTTCAAATTGAGTCCGAACCCTCGTACAAACTAAGGGCCTACCATGCTACTTGGTCCAACGGCAGTACCCATTTTGTTCGATTAAGCGTCTCTCAATCTTTCGGAACCAACTCTACGATAAGTCAGATAGAAGAGGAAATTGTGTTCACTTTCGACGAGTTCCTCCAAGCAAAATTCGAAAGAACCAAAGAATACGACAACATAAGAAGGATGGTTGAGGGTGTAGTCCTAGCGGATGTCACAGGGCATGCATCTCTAGGAACTAACTCTGTTTATCCAAGTTGTGTTGCAAAATGGCTACAGTCATGGTTATTTGCATGTATTCCAAAGTCAAGAAATTCTAGATCTAGCATGTGACCTCAGTCTCTCTATCCACTGACAGAGGATAATTCAACTATTTACCGTTGAATATAGCGGTAACTCTACCTGCCCTTGCACAACGCGCTTTCTACTACTTCTTGACTTTGGAAGGCTGGCAAATTATGTAGTGATCTGAGTTACACTTGCACATATACACAGTTACAACCTTAAATGCATTAGCTCAAATATCAATCAAGCTTGTAATGCTGTAATGCTGGCGAGAAGTGGTGTGTAACTGTAGGATCCTGTCGATGTTTTTGGAATGCAGGGTGGCCGCCTGATACTTCTTCAGGCCTTAGTCATTGTCAGATACCATGCTTTATAATACTCGCTTTTCCTCCATTTAAATCGTTGAATTCTTCTTAAATTCTTAGAACTATCTTCTCTTAGTACATATACAGTTCGAGTCGACCATAGCCTTAATTTCCTAGCGAGATGCGGTCCTCATCTAATGCAGACACACAGAACGAGGATCTAGGTTTTACTAGCGAAGTGCTACCGAAATCTTCTAGACTTCGAGTCACAAGGGCCTGCAACCGATGTAGCCTTCATAAACAGAAATGTGACGGGGCTTCCCAATGCGGCGCATGCGTTAAGAAGCAGGTACGATGTGAGTATCAGGAGACTAAGCCAACTGCGTATGTTCCTTTTAGCATACCTATATTCATAAACTGACCTCTATTAGCTCCCAAATACGTATGGACAGTACATGCAAAGCTGTTGAGAGGATGGCTCAAGAATTTCGGGACTGGAAAAGTGAACTTCGCAAAAGTGAAAGTTCTTATTCCCATGTTGCACAAATTGATCTCACGAAAGAAGATAGCATCAGGCTATTCTCGCGCGAAGATCTACTCCTTCTTTCTAAATCTTATTTAGAACATGTGCATATTTTGCATCCCTTTTTTGACAAGCCCCAGGAGATGTGCGACGCATTTATCAATTATATCTGTAGCGCCCCATTACGGAGAGACTACATCAGCTCGAGTCTCAGGAACGCCCACGTACTTCTCTTTCTTGCACTAGGGAGCTGTTTCTCAACCACAGATGATGCATCCCGCCCTGTTACCACACGAGGTATGGTGTATTACACTTACGCGAAACAAATTCTCGGGCAGAAACATCACGAGCGTAGTATCGCATATGCTCAAGCCTTGACTCTAGCTGCACTATACAGCAACCAAAATGGTATGCTAGGAGACAGCTGGGCTCACCTACATCAATCTCACTGCATCTACACAGATAACGCAGAGAGGTGAGTTAAGTTATTGTTATCTAACTGTTTAGACTAACAGTAAGCAGAGCATTTGCTGAAAATCAAGTCTCATCTACTCAAGATAGTACTAACTCTCTCCCCGTAGAAGCAATGAGAAGTTTTTGGCTTTTCCAGCGCCTATTAGGGTTAGTATATAATATAAGTGTATGCACTTTTCTAACTCCTTCTAGTGGCATTGACAACTGCCTCAATGTGGTCTCCTTTCCTCTGCATTCTAAGTACTGGAATGCACTATCACTAGAATGGAATATAAATGGCCTTACAGAGATGGTTTTCTGGACGAAAATCTTATTACGCTCACTACTCGAAACTGTACAGACATCACTGTCACCAGGCTTCGCCTCGCTCGAGGCATTTGATGAAGAAAGCCTCCAGAGTTTGGTGGACCTTGCGAGGAGACAGACTCAACAGCTGGAGAATTGGAGGGCGCAATTGTTGCCGAAACTAGTATGGGATGATGCAGAGCCCCCATCGACTAATGCCATCATGGCTTCTCTACGAGCAGAGTACCACAAGGGTATGGCTGAGCTGTTGAGACCGTACCTGAGCATTCTTGAACATCCTGAGTTTAACGCTCCTAGAGAGCTAACCAAATTCCAGCAAGGGATGCTCCAACTTGTCATCGATTGGGAGCAGCACGCTGTATCGAATATCATTTCCTTTGACCGTATTGGCGCGGATCCCAACAGCGTGTATGAGATGTGTAGAAGCACAAGTAGCATTCGGGTAGCGTTAAGCAATCCTGTGGACACACTTCACTCGTAAGTAATTCCATCATTTGTAAAATATATCTCAGACTGATCGTATATAGAGAGTTCAAAACAGTCCTCCTCCTTCGTGCTATACGCTCATCCAAGATCTATCCACTTATTAGCAACCAGTTGAAACTCTCGGAAGCGGCGATGAACATACTTTACTCCCGCACGATAGAAAGATTGTCCGATTTCAGGCCAGTTGTTCCACTTCTGATTCAGGATCTCCAAATTTTGGGTATATCTTGGCGGCAAGAAGACTCCGTTCGTCACTTAGAGCTAGCTACTATCCTAGCTCGCTCAAGTAGTCCAACATCACATATCGCTTGTTAGCAATCGGTGGCTTACGCGTGTTCTCATACTGAACTAAGAGTATTGCCTAGAAGTAACTTCCTAGTTCATGTATTTTATAACTTGAAAATAACTATCTAAATCCTGCTATGCTATTGTCCGAGATAGTTATTGTTATTGTTATTATTATTGTTATTTAACGTCCTATCTCAGCTGGTGGGTTATATAAGACGTGCAGGCTAGGCCTACAGGTAACTACGTAGTGCTATCAATTTGGTATAGGTGGGGGAGGGGGCTATCTAAATCGAGGTGAGGCTCGTAGCCTAGTGTAGAGGAAGGTAGTAGGGGGTCTTGCGGGTGAGGGGAGAGGTAGGGTAGGTGTAGGGCGGAGGCACCTAGTGTAGGTGTTGCCCTAGTTATCGAGGTTTCCTTTGTACCAGGCCTGTGTTGCAGCCCCAGTTTCCTTAATAAAGGTAATAGTAGCCTGTACGCCTACTATAGTGTCTAATAAAAAAGCTAGAGATAGGGGGTCTTTTGTAGCTTCTTGCATCTTCTTTCTAGCCTCCTTGTATAGCTTGCAGCTAAGGAGAATATGTGCAGAGTCTTGAGTAGCTCTATAGTTGCAGGGGCAAACGTTAGGGTCTACTTTTCCTCGCTTGAATAGAAAGTCTCGTAGGTAGCAGTGACCTAACTTGAGCTGATAGAAGGCGCTAGAGGCTTCTCTACTAGTAGGAGGAGTAGCAATCTGCTTTCTAGTCTTCCACTTATACCTTCCAGCGTAAGTGGTGGGATTTAGAGCAATAGCTTTCCTCCTATATTGTCCTAGATAGCTAAGCCACTCTCGCTCGCCTAGCTGCTTTATTCGTGTGCCTATTAAAGCTAGACTCGTCCTGCTAGAGCTAGGATCTAGCTTTGTCGCCTCCTTTGCTAGCGCGTCTGCTTTCTCGTTTCCTGTGACGCCCTGGTGTCCTGGTACCCACTGTATAGTGGGTACTATGCCTTTTTCTCGTAGCTTCTCTGCTGCCTTACTACATCTAATTTTCCATTCTTGTCCAGGGCTATTAGAAGTAGTCTTTAGTCTACATATTGCAGCCTGGTTATCTGCATATACTCTGACTTCTAGGTAGTCGTCTGCTAGGTTGTTAGCTTTCTCAAGGCCTAGGGTAATACCCTCTAGTTCTCCGTTGTAGACTAGCTGGTTGTATCCTATATTGGCCTTTTCCTGAGCTATAAGGCTAGCTCCTTTGTAGAAAGCTACTCCTATTCCTATTCCTTTGCCTTTGCTTGTAGCTGAGGCGTCCGAGTAGATAGATAGGAGGTAGTTGTCCTCTGGTAGTTCCTTGTGGTACTTTGCTTTGATTTCCTTTGGCTTCTTCGATATATTCGCCTTGTAGGGCGTTGCAGTATTGTCCGAGATAGTCTGTATAACTATAATAGTTTGTAATTAATAACTGTTACTAGCCACCGTGCTCGTTGTCGTCATATCTGCCGTTAACCTATTATGCTTATTGGGCTGTAAGTTGTAACAAGTATCTCTGAATAGCTGTTAGCAATGTGTCAGAATATGGGCATATATTGGGTGGTGGACAGAATCCGGGTATGGATCGGACCCCGGATTCTGTGGATTAGTCAGATCAGACAGCGCGCATGGATCACCGTGTTCGATCTCCTTGGATTAGCACGGATCAGAAAAAAACAACATCAATCAATACAATCACTGACCAACCAATTAATTCATCCATCTTTGATAAACCATCACAATCTGACAATAGTAAGACTACCAACTTTTATTAGTCTAACGCGTTGGCTTTCTTATGAGTTCCCCTTTTGTAAGCTCTAATGTATACATAACTACTCGGGCCCAACGGCTGCTGTAGCAGAATTTCAATGAAATTGCCCGTGCTCCGCACGGGCCTATCACCTCAACGATAATATCACCTCAATGATAACACGTAGCTTAAAGTACATACATCTACCATAACAACGTATAATTAAATAAACTTAACAACGCATATCATTTTCACTATGACTAAGGTTAATAAGAGAACGTCTATATATAAAGAAGAGATGGTGGCGTTGCAAAAGCACGCCGAAGCGTTACGCCTACTCCATCGACCTAACATTAAAAGCTATGCAACTACCCACAACTTACCATATCAGCGCCTGCGACGCGCCTATCTTGGACTTCCGAATCGCTGTAATCGCGCTAAGCCACCTGATTTGTACCGCCTTAACGAGTCTCAAGATTTCGCTCTTGAGCGGTATCTTGATGCTATCGACAATATTGGCTTTGGTATTCATCGTGGACTAGTTGAGCAGCAGGCAAACTCACTCCTTGAGGATGCTTATACAGGCCTAGATGAAGTTGCGCCTAAGGTTGGCAAGCTTTGGGCACGACGATGGCTCGCAAGGCACCCGAAATATAGACGTGTAAAGGCAAAGTCAATTGAGGTACAGCGTAAGCTTGCTCAGGAGCCAGTAGCACTCCTTGACTGGTATACTAGGCTCAAAGACCTTATCGAAGAGCGCGGTATCTTGCCTGAAGATATATATAATATGGATGAGACAGGCTGCCGCATTGGTGTTGCAAAAGAGCAGTACTTATACACCAAAAACGGACGTACGGTCTTTATCCACAACGCCAACAATCGCGAGCTTATTACTCTTGTTGAGTGTATCCGGGCCACTGGTGAGGTTATTCCACCTCTTATTATCGTTAAAGCTGCTACTGTGATGGAGCATTGGATCGTAGATCTACCTGATGGGTATCTTATAGGCGTGTCCGATAGTGGTTATAGTAACGACAAACTTGCGTACGCCTGGATCCAACACTTCAACAAGGTGACAAGCCGTAGTTGCCATGGAGCTTGGCGCTTATTGCTAATAGATGGGCATAAATCTCACTATACAAAGCAGTTTTGTCAGCTTGCTGAAGACAATAAGATACAGCTCTTTGCCCTCCCACCTCATACAACCCACCTCCTCCAGCCTCTAGATGTGGGTTGCTTTCAGCCGCTGAAGTGGTATCACGGCAAGACGCTTGAGTACGCCTCTCGTACAGGCTCGCGTGATATCAACAAGGCCGACTTTATGGCTACAATAGAGGAGATCCGGTGCTTGACGTTTACAAAATCTACAATCTGCTCAGGTTGGCGCCGTACAGGCATAATGCCGTACAATCCTGACATCGTGTTAGCGCATCTTCGCACCCAAGAAGGTTGCTACTCTAGCAATAGTGACCGCTCAGCTACACCACCACTACCGCTTGTACAGCGCGCCGGTACACCTCTTGATATATCGTCGCCGCCTCGGCTCATCTCATCGCCATCTCGAGCGCCTGTACGACGCTTCCACCGTGTTAAAATCGACCTCGAGACGGCACAGCTGGTGCGGCGGCCTCAACCACAAAGCGCAACACCGGAACCTGAGAATCCTAAGCTTGGCGATGCTACTTGGCATACACCAAAAACAGTGCGACAGATTGAGCTACAAGAGCCGTTTGTTCGCGCCGTAATCCAGCAACACCTCCCTCGTCAGGTCGCGGCTGATGTGATCCGTCACCTTCGTGGCGTCTCAGCTCTTGCGCGCAACGCCGAGGGCTTCAAGCGTGAGCTGCACAAAACTGAGGCTGCTATCCTTGCCAAGGAGGAGCGAAGGCGTCGTAAGAAGCGGGTTGTAGAGAGCAAAGGTGGCGTAATATACGCAGAAGACGCGCGGCAGATGGTGCAGCAGCGCCAGGTCAATGACCTTGCTCGTCTTGAGGCGGAGATAGCTACGAAACGACTTCGTGAGGCCACAATTATTTTCAATAAATGGAGACGCATCTTCCCCACTATACGGAACTTTGGTCGTAAATATACTAAGCGTATAGCGGGCGGTATCACAACGCAGCGCGATGTTGCGCGCTGGCAAAACACAAACGCTAATAATAATGACTACGACACTAAGGCCTCAATAAAGTGGGAATGGATACTTCAAGATAGCAGCTCTAAGTATCGTGAGGGCACTATAACAACAGATCGTACGCCAGCTATATGGGTAGCGTATAATGTTCGTCAACTTGTCGATCCATATACGAAACTCACGAGCCACCATCTCACTGCAGCTTCACCATCTACCACGCTGTCACAGAACCCAGAACGCTTTACTCAGTATACTCAAGAAGACTGCGCAGAATCCACTTCTACAGAATCGTGTATTAATATCGATACTACTATCAAAAAGGCTTACAAAGCTATAGTGGATGACAAAATTAGTGCAAGCAATAGCGACGACAGCGACGATAGCAGCTACTGCAATAGTCCAATCTCGATAATATCTGACTAGGGTGTGCTTTGATAACGTGTCTTTGATTTTTGAAATTATAAAGATTATATTTTTGTATTTACTTAGCTTAAATGTATAATTAAAATATATCGTTATCATTGAGGTGATATTATCGTTGAGGTGATAGGCCCGTGCGGAGCACGGGCAATTTCATTGAAATTCTGCTACAGCAGCCGTTGGGCCCGAGTAGTCAGTTAATATATTATGATTTAGAAAGGTCTCTTCGAACTGATATACTGAATACACTATTCTAAAGAAGGCTAGCGTAACAAGCAGGAGCACTTCGAAGTGTCGTGCTTGTTACGCTAGACTACAAGAGGCTACTTGCAGCCAACGTAATTTAAGCGGCAAAGACTATTCGAACTAACTTCTCTAAACGGCCTGCTCTAGAAATGGCCTAGGATGAGGTGGAGGCCACCAGCCAAGGTGCAAGCGCATCCGGTACAGACCGCACTCACCCGGCGGAAGACAGGCTATAGTTTTGTACCGGCAACTCTATGTGTTGTACTAGTTAATTATGTTTAATTTCTACTATATTTGATTGCAGGACTCTAGCTACTAATTTTGCCTAAAACATTTGCATGAATTAATTAGCAAGTGCTGCCTTTTTTGGGTACTAATCCGTTCGGCAAAGCGTTGGCTGTTCGCCAAACCTGCGCACCCGGGCAAAGCTGCAAAACCGTAAAGCCCGGCAGGAGGCTCTTCAGGAAAAGTTTGACTTTACATGTTCGTGCCATCTCTGCTCCTTACCGCCAGAGCAGAGCCAGGAGAGCGATAAGAGATTGGAGGAGATCGATCGCTTAGACGGTGTCATCGACCAACTCGGCACAGATGGGGTTTTAGTATCTCCACTCCGGACCCTCCGCTACTTTGATCAACAGGTACGTCTCTATAACGAGCAAGGACGAGAGGACGTTGGTTTTGCGCAGGCCTTTGTCAATGCCGCGCAGCTCGTTATCGCCAATAGCGACTTGGCAAGGGGACGCGTCTTCGCGGAGAGGGCGGCGTCTGTTTGGAAGACAACCCTTGGCAGTAACAGCACACAAGCTATCAAGCACAGAGCTTTGACACGGGACCCTTCGAAGTACGAGCTATTCGGATTCTCAAGGAAGTGGAAGGCGAAAGTAGATGAACCCCCGCAAGGACTCGAACCGAGCGACTTTAAAGACTGGCTTTGGAGGAGGGAGAAGCCAAAAGCCCTGGGACAGCTGGCGAATCTGCGGAGCCGTGCAACATTCCCCGGGTTCACTGATCTCCCAGACGAGAACGACGTCGACCTGGAGTTTTATGAGAGAAGCAATATAGGTACATACTGACCACGACGCCATTGGTGCCTCTTTGGTGAGATTGTGGATTTCGCTTCGCTACTTCGTCTACAGATGGAGATCAAGGATGCTGACAGTATAACAATTCCGCTGTACTTCTATACCGGTAGCCGAGGCAGTGAATTAGTGCCAGGACAGGTTCAAAAGGGGTACACAGTCGCCATTCTCTACGCAGAGCGCCACGCATTTATGTTCTGTGAGCCCGGTATCCGCCATGAGGATCCCCAGACGACCAAGGTACTTTAAAATTGCTAATCTACAGCTTAGTTCATGTGCGCTAACCGAACGGGACATCATATAGATCTTTCCACTGTCTCTGGATAAGCTGCTGGCGCCGAACGACCAGGTCCAACAGTTCTCAATGGAGATTAATGGTATGAGAACATGTCACGGATGCGGAAAAAAGGCGGCCTCTCTGCAACGGTGTAGCAAGTGCTCGTCTTTCTGGTATTGCAATAGGGCAAGACTGCCATGGAAAATCTTCCTCGTATTATGTTAACGTTGATGCTAATACGGGTGTGATAAGACCTGCCAAGTAGCTGGCTGAAACGAGAAAGGTCACAAGGCTGATTGTAAGCTCCTTAAGGATCCCGACTTGCGAGGATTGTTTGTTCTGAAATGGGACGAGTTTGATAACCATATTCGATTTCCTCTCCAAGCTGCGAAGGACTCCTAAATTAGTCTGCTTTCAGTCGCTTAGGAGAGAACTTGAAGATAATTCGGCACAACTCCATTTACCAATATTCGTAATTTTGGTCTGGACTATTTCCCTGTTGTAAAAATACTAGTTATGTAGTTATCTATCTGGTTGTAGGTAGTTAGTTTGCCTATTATTTATTATTCTTTCCCCTTTGTCCTCCTGAGACAATCTCTTCTCTCCTATATGTTTAGAAAGGCGCTTCTCGATACCTTCCAGTAGTATGTTGTTTGGATGAGGATAAGCAGTTTGCCGTGGCTATTTTTGGCGCAACAAAGCAAACCAGACGAACTGGACAAAGACTCCAAGCACTACGCCACAGATGACCTCACGGTGCTAACGTTCAATACCGATAGTAGATTACGCTAGTCTGCACTGAGCGGCGCTAAAACCGTGCTACATCCTTGTTACACGGGGCTTAGGCTATACTTCCCTAGTCTCAGTCCGGGTTAGGGCGAGCTGGTCTAACAAAGTAAAACCGTGCGATTGTTGTCTGGCGATTCGTGTGGAAAAGAGTTATGGATGTAACCGAAATAAACAACAATCAATTCTATACTAAGATAGAATAACCAAGTATATGTTACACGGGGTCTACACGGGGTAGGAGAATACTTGCCTAGTCTCGATCCGGGTTAGGGCGAGACTGCTTGGTGAAGTAAACCGTGTGGTATTGTCTGGCGATTCGGGGTGATAAGACTTATAGTTAACCGTTGGTAAAAGACTACCAATTCTATTGTAGATAGAATAACTAAGTATCAATCTGTGTAAGAGAAGAACTTATTGAAGTTGACCATAACGAGTGTAATAATGAAATCTAACCCATTCTTATACCCATTGCCTTTTGGTCCTGCCATCCCTTCCTGCACTGCCATCCCGGATGGCCAGACTTGGCGGGATGACACATCACGTGACTCCAAGGGCATGCTTTTTGGGTCTTGTTAACTCATCGTCCCTTGTCAAGGAGAGAATCCTTCTTGTTACTTGTAACGCCCCAGTGATTCGTCGGGGGGGGGGGGCGGGGAGGTGCGCAACGCCCAAAGCTAAGTAACGTCCATCCAATCGTAACGGAACAACCGCCGTGGCGGAACACCAGTAGCACTTTCTACCACAACAACGCCAATAGCCATTGCACCGCTTAGATACTCTCAGAATAGTCACTTAGGCTCTTCAGGCTCTTTAGGCTCTTATCTGCTTAACATTCTTAGCGTGACTTCCCTGTCGACTTTACAATACCGTATCTGATTACTCGTATCCTTAACACCTTTACCTCGACCTGCCTCGGCGTTGTAACGGCGCAGGTAAGACAATCGAATCCGTGTCGGACGTAGAGTCACTTAGAGGCATATGGGAGTGCGTGGGACACCAAAGGACCTTAGATTCGATAGACGCCTACAAGCCTGGTACGAGAGGATATCAAAAATCTACAGAACAACTATGTCAGACAACAGTTACTTACACCTACTAGTCTAGATCTAATTCGGATCGTGGTCGGATCTATGTCGGATCTGTATGCGTAAGGGCTACTAAGATGGTCGTGATTCCAAGCCGTTACAATGCCGTTACGACGCCCTCTAAGACCTGCTGTTGTTCTCTCCGCTGACTAAATAAAAGACCTAACTAAGCCCCACCGCGCCCTCATGCTTCTCGAGTCCACTAACGCCGATTCATAGACTAAGCAGCAGCTGATATCTAGTCTCAGCTCGTTGAAGGGGATACGGTGAGATGGAGAGGCACCGGATAAGGTAGAATGCGGGCGGCACACATCAGATCATCTGACTAAGGGCGCTGCTGGAAACAGCTGACTAGGCAAACCGTGACGTAAACGCCGGCGTCTATACGTGGGATGGTTCCCATAGCTAGATGCTTTGAGCAAAGGAGAGTAAAATTTGTTGAGCCAATATGTCACGGCAGTTGCGATAAACCTACCTATCTCATGTGATGGTTTAGCTGACTAACAAATGGTGCGTACGCTCATTGATCTCACTCTATTTCTAGCGTTGTCCAGCCTAAATGTATCACCATGAAGATTGAGCCCATGAGCCCATGGGATGATTCATCTCGAACCAGGATTCTCTTGGAGAATTGTCGCGCTGCTTCCGGCGCTTTGCTTCTGCCTCCTCCCGCTCCTGTTTCTCCTGATTCGTCCTCTTGTTCTTGAAATGTCTGCTGATACCGACAAATTCGAAGAGTTCCGGAGTGTTGGACGGAGGAGGTAGCGGGCATACGATAGATCGAGGGGCAACCATTTTCAGTAGATGTTGATTGATAAATGTGACGGAAATATTCTCGTCACTGCCTTCCACACCAATATCGACACTAGGCTGGTCAGCGTATTCAGGTGCTTCGAAAACTTCCAGGCTGGGTGTGATATTTGGATCGATATAGATGTGTCCCACGGTCTGCTTGTTGGTCCGTTCACCAAGTTCATCCGGCCAGTAGAACTCAATGTATGATGTCTGATGGTCATATTCTATGTCCTGACACCGGGCAAAATCAGATGAGTATATATTGAAATGAGCCAGCTCGAGGTTTAGCCTTTGGTCCTGTATGCCTCGCGTGTTATTCTGTTTAAGCTTGGCCCATTCTCTCTCCACTTCATCTTCCCGAGCTTTGTGATACTCAATCGCACGCTCGTGATCTTTGCGAAGTTCAACAAGTTGCCTTTTCCGCTCTTCTCGCATTTCCTTATACTCCGGGTACCATTCCGCATCGGAACCAGCGTACACAGAATCCTCATCCATGAAATCGCGTTCGTCAAGATCGCATTCGCATTCTGAAGTATCCGAGGCACAGTGGCATGCACCACTGCTTTCCGATTCCAGTTCTGAAATATCTTCATCAAAATCCTCTGGATATGGTCCATAACTAGACCGGCGCCCCTCACTTTCGATCTCTCTGACAGCCACGGCGCGGTAGACGCGTTCATACCAGAGAGGCAGCTTCTTCCGCGGTAAAGCGTTTACGATTGGGTAGGGTTGAGGCATTTTAAACTCTTTGGATCTTTTAGGTGCTCTGGAAGGCAACTATGGACGGGTTCGCAGTCAACGTGTTTGCGAAAGTTGGCAGAATTAATGTTGAGGTCTGAGGTTGGATTAGTTAGCACACCAAATTTGTTTCGGATCCCTGATTCAAGAGCGGCCGAACCGCCACCATGTGACCCGGTCTGAGCTGCCCACTCCCTTTGCGCAAGATCCTGCACGGACAAGAACAACAAGACTTCGCAGGAAGCACGCACTTCCAATAATCAAAGCACAGATATACACCCACTTCGCCTTAAGACTTTGCAATTAATCTGGAATCTTGTTAGTTTTTGAGTACATTATGGCGTCTCACATTTATTATTCGGTTGTTGCACTTTCGTGGTTGTAAGAACACTCTAATGTGCCCTTTACCTCCGTTTCCAAGACAACACAATCAGCCACGTCGAGTGTCTTGCATCAGACCTCGCCCTCAATTGTTACCGTGAAGACAATACGCGTGAAAGGCTGGATCGAGCAGCTTTCCAAGCCAGCTTCAGCCCGGACGAACGATCTGTCCCCGCCGTTGCGCCTGACAACCACCCATCGCTGAAGCGGAAGCGTGTGACGTCTGCGCCCGTAACCTGTACAATGTCGGCACGCACCACCAGTCCCATGCATCCGAGGTGCGATACTGACACCTACCCACAGCGTATCCGCGGCCAGAGCGGCTTCAATACGAGCGCGCTCATGCTCAATGAGAGGAACACCTTCAGTCCGCCTAGCAGCCAAGCCGGCACCCGTCCCGCGACAACATTGCTGTCCAGGCTTCCACATCTCCTCCGATAACGGAACCGAGTTCAGGGCTAAAGATACCGCCGCGGAGAGTGAGGAATGTCATGGAGCAACTGGAAGACAGGTTGGACAGCGGCTGGATACCAGGGTGGCTGCAGGAGCCAATCGAGGAAGACCAGGACTTTGGATACCAAAGGATTGAGCGGCATGCTTGGGACCAGAGCACAGCACGTAGCCTCTTGTATCAGGATGTTGGCGGCAATGAGCGTGAAAGACTAGCATATGTGCTGCGTAAGGTGAAAAAGACCTGGCTGAATGCACGGGTGTGCCGGTCAAGGGGCCGCGACGAGAACGTGTGGTGCATGGATGTGATCCAGCCGCTAGTGAAACTCGCGATGAGCCTTGAAGGGGAGGGGAATTTCTGGCTCCAGAGCATGTAAGCAACCCTTTGCTTAATTGTTAGCACTCAATGCTGATCTCCGAGCAGACAGTCCCAGGAAATCGCTACTAAATTCCTTTCCTTTGTCCCCGACGCGTCTGGAAAACCCCGCTCCCTCGATCGCAAAGCCGACTTCACACTCCCCTTCTCTCACATACCATCTCCAGGCTTCCAAGACCTATACGATCGCCTGAGAACCGCGGGCAACCCCATCGTAAGTCACATGGCTGACGCATTTACGAAGACGACCGCCCTCTTCTCCTGCGTAGAGGTCAAGCCTGCCGGTGGCGATCACACGGAAGCTGAATACCAACTCAGCGTATGGATGGCAGCAAGTCTGCGGAAGAAGATGCAGCTTGCATGGCGCGTAGGACTAGTAGATAAGAGCAGCCTAGTGAGAGCATGGTGCCGCTCTTGCCCCTGTGGCGCGGCCTTCAGACGAGTACATATGCACTGGAGCTTCGTAAGAAAGAAATCGAACAATTACTCACTCAACAACCCTGGAAAGACGTCCCCGGATTTGTCGATTCGTCCGATAGTTCAAGCAGTGCAGATCATTAGACCTTACTTCGCAGCAACAGCGAGCTTGCTCTGCCCCATTGCAATGGTGTTTTGGGTCGACAAGACTCCTGGCCTCGGTTACGATGTCATGGGCCCAGGTTTGGGGTACCTAAATCCCAAAGCTGCTAAACTCTATTTTTATCAAAGGGACACTTTAAAACCCAGCCGAAATAGACAAGATGCCAACTAGAATGGACCGCTCGCTGCTATTCATGTGCTAAACAAAATCCTCGCCGGAGCAGCTGTAGCCCAGCTTCAGCTTGACGAGGCTAAGAGCGGAGGTCGTTTTTCTGGCAACTTATATAATGCTGTTGTCGTTTTGCTAGACTAAGTCAATCTACTTTGCTGCTACTGCTACGTCAGCTAGGCAAACCCGGATACCTAGCCTAATATTAATAGTGCCGAAAATGGTTAGAACAGAAGTATAGGTGGAAGAAGCCTGTCTGTTTGTCTGTTTTACAGCAAATGAGACACCGGTGGATATACTTCACTTTCTTTATTGCCAGCGCATACATATCTATGAGCGCAGCCAATATGAGTGCCCCACATAGCTATTCCAGTTTGTGGAGGCCTAGCTTGCTTAAGCTTTTGAACACCGCCCCAGAAGGCTGATGGAAAAGGCTGACCCATCTCCAACCATCAGAGATGTTACGTCATCGAACGCTTCTATTCCCCCACAATCTATAGCCACACATCTTGGTCCGACTAGTGAATACTAAAGTTGCACAAAGTTTGTGTTGTAGTGAGAGTTGGGCTCAAGATTTTCTTTCGAAGGTTGTTTACAGGCTAGCCAGAACTTCTCTTTTAATTCTCGTTAGAACTATTCTTAGAAGCTATAGCCCGACACATCGCCTTGTGCTCTTTGTAATGGGCGACCTGGCACGTCCGCCCGCAGTACATGACCTTGTTACACCTTCCGCACTGCATCAACTGCACAGAAACGTTTTCGCAATTCGCGCATTGGGCCGGTGCCAACAACAGGCCCCTCCCATTTCCACTTCCGCTCTCTACTGCCGCCAACAAATCCTCCGCTGTCTTTCTCGTCAACCTCAACACCCGCTGTTCACCCAAGCTGACGTGCGCCGCCGACCATGCGTTCCCTCCCGGGGAATAGAACCCCTCTGCGAGTTGCTCTTCTAGCTTTTCGAGTTGAGTTCCGAAACCGTCGAGAAGACTAGAAATTGATTCTATCAAAAACTGCAGGATTTCCACTTCGTTTGAATCGCTGATTTTCTCAACTGCAGCATCGCTTTGATGAGCCGCTATGATAGCAAGATCCGATTCGTGCAGCCGTTGAATACGGAGGTATCGAAGGACGCTTCTTGGTAGCGGATCAGTGAGAGTAAGAGAAATGGTAGAGGTCGAATTGAGCCCAGCCGATAACCAGAGTTTGTGCTTTTGCTCAAAAAATGGCGCCATGGGATGCGTCATGAGAACGAGATCATAGCTGTCATTGGGATTGCCGGGCACGATAAACCCATAGAGACGTAAAAGGCGATTGTTTGGAATAGGCCCATAATTGATAAAAACCTGGAAGAATACCTCTAGGTAAGCGCACTAATTATGTAGTAGCATTAGAAAACAAGACGGACGCACCTGATCTCCCGATTCGTAATTCTTCCCGGCAAGAACAGAGAGATTTCTAGACAAGGCATCGTAGGCGTGACACTGTTTAACCTCGGACGAGTGGTTCAACATGTCCGCGAAGGGGGCCAAAAGTCGAATTGAATCTCCATCGGGCAGCTGAAAATCCATCGCACGACTCCATACGGTGCAGAGAGCCCACTTGTACTGAAAGATAGGAAATAAGTGTTAGTAACTGATTCACAGCATTTTTCGCATGTTGTAATACCTACATCTTTGATGGTGAATTTGTCGGGTGGAAACAGTTTTCGATGTCGTCCAAACAGTCGCGCTACTAATCCCTTATAATCGTCCTTGATCTGGCGATCCAGCTGCTTCGTGGTAGTGTAGAGTGAAGTTCCCGCGCAAACTTCCAGCTCGGTCTCAGTAAAGAAGATGCTCGAAGTGTAGCTTGCAGGCAGCGCCGCCACATGGCTTTGCAGGCCATCGTATCCCGACCCGCACGATCTGACAAAGAGAATATACGTAGCCAGGGTGTCGTCGACAGACAAAGGCGGCCGCGTAGAGCGAAGGGCTGGCCCAAGGAGGGGGTCAGCATATGCGTGTTTGACTGTCCAGAGAACGCGATGTGGAATTGTGAGAATTTTTTCTCCTTCCTCGAATCGCCGCCGCGTTCTGACACCGCGGCCAGTATCTGAGAAGTCGGCAAGCTCGAGGCCGTTTAAGCCTGACGCTCCAGATTGTTTCAGCCAGTTTTCCATAGGATCGGACGAGAAAGTGAGTGTGTGCGTGAGGAAGCGAGGAAATTACTGTCCTGTGGCGGGGGGCTTTCTTACGTTGTGTGACGCAGGCCAAGGCATTATCATAGGAGCCTGGCCACCCCCACCCAATCAAAAATAATTGTGTCCCCATTACCTAAGCACCCGACCAAGCAATATCACTGCTCCATCACAACAAATAATTACAGTCACATGATCCTCGCCCCGCAATGATCATTACCTTCTGATGTGGACGTGGTTGGCTTCCAACCTCGCCGTCCCTTGTCAAGGAGAGAATCCTTCTTTGTTACTTGTAACATGAGGTACGTTATCTACTAATCACTTTTAAAATCATTTTATATATCATTAAGAATTTAAGGCGGCATTTTCCTTTTAACATATTAAGATTTGCTAACTTATCTAAAAGTGTCCCATTTTTGTTGGGTGGGGATGGAGGAACAACGTGCATTAGTAATCTCGGGTAGCGGCACACACAGGAACATACAATCTGCTTCCTGGCATCAAGTTCATTATAACATCATCATTCACACCCAAGTGCGACACTGTGTACAATCACGCCGTGATTTCATCATCTGTCGGTTCACCTCCCAATTTTTTTACCGGTGTCCGGTCCTAACAAGAGGATACAATCCGTTCCCTTTTCTAAATTACGTCTCCCTTATCGGCCATTTCATAAATACTATCGCACCTTTTGGCTTCATAAATCAGTCTACAGATAAACTGTCCCCCACACCAATACAGCAAAACTTTTGTTCTGCATTGGAGTCAAACCTAAGTGGGTTGTTGCGTTGCGCCCGCAGTAACCACGGGACAGATCACTAGCTGCCAGAAACCCACCACCGCCACAATATCACCATGTCGCTCTCGGACATCCTTTCCACATTGAACATCCTCATCAAGCTGGGGACAGAAATTAAGACTCGATTCGACTCTCTCAACCAAGCTACCGATGACCTTCTGCTTCTCACCGCCAATCTTCGAGTTCTGTTGAAGGTGTTTGAGGAGCCGGAGAACGAGGACATCATCAAGACCCATTCTTCAGAGATTGTGGTCATACTGGATATCTTGCAAGGTATTGCACAGTCATGCACAAGCTGTGCAAAGGCTCTAGGTATCGAACTTGCTGGAGCGACAGCTGTGACTCAGAAGACAGGGATGAATAGTAAAAAAATTGCCAAGCGGGCGTGGACTTTCAGTAGGATCCCTAACATTCTCGCCGAGATTCGGCATAAGGCCGAACAACTTCACAACATGTCTAGCACACTGTCTATTTCATTTCTCTCCGACGTCCGAAAGCACCAGAGAAAGTCCAATGGGAAGGAAACTCCTAAATCACCCATCGCAAAAAACACTACTCTGCATGAGAATCTGCTGGACCTTGACTTCAGGACGGATTTCGCTAGCATCGACCGGATGGTTGGAGATCTCATGAACGAATGCAAACACCTTCAGCGACAGCTCGAGGAGGCTACTCTGTTTCCCGACACATTAGTTGTTCAAAGTTATCAAGCGCAGAACCCAGAAGGAGCATCGTTTTGGAAGGATCGATTCCAGAAAGACAAACTCAACGCCTCGGCTCTTCGCTATGAGGTAATAATGACGCTTAAAGCATCCCACACCCTTTCCTTCTATTCTCCATGTCGCCGTAACATACTAACATGTCGCTTTCTCAACAGACGTTTTACGTTTCTTGGGCACGCTTCGTACACGAGGTAGAATCGTCTTTCCTTCTCAAAATGATACCGACCGGGATTTTTGAAACGGGAAACATCGACCACATTCGTCTACGAGGATCTCGTTACTCCATCGACCAAAACGGCACACGTCGTCTTTCCACAATCCGGCCTCTCTGGCTCCCGGCTCTTCGATCCGCTCTCGATCCGCTGCACAAGGGCTACGTCAAACCTCAGGATTATTTCAGATTGATTCACGACTCCTCCTTATCCGACACACTGAGAAGTCTGGCCCTCGAAAGCGCAGGCTACGGTACGCTTGTCGAATGTGAAAGAGCGTCCGGCGATCTTGCCTTGCCGGCGGAAATCGAGTCTCCATCTGCTCACATTGGGTGGACATCTGCTCAAATTGTGGCCGTTCCAACACCTGATGAACTTGGAATTGTCACCGGACAAGAGGTCATGGAATCAAGCGACGATACCCTCTTCGGTTACTTCAATGAACCTGCCGGAGACGTTCACGTTTACGTTCGTTATCTGGAAACTGGCCAAATCGAGCGCAAGAGTCTCTCAAAGCAAGTTCGTCCGATTGGAGGCATTTCTGTTGGTGCTGCGTTATCTATCCGGCATGAGCTGGACTCGGGCGATTATGCCTGGAGCAGCGAGCTTCATATCACCGAGTTTAAGGCATGTTACGGTGGAGAGTATATTATTGCGGCATGTAGCTGTTCCACTTCTGTCCTATTCTCCACGAGGCCTCTCAAGACTTCATTCGACAAAATGTTACACGGCAATGACAACTCCTCAAGTTCTGCCATACCGGAGTTTGACTATACACTTCTGGGGTCGTCGAAGGTATTCATCCAACCACCGAAAGTTGGCGAGAAGGTTCAGGTATGTACCTCCCTAGAACACCGCGTAGTGTATCTTTTGAGATGCGATTCTCATTCTGTGAATGGCTAGATCGAGTACGACGGGTTCTGGTACGATTCAAAAGTCACAGTAGTAGACGGTGACGAGATTGAGTTTGTCGATTGGGACAATTTACCGAAAAAAAACGAAACCAACATCACAAAAGCACGGAACGGTGATGAAGCAGATGAGAAAGATGATGGCAACCTGTTCTTTCCCGAAGAGCAGCTGACGCAACTCGGGAAGGGCATGCGGCGACTCTGGCGACCATGGCGGAGAAACATTATCAGGTGCGACGTTCGACCTTATCGTTGCTTCCATGTCGGCGACACTGTTGAGGCACCCGTCATGTACCCGGATTTCCGATTCCATTATCATGTTACTGACAATTCGCAACTGTACCTTCCTGCTCGAATCGTTGACGTCCAAGGTGACCAGTATGTGATCGAATTCAGTCCGGCGCTCTCAGTTCATGGCTGGTGGCCGGGGAGAATGCCAAAGGGCGAACAAATATACCTAGTGCCGGGGTCAGGCGTTAAGGTAGAAAATCCCTTCGACTTCCATCGCGTGACGTTAGGCATGGATCGGGTACGTCCTTTCATTGCGGGACCACGACCAGTTCTGGGTGTTCAGTCCGCGAAGCCGTCTGGGTGGAGTTTATTTCAGGGTCTTCATCTCTGCGAACTTGAGAATCTTTTTGAAGAAAGTCTTTGGAACAATGACCGCGATAATGAGCGAGCGGATGGTTAGAGAGGCTGGAGCCCATCCGCGAATGAGGAATAGCTGTTATCGTATACTCTTGGCAGGTTGTAGAAGCACCTTTAAAGCAGCGGCAATCTAGACAACAGCGATATCCTTTAGAGTGTACAGTGCCATAGCGTTGCTCACTTCGCTTACTACTACCTCACGGATTATGCTGAGCCGTTTAGGGGCGGGCTGGTGTTCAGCAAGCGGAACGATGCTAGACGGCTCGCCTAAGGCATAATAACTATATATGCTGTGATAGCGCGCGAAACTCGCGTACCCTTCGGCGTGCCTAACAGTGGAGGATAGAGCAGTGACGCTAAGAGACTCAACAGAAGCACATCAAAGCAACCCAACTATCCTTTGCTGAACGTATCCTTCTCCAAGAACAAAATCGGCTTTAGCCCAAATAAACAACGAAACCAAACCTCGCCGATCAACTGAGTCAGATGAGCCTGGGACGGCGAAAGGATGAGCTACGAAGACCTCAAGAAAGCAAAAGCGGAGCGTGCTACGAAAAACACCGCTAAAGAGGCTACGAAGGCTTTGGAAGCGGTTAAGAAGGCTCTAAGAGAGGCTAATAACGCCGAGAAAGAGGCTAAAAGGGTCGCAGACGTAGGTAGAGGAAGCTATCACAGGCAAGAGTACACATGGCCAGAAGCGCAAACGTCCTGCAGCAGTAGATGCGCCAGAGCCAAAGGCCATGGTGCCGCAAGGGACCGAGGCGTTGAAGCCGGTGGAGTGAGGAACGGGTTGCGCCAGTGATGCAAATGATATGAGATTGCAGTACGGGCGCTGTAGAACAGGATTTGTATGTTGGCATACGATAAAGCAATAGAGTAAGTTACACTCTTCGTGGAAAGCTCAAACCGGTATAACTCTAAGGTAGTGAAATCGTTAGTTCAAATCTTTAAGTAGTTATAGAAGAATAATGGTTAGTTAAACAATTATCTCTCGCTGGACTGTTTGCATTTACTCAGTCTCGACATCATCGATTTGGACTCCCTGGGACATTTCCTTCGTCTTTGAGTGGTCCCCAGATTCCTGAATCTGCAGCGGTTGCCGTACGTTCTTTTGTTCCAATTCTGGTCCTTGCTCCGCCTTCTTGTCTAGTTTTGAATCAATCTGAGCCAAAATAATATTACACACCTCCGCCACTACCCCCAAGAGCAAGAAAATGGCAATGATTTGACCAAACGTCCACCTCTTCTCGTCCTCGCTCAGATTATTGCGGGAAATGGTAAGCTCGAGCATCAGGATCATGTAAAGGTTGATCAGAGTCCAGGCGAACATGTATCCAACATCGTGTTGGCTGGGTATCCACTTCCACGTATTGTTGACAGGTAATTGGCCGTCTTTGACAGTGATTCGGCTAAAAATGCTCTTCGCCATCTCAACATCCGCTTTCTCCACTAGTCGGCTCTTTTTATGAATGCCAAAGAACGTAGCGAAGATGGCGGAGAAAGCGCCTATAATCATGAAGCCGAAAACTGCTGCGACCAGCATGGAGATCATCAGGGACATGGTTGTATACCGGAAGATGTTGTTTGTCGCATCGATGCTAACAAAGAAGACTACATATTTTGTCGACGCGTTGCACTCTGGTTGACTTCCGAATTTGGGTGCCGTTATCCAGATGTACGAGACAAAAGCGATGAATGCGGCCGATAGTATGGCCTTGATCCCCCAGAGGACGAAACGGCGGACCCGACCCTTGTGTCCGTACTTTCCCCGCGCTGTTAGACCTACTCCAAGAAGGGAGAGAAGGTGAAGTACGCAAATAGCGTGGAATAGAGTCAATTGCGTTCGAATGGTCTGGTAAATTGCCGTGCAGAGCAGCGCAAGGCCCTGCACTTGTAGCGCAGCATCCAGCGCACGCAGAAAGTCACTCCGAGCTTCTTGCTCCGCGATTGGTTTTATGATGGTCGTCAAGACACCCGAAGCCAGGCTTAAGGTATAAATGGAGGCCCGAATCTTTTGCCATGATTAATGTACAGTTCCATACTAAAGTCATCGAACTTACCCCTGTTCCCGTAACATCGGAATTTGCTTCGATCACACAAACCATGGCGCCGGTTAGTGTTGTAGAACTCTCAGAATTTCGATTATATCAGATTGTCCAAGTCCAGACCAGAGGATCGTGGAGACAGGAGACTTGTCCAGATGAACGCATCCCATGGAAGAAATGGCGCTTTGGCGCAGCTGCATCGCAATAGGGATGCTGCCTGCTGCCTGCTGCTCAGCCTCATCGAGGCCGCCTTAGCATAAAGCCAAGGACTTCTAAGCACGCACCAATCGCAATCGATTGGCTGAAAAGTTCTCTAGGAGGTGTTCTACAAGCGAAGCGCCCCGTACAAAGTGAATCTGTCAAACATCCTGGATGCCGAGACGCGTCAGCACCGGGGCTGGGACTGTATGTACATATATATGGTGTCGCATCGTCCTAGCCGACTAATCAACGAATCAAATAATTACTCACTCAACAGAAACGCCCCGTACAAGCGAAGCGCCCGGGACAAAAGCGAAGCGCCCCGGACAAAAGCGAAGCGCCCCGGACAAAAGCGAAGCGCCCCGGACAAAAGCGAAGCGCCCTGTACAAGCGAAGTTACATGAAAAGGCCAAAAACCATTCGACATCCGCGTTGCAGTTCAGCATTAGATCTGAAACTTTGAAAAAAAATCAGCCTGTATCATTCAACAACAGTACAAGGCATGACAATGATAGCAGCCAAGCAGCAAACGTCGCCAGGACGAGATGATGCTTCAGAGACTTCAAGCATAGAAGAATTAGACCGAACAGAACCCCCGGCAGTCAACACAGAGCCCATTACTGACGGCAAGATCACCATTTTGCTGGGACAAACATTGGTCAACACTACGCCATGGCAGCACTGTATACTATTCCTGTTCAGATACTCTCCCAGCGGCTAACTTTATTATAGTCATTGCATTTTCTCTGCTCGCTGGCTTCGATCTTGCCATGAATGCTGCTGCTGGGGCTGCTGCAGCGACTGTTGGAGCTCATCTCAACGGAGTGCCTATTACCACCGAGGTGCTTCGGGTCGCTGCCGTTGCGGGCATCACCAAGTCTGCAATCACATCATTCCACGAACTAGTCGCCAGAATGAAGGTCAACTTTGCCTTCAAAATGATGCTTATGCTCATATTTAGCTCATTTGGAATATGCCTCATTGTGACGGCGGAGATCAGTAACAGCGCGTACGGTCGAGGTAGGTAGCCGTGGATCGCCATTAAGATTCCACATCCTTACAATCTATCGAGTGCCAAAAGAGCTTCTCATTGCGGCTGTTGTCGCGGCGGTCCCGTTCCTCTTTGAGGCCATCAGGACACTTGAGCCAAACCCATCCGCAGAAGGTAAGTGAGATCAGCAATTTGTCATGCGTCATCCAAAATCTCATCCTCCATTACAGACGACGACGAAGGCCCCCATCCATACCTTGCTATTTTCCTCATTGCTTCCAATCCTTTGGGAGGTTATGTATTCGCCAGAATGGCTTCGAACCAAGGTGATCTTCGCACCCCCACTAGCGTTATCTACAAAGGCTCATTGAGGATAGGCATGCCTATTAGCAATTACCACGCTGCTTGCTCGGCTGGAGCCGTTTTTGGTACAATCACCTGGCTCGCACGAGTTTGTACAGCACTTTGCTTGTGCTACCAGCGCCAACATGGCGACTATTTTTACAACGTCTTCGGAACGTATAAGACGGCCGATGTTGAAGTCACTGTTACCCGCGGAGAGTATCAGCAAATGCAGAAGGCCGCGGGTGAGGTCATGGATAAAGCTTACGGTCGTTTCCATGAGATTCAGAGTCTCGGACTCGGCGCTCTATTCAAATTGACATGCGTTGTACCCGGGATTAATGGCAAACAGGTTCGCGGTCGATTGAAGGAGAAGCGAGAAGAGGTTGAAAACAAACGAAATCAACTTCAATTCTTATCCTAGTCATTCGGTAGTTGTCGTGTGTGATTGAATTAGAATGCATTTAATCCGCACGATAGATGTTCTTTGCAGATCTAGCTTCAAATTTACACCGCAGCACTCACCATAGTTGGTCTTCAAATTATACTAACGGAGTCATCATTCTACTCTAGGCCAATCCTGATTGGGGTAAAACACTATTAAATCGTATGCTGGTCTGCGCCGACAAAATTTCGTCCGCTGATGGAGGGAAGGCGCGGTTTATGACAATTATTAAAGTCAACGAGGTTACGGCGATGAGGATTATGAGGTGAAGAATCTGCCTGGGCCCACTGAGTGTCCTACTTGAAAGTTGTATTCTGATAAAAATGGGAGACGGGCTGTACAGCATTGGACTAAAAGAAGTACGAACAAGCGAGCAAAGCGAGCAGGTGGTAAGAGGGATAGACGATGCTCCGGGCTTAGCAGCCGACAGAACCGTGTCTTGTGGGCGCTCTGAAAGCCCGTACGTTTCGGGATCTGGGGGAGCATTTCTGATCATGAGAACGACTGAGGGCGGAACTAATGTTCTGAGGGGCGCTTCCGATAACGTTGCCTCAGAGAATATATTGAAAATCTGCCAGCCACCTCTGGAAGAGTTTGTCAGCGATTCGGATAAGAATGGAGGAGTTCAACTCGAAGTTTGATCGGAGCTGGAACTGTCGCAATAATAGCAACCCTTTCTAAATAACTACCAGATCCGAAGTGCTTTATAGAAATCGACTACAAAATCCCCGCCTTTATGTAAGAGGCCCAAGAACGCTTCTTCTTTTTGTAAGTCTTTGCCGTGCTCGGCTGCGATCTGAGCGACGGCTAAGCGCATGGAGCAGGAGCTTCTGGTGATGGCATAGATCTCTTCGACACAGATCGGGAAGCTCTTGCTTTGCCAGCCAACCTTTAGTCGGTGCTTCATTTTGGTCAGAGCAAGTACTTTAGATCTTTCAGGAAGAACATGTCAGCCAAAGCGTACACTCTGGGGTCTTTCAGCATGGCTGAATCGTCTGACTCTAGGTTAGCAGGCCATAATTACAGGTCTACGAGGAGATGCTTACCTTGCAGGCCCTCAATTTTAAGATCGTCTGTATAGTTGCCGGTGTATAGATACTCAAAGACTCTCCAATGAGCGATGGCACTGCCTTCATCAAATCTAATCTCGCCTTCGTAACCCTCCGCGAACACCTTGTCTTGGAATGCTTTCGCAAAATAGCGACTTTGAACACAAATCACAAAACGATGCGCGTAAAGTTTAGTTCCATGGATAAAGATAGTGACATCTGAGTAATCTTGCTTATTGAACATTCTGCCTAATAAATCAGTCTATCTTGCAGCACAATAGTTAATAAGCCTCGTTCAGCACATACTTGCTGACAAAGTTTACATTCGGGAGATCTGTTGTAGGCTATATCTAGTATCAGGTCGGTATCCATAAAGCACAAGGAATTTATCTGAGTGGTAAGAGAAAACGTACTGGCATAACTGCTTCAATGTCCTTGTCGTTTTGAGCAGGTGCTGGGACCTCAACGTTTCGTATGAGGGACGTGTATAATGGACTGAGGTTACGATCGCGCTGAATACGATTGCCTCCGTCTCGCTTCCGCGAGCGTCGGCATGCGTGCTAGAGAAGTAAGCGAAGCAATTTTACGACGTGGGGAGCAGCACAGCGGCTTACGTTAGTGGGGGAACAGTGCCTCTTCGGAACTGTGTAGGTACTCGCAACGTTAGGGGTAATGCACCTAGTAAGGCGGCTGCACTAAACGTTCTAACTAAACTACCTAGAACATGTTCAGCCCAGGCGCCTAGAGAATATTCTTATTAAATGAATATGAAGATGTTGGCATAAAGGCGCAAGTGAGGTGAGATTGACGATTGATAAGCTCATAAACGATAACTAGTTAACTAAGTAACTACACACACACCAACTTTTAAGCTGAATTTTTTCATCGAAACTCGTCAATTTTCTATCGGATATAGGGGTAACACGTCGTGGGAAATCGATTAACGCCACCTCTAACGTGTGCAGCCCTCTCGTTGAGGTGCTAGAGGGGGTATTGTCGATTTTCCCGCGACGTGTTCAAAATGCGAAAATCTTCGAGAACGCACGGATCGCCCTGATGACTAATAGAAAGACTACCATACGAAAACAAAAACAATCGAAAAACACCAATAAAAATAAAACCCATTTAAACGCCAGGCTAGTCTTTGCTCGCCAGGCACTCTATCCAAACGCCAAGACAGCTCTCGCTCGCTGCGGCACCATACCAAAACGCTAGAACAGTAGTTGTGAACTGTACTAGCAAATATCCAAACGCTAAGGTAGCCCTTGCCTGCTACAACAGCACCCCATCCAAACGCCAAGACAGCCCTCGCTCGCTGCGGCACCATATCTAAACGCCAGAACAGCCTTTGCGCGCTGTGGCACCATGCGAAACCGCTAGAACAGTAGTTGTATCCTGTACTAGCACAAATATCCAAACGCTAAGGTAGCCTCCGCTTGCTATAATAGCACCCCATTCGAACGCCGAAAGCCCTCGCCCGCTAGGCACCATACCAAACGCTATAACAGTTTTGTTGTTCTGTAATAGCACAAATCCAAACGCCAAGACAGCCCTGCTCGCTGTGGCACCACACCAAAACGCTAGAACAGTAGTTGTATCCTGTACTAGCACAAATATCCAAACGCTAAGGTAGCCTCCGCTTGCTATAATAGCACCCCATTCGAACGCCGAAAGCCCTCGCCCGCTAGGCACCATACCAAACGCTATAACAGTTTTGTTGTTCTGTAATAGCACAAATCCAAACGCCAAGACAGCCCTGCTCGCTGTGGCACCACACCAAAACGCTAGAACAGTAGTCGTGAACTGTACTAGCAAATATCCAAACGCTAAGGTAGCCCTTGCCTGCTATAATAGCACCCCATCGAAACGCCAAAGCCCTCGCCCGCTAGGCACCATACCAAACGCTAGAACAGCTACTACCTAACTATCCTACCACAAAACATCAACCCAAACGCTAAGGTAGCCTCCGCCCGCTATACATACGCACCCAAGCAGAACGAGAGACGTAATCATTAAAAACTTGCAGAGGAAGACTCACTAAACAGTGAACGAAAGAGCTACTCATTAAAACTAGAGAGAGAGTTTATACTCTATAAAACTAAACAGGCTGACAAACTTTTCCTTTCCACTAAAAGAGCCTCACTGGAGCATTGCCTAGCTACCTAACCCATCTCTACCTGTTACCAAACATGCCTCTTTAGCACCAGGCGCCCAGAAACCTAGTACTAACATAAACAGACAAAGGCCGAAGCACCACAGTCACACAATACAGCACAACGTACCAAATTGTAACTAGTTAGATAGAACGGCCTTTGGCCAAAGTCCTACATAGCCAACGGCTGATACAGGACTATAATGGAATAATAATAACTAAGTAACTAGTTATCTTGTGATGATACGTAACTCGTGTTAAAGCGCTGATTCGGAAACGGAACAACTATAAGTCCATAGTTCGTGCGTGTGTGCTGCGAGAAGATTCTAAGACCTCTTCGCACTCACGTTCACTAGTTGGGCCTGATTGCTGGACAGTCTCGATACCGCGATGAAGCGTGCACTGACTAAAACTATCTCAAATGAACTTGCAGACGAGAATATAGATATCCAAGCTTTCGGGATCGCACAATTCTAACGAGCCTTCCCACAATTTTACTTAACCGCGCAGCTAAGTGTCGCAAACCGGAGACGCTGTCACTTACGCAAAAGATCTTTGTCAAGCTTCACTAAACCACGGAGTCGAGGTCGCTTGAGGAGTGGACATTTGATAGTGCAAAATCTGTCTTACAATGGGCCAACAAGTGTGCAAGCAGTGATGAGCTTGAGATACCTTCGTCGCTGACGCATAGTGTCTTGTTGTTGAGGGGTAGTTAATCGCCGAAGAACAGCAAAGCTAGTTCAACGACAGCGTTCAGCAAGCCCGTCCAAGAAAGCAAACAGTCCGCGATACCGGGCGACGGACATGGCAGATGCGGATCTGTTTGTCGACCACTTCCCTGAAGCCTCTGTAATGATTAACGAACAGATTGGACGCCTCTTTTGCAAAACAACATAGGCTGCCGATCGAAGGGCGGCGATCGAAGGGCTGGCGGGTGGTAGAGCATGTCAGGCTAACTTTCACATGCGATATACTGCGTTGATTCCAAGAATTGCAATACTCGCTGTTGTCGTGTTTTTGCTATCTACCATCTTCATTTACGTATCTGTGGTGTGTAACTCACGTAACTACTATAATATAGTAGTTACTCGTCTATCTAGTTTTGTATAACGTGCCCCACCACTGAATGGCGCACACCACTTTCTACTATCTCCATAATGCCACAGCAACCTAATCTTGAATCACGTCCCCGGACAGATGGAATTACTCTTGCTATCTAGACTATGAGATATAACGCGTTATTAAGCCTGCGACGTGCTGCTGCTGTGTACAACGTGCCTGAAACCACCCTTCTAAGGCAACGCGCCAAACCAGCTTCTGATCATAATACTCACCACAATGCATCAAAGCTGCAGAGGCATGAAGAGGAGGTTATTATACAGTCTATTAGGAAGCTTGACGCGCGAGGATTTGCCCTTACGCTCAGCTACGTACGAGAGATGGCCAACCAGCTACTAGCTATACCTGGTGGTGGCTAGGTTGGAGAAAACTGGGCCTACAGGCTTGTACGCTGGAGACCTGAGATCAAATCTCAGTTGACAAGACAGCCGGATCACCAGAGAGTCCTGTGCAGCAATCCAGCTATTATTAGGCCCTGGTTCAATCTTGTACGCAACGTTAAGGCTAAGTATAGGATCCTGGACGAAGACGTCTATAATTTTAATGAGACTGGCTTCCAGATAGGCGTTGGAGGGTCTGTCAAAGTAGTAATGGCCTCTGAGAGACGCCTCAAGCCACTTGAAGTTCAACCTGGCGATCGTGATTGGGTGACGTTAATCGCTTGCATTAACGCGATGGGGTAGTTAATTCCACCCTTCCTTATCCTTAAAGCAAAGCACCACGATCAGGCCTAGTATTATAACAACCCTAACGATTAGAGGATAGGTGTCAGCGACTACAGCTGGATAACGAACGAGCTTGGTTCTGCCTAGTTGCAGCACTTTATCTAGCACATAGAGGCTTGCACAGTAGATAGTCACCGCCTGCTTATTATCGATGGCCACGAGAGTCACCAGTCGCTTGCCTTCCAAGATCTCTGCGATCAAAGCAAGATTATTACCCTCTGTATGCCTCTGCATTCGTCGCACACCCTACAGCCGCTTGATGTAGATTGTTTTGCCCTGCTAAAGCAGGCGTACAAGAAGGAACTAAGAGGCTTGGCAGACAGCTATATCCACCACATCGACAAAAAGGCCTTTCTAACTAGCTACCTTTGGGCCAGTGTTTAATAAGGCATTTTCGAAGGATAATATCTTATCAAGCTTTAGAGCAACTGGCTTAGTCCCACATAACCTAGATGTGGTATTATCTAGGCTTAAAGTACAGCCTCGTACGCCAATACCACCTACACCAGGGCCTACCCCTTAGCAACCTAAAATACTAAGCAACGCCTAGAAGGTAGAGGCTTAAGTAACGCTAATTGTCAAGAGGATAAGGTACCACAAGGGTGCTTTACCTAATTCTATCATTAAGATAGTGCTACAGGCCAGAAAGGGATCAACTTTGAAGGTGCACTTACACACGTTGCTTAAGGCTAGGATAGCTAACCTTAAAGAGGTAAACTAGACAGCATCTAAACGTGAAAGGCGAAAGAAGAAGCAGATCTAGAAGAGAGGGACCCTATCGTAGGCAGAGGCAGAGGATATAGTTAGGCAAAGGGATGTTAAGGCTTAGTTAGAAGCGGAGAGGCGTTAGAAGAGGGTGCGCGCAGTGTTACACAGGGTTAGGTGCTGATACTTCTCTAAGCTCGATCCGGGTTAGGGCGAGTGAGATGGGGTGAAGAGCTCCGTGAGGGTTGTCTGGCGATGCAGTGGAGTGGCGTGCTTGTATAGAAAGTAACAAAGGTTCGACAACTACTAATCTATTCAATAGACTAACATGTAGCAATCTTGTTAAGTAAAGTAACTAGTAAGAAAGTACAATTTGAGTTGACCACAATGAGAGTAAACAATGAAATCCATCCATCCTTATATCCTCATTGCTTCCAGTCCTGCCATCCCGGATGGCCAGCCTTGGCGGGATGGCACGTCACGTGACCTCTAGCCCCGCGACAATCATCCTGTCCTTTGGGATCCCGAGTGGCTTCCCAACTATTCATCGTCATCCCTAGGGAGAGGATCCTTCCTGCTGTTACTTGTAACACGCAGGTGGTAGTGGAAGAGGTATTTGACGCTGTAACAACTGCGGCAAGGCAGGACATAACAAGCGTACATGCAAGAAAGATGCTGCATAGTACTTCAGCTTCACACATCGCAATTCGCCGATCGGGCAGAGGACTGTATGGAGAGCCTGTTTCGCCAATCGCTTGTGCTTTATCGCCCATTAAAAGAACCTTGCAACCAACTGTATACTGCATGATATCCTCTATTGGTGATAATGCTGTCTAATGTCCTCAGTCTAGAAGCTTACCATGTGCTTGTTTGTAAAGATTCTAGCGACTGCTACCCCTTACAAACGGTTATGGATACAACGCCAGCAGTTGGCTACGTTACAGCCGCTGCAACGCATGACGAAAGGAAGATAGTCAGCACCGCATTCGACACAGTCCTGACCGTCAGCACGTTGCCAGTTATGCTCGTGAGTAGTAGCTGGGCGTAATGCTAGGACAGGATCTTGCGCGGCTGTAACAGCAGGAAGCGGACGCGTGAGGTAATGCTCGTCCCACTGAGGGCAAGTGCACCGCTTCCACTGAACGCCGCACAAATAACAGAACTGGTGGCGGCACCGACATCTTTATATGTCAGTAAAGTCCGTTTCATTTATAAACACACCGAAACTGACGTCATATGGAAGCAGCCCTGCTCCAACTCCACCATGTGGTTGCACTTGGTGCACTGCTGCCACCTACTACGCCTAGCCGCATCCATGAGGAGCTGAACATGGGGGTCGCTGGGACAAAGACCCTTATGTTCAGAACCCTTGCAACAGAGGCATGTTCTATGCTTGCAGAATACGCAAGAACCAACATCGGCCTTGACATCTTTTGAACGGATGAATTTAGAGCACTCTGCGTTCGAACAGTACGTAGGATTCGGTGTCGCAAGCTCTTCGACCTTAAGATCGAAGCTCTTAACAAGCTCTTTCGGTAGAATGACGCGACAGGCCTCTAGTGGAACAGGCAGCCTGCAGCAGCGCGGAGGGAATAGGGATGGGTTGTCGAGCGCGCTAGTAAAGAGATCAATGAGGCAAGCACGACAATACGTATGAACCTCCGGTTTGCATTCGAGTGTGAGTGTGTTCTTACTGGATACAACCTCTATGCATGCGCAGCACTTGGTAAGCGCATCAGAACCGAGGATGCTGGCCTTAGTGCTGCTCCTCACATCACTAGCCTTGACGGTTCGAATGGCATTGGGAGGCGCTCGGTCTTCGGGTTGGCGTTCGAAAGCCGCTGCATAGAGTTCTCGCGCCATATCCCACTGCTCGTCGCTGCAGCATTCGGGCGCACTACAAAGGCTAGGCTCATATTCAGAGCATTGATCGACATCTGAATCACTGACTCCATTGCTCCCTAGTTGCGTAGCGAGTTGATGGTCGCCGATTGCTTGCTTCTCTTCTTCCAAAAGCCTGGAGAAAGCAAGGCGAGTCTCGTGCTCTTCTCTCAATATCTCGATTAAAAGGACCTGGCCTTTTATGATCTCAAGCTGCTGTTCGAGGTCACGTCGCATAATCTGGAAACTCGTACGCGCATCACCGTTAGGAATGTCTGCTTCGTTGTAGAGACCGTCGAAGAGATCATCGATGTCGCCAAGCTGCAGCTCGACTATGACCTTGGCTGTCTCGGGATCCATAGGTGGGGCAAGTACTGTGATATTAGTCAAGTAGTTGACAGCAACACAGTTGGGTGTCTGGAGAAAACAATTGACATAGAGAAATTCAGTCAAAATGAGTTTGTATAAGATTTAATTGTGAAATAATAGTAATTACTCGGGCCCAACGGCTGCTGTAGCAGAATTTCAATGAAATTGCCCGTGCTCCGCACGGGCCTATCACCTCAACGATAATATCACCTCAATGATAACGATATATTTTAATTATACATTTAAGCTAAGTAAATACAAAAATATAATCTTTATAATTTCAAAAATCAAAGCAAAGTTGTTTTTCTCTATGTTTTTCTTCTTCTTTTTTTTTTTTTTTTTCAAATTATCTTCGATAAAAGAACACCCTGGCCTTTTATGAATTTTTCTTCAATCTGCTGTTTTTTTTTCGAAGCGTTCCCAACGTCGGGCAAAATTCTGGAACTTTCGTAACGCGCAATTCCAAACCGTTTTTAGGAAATGTGCTGCTTTCGTTGGTAGAAGAAACCGTCGAAGAGGAATCATCGATGTCGCCAGCTTTTTGCCAAAGCTTCGGGGATTATGACCTTGGCTGTCTTTCGCGGGCGATCCATAGGGTGGGCAAGTACTTTTGTGGGATAATAGTTCAAAGTAGTGGACAGGAAAACACCAGTTTTGGGTTGTTCTGGAGAAAACAATTTTGAAAATAAGAAGAAATTCAGTCCCAAAAAATTTAGTTTTAAAAAAGAATTAAAATGTGGAAATTTAATAGTAATACTTCGGGGGCCCAAAAAACGGGGCTGGGCTGTTAACAGCCAGAAATTTTCAATGAAACTTGCCCGGCTTTCCGCACGGGCCTATTCAAAACCTTTCAACGATAAATTAATTAACGATAATATCACCTCAATGATAACGATATATTTTAATTATACATTTAAGCTAAGTAAATACAAAAATATAATCTTTATAATTTCAAAAATCAAAGACACGTTATCAAAGCACACCCTAGTCAGATATTATCGAGATTGGACTATTGCAGTAGCTGCTATCGTCGCTGTCGTCGCTATTGCTTGCACTAATTTTGTCATCCACTATAGCTTTGTAAGCCTTTTTGATAGTAGTATCGATATTAATACACGATTCTGTAGAAGTGGATTCTGCGCAGTCTTCTTGAGTATACTGAGTAAAGCGTTCTGGGTTCTGTGACAGCGTGGTAGATGGTGAAGCTGCAGTGAGATGGTGGCTCGTGAGTTTCGTATATGGATCGACAAGTTGACGAACATTATACGCTACCCATATAGCTGGCGTACGATCTGTTGTTATAGTGCCCTCACGATACTTAGAGCTGCTATCTTGAAGTATCCATTCCCACTTTATTGAGGCCTTAGTGTCGTAGTCATTATTATTAGCGTTTGTGTTTTGCCAGCGCGCAACATCGCGCTGCGTTGTGATACCGCCCGCTATACGCTTAGTATATTTACGACCAAAGTTCCGTATAGTGGGGAAGATGCGTCTCCATTTATTGAAAATAATTGTGGCCTCACGAAGTCGTTTCGTAGCTATCTCCGCCTCAAGACGAGCAAGGTCATTGACCTGGCGCTGCTGCACCATCTGCCGCGCGTCTTCTGCGTATATTACGCCACCTTTGCTCTCTACAACCCGCTTCTTACGACGCCTTCGCTCCTCCTTGGCAAGGATAGCAGCCTCAGTTTTGTGCAGCTCACGCTTGAAGCCCTCGGCGTTGCGCGCAAGAGCTGAGACGCCACGAAGGTGACGGATCACATCAGCCGCGACCTGACGAGGGAGGTGTTGCTGGATTACGGCGCGAACAAACGGCTCTTGTAGCTCAATCTGTCGCACTGTTTTTGGTGTATGCCAAGTAGCATCGCCAAGCTTAGGATTCTCAGGTTCCGGTGTTGCGCTTTGTGGTTGAGGCCGCCGCACCAGCTGTGCCGTCTCGAGGTCGATTTTAACACGGTGGAAGCGTCGTACAGGCGCTCGAGATGGCGATGAGATGAGCCGAGGCGGCGACGATATATCAAGAGGTGTACCGGCGCGCTGTACAAGCGGTAGTGGTGGTGTAGCTGAGCGGTCACTATTGCTAGAGTAGCAACCTTCTTGGGTGCGAAGATGCGCTAACACGATGTCAGGATTGTACGGCATTATGCCTGTACGGCGCCAACCTGAGCAGATTGTAGATTTTGTAAACGTCAAGCACCGGATCTCCTCTATTGTAGCCATAAAGTCGGCCTTGTTGATATCACGCGAGCCTGTACGAGAGGCGTACTCAAGCGTCTTGCCGTGATACCACTTCAGCGGCTGAAAGCAACCCACATCTAGAGGCTGGAGGAGGTGGGTTGTATGAGGTGGGAGGGCAAAGAGCTGTATCTTATTGTCTTCAGCAAGCTGACAAAACTGCTTTGTATAGTGAGATTTATGCCCATCTATTAGCAATAAGCGCCAAGCTCCATGGCAACTACGGCTTGTCACCTTGTTGAAGTGTTGGATCCAGGCGTACGCAAGTTTGTCGTTACTATAACCACTATCGGACACGCCTATAAGATACCCATCAGGTAGATCTACGATCCAATGCTCCATCACAGTAGCAGCTTTAACGATAATAAGAGGTGGAATAACCTCACCAGTGGCCCGGATACACTCAACAAGAGTAATAAGCTCGCGATTGTTGGCGTTGTGGATAAAGACCGTACGTCCGTTTTTGGTGTATAAGTACTGCTCTTTTGCAACACCAATGCGGCAGCCTGTCTCATCCATATTATATATATCTTCAGGCAAGATACCGCGCTCTTCGATAAGGTCTTTGAGCCTAGTATACCAGTCAAGGAGTGCTACTGGCTCCTGAGCAAGCTTACGCTGTACCTCAATTGACTTTGCCTTTACACGTCTATATTTCGGGTGCCTTGCGAGCCATCGTCGTGCCCAAAGCTTGCCAACCTTAGGCGCAACTTCATCTAGGCCTGTATAAGCATCCTCAAGGAGTGAGTTTGCCTGCTGCTCAACTAGTCCACGATGAATACCAAAGCCAATATTGTCGATAGCATCAAGATACCGCTCAAGAGCGAAATCTTGAGACTCGTTAAGGCGGTACAAATCAGGTGGCTTAGCGCGATTACAGCGATTCGGAAGTCCAAGATAGGCGCGTCGCAGGCGCTGATATGGTAAGTTGTGGGTAGTTGCATAGCTTTTAATGTTAGGTCGATGGAGTAGGCGTAACGCTTCGGCGTGCTTTTGCAACGCCACCATCTCTTCTTTATATATAGACGTTCTCTTATTAACCTTAGTCATAGTGAAAATGATATGCGTTGTTAAGTTTATTTAATTATACGTTGTTATGGTAGATGTATGTACTTTAAGCTACGTGTTATCATTGAGGTGATATTATCGTTGAGGTGATAGGCCCGTGCGGAGCACGGGCAATTTCATTGAAATTCTGCTACAGCAGCCGTTGGGCCCGAGTAGTGTACTGGAACTTGGTTTTCAGGGCGCACGACAGGTCTTACCCCGCTTGCTTACGCAGCACAGCAACGATAACCGCTGCAACCGATGTACAGCGTCTCCTATACCACGCAGAGCCGCGCCGTACATACTCGCGATCGCGCCACCCAACCTCACAAATTCCTACTAGAAACTTGGTAAAGTAGATGTCTTGAGATGGCGTTGCTATCTGGTCAATGAATCTTGTTGCAAACAATCTTAAACATGCTTTTTGCGTAAACAGACATGTCTCTATATCTTTGTTTGCAGAAGTGGCGGTTGGCATTGTGGCAAAATAGGGTTAAATGCGGGGTAATCTTACATTGAATCGCCGGGCCAGACTGTGACAGCAATCAGACCGGCTTTTGTCGGAATATTACGGTAAAGTTTAGAATGAGCCGACTTATCACGCCATTACGAGGGAGCATTGACGGATGAGATGCAAGAAACCGCGACACGGTATAGCATAAGCGCGTGTATTCGTTGCTTTTCAATGGGAGGGTCGGGAGTGTTTTAACCAACTTCAGGTTGCTGCGCCACCGCTATTAGGTACAATTGCACCTGGTCTGAGCATTATTGCTCCATCGTTCTCTCTTGTACGATACGTACATAATTTATGTTAACAGTGATGACGTCCATTTGTCCGCTGTGTGGTCGCTCTTTCCGCAACCCCGCCGCTCTACAACAACACAAACGCGACTCACCTGCCCACACAATGTCCTTCAGCTGCAAAGATTGCAATCGGTCGTTCGGTAGCGAGGAAGCTCTTGCACAACATCTGCGAGGCTCACCTGCCCACACAAAGTCCTTCAGCTGCAAAGATTGCAATAGGTCGTTCGGTAGCGAGGAAGCTCTTGCACAACATCTGCGAGGCTCACCTGTCCATGCAAAGTCCTTCAGCTGCAAAGATTGCAATAGGTCGTTCGGTAGCGAGGAAGCTCTTGCACAACATCTGCGAGGCTCACCTGTCCATGCAAAGTCCTTCAAAGACATGAACGCTCTGCGCTCACAACCGAGTGAGAGCGTAACCAGGATTGGAGCACTGAAGCCTCAATCGGCCTTCTCAGACATATCGTTCGGTTCTCAGTCAGTTCCTGCTCGAAGTCCAGCGACGGTTGAACACGAGCTCCCGACTCCTAGTAATGCAAATTACGATTCTTCTAGTACCATATCATTTAGGGCCCCTATAGTTGATTGGAGCGAATACGATTTAGATGCCACAGGCTTTCTCATATCGAACGATAGTGAATTCGATGACACTGAAGACTACCAAACCAATGAGTGGACTACCCAGATTCGGCACGCACCTTTGGTGAGCGCGAATTTTATTCTCCGGGATATCCAACATGTTCTCCCACAATATGGGCTCATGGGGCTGCATGATGAAGCAAATGACACCAGATCTAAGCTCTTCCTAAATACAAACATCCCGTTTTCTATATTCCTTTGCGGTGTCCAGGGAAGCGGCAAGTCTCATACGACGTCTTGCATTCTTGAGAATTCTCTGATACACTCCAAACATCTCGGAAAGCTCGAAAACCCGCTGTCTGCACTAGTCTTCAGCTATGGTCACTTTAATGGTGATGGCGTCGGATTCAGCATCAGCGAAGCCGCTTTCTTGGCTTTTCCCGAAGCTGTCCACGTACCAATTGAGGAAGATATTGTCCGGTTTCACGTCTATAGACAAATTAGTAAAACTTTTGTCGAAGCTAGGCTATACAGGTAGTTTTGCACCCAGGTGAATCCAATTTTTCTTATGCATTTCAGCAAGTGTGTTTCCGATCTCATTCAATATCTTTTTCCTCGCTGTCAATGGAAGAGGAGGGTAATTCTCTACTAATGCGAGCAAATCTGATTTGAAGTATTCGTAAACGAGAATGTTCTCCTTTTCGATCTTGTCTACATGAATGCGAAGACGGGGATGACCTTCAAACTCGGCTCGAAATTCCTGCAGATGCTCCAAGATGGACTCTGAGACGGGCTTCACGACGTAGGGTGTCTTGTCACAGCTGGGAAAAAGCGGTCAATTTCACCCACTTTGATAGATACGCGGGAGTTGCGGAACTCACAACGCAAGGCAAACGCTAAGTTCGGGCTTCTTAGGGTGCCGTTGGAGCACTTTTTGGAGGTTATACTCGCGACCACTCTGCCCAACAAGCGTAGAGATCATCCTCGTGGCTTGCAGAACACGGACCGGACGAACGATCATGTGAACTTCGGGGTGTATCAAGCTACCTTAAGTAATTTCGGGATAGGTGGGGGCGTTGCGGTTAACAGACGTTGCTAAGGATTGAAATCAAGTAATTTGCGCAAATTTAAATCGATGACTAAGCGAGAATAGAGGCTTGGCACTGCTCGAGCATCTTCGATAACGAAAACACGAAAAACAGCGAGAAATCAATTTTTAGATGGAAATCCACCCGCCAATGGCCGCAACGGTCTCTACAGGCTATTGCACATCCCACCGCGTCGGTTTGGAATCTGTAAAACCGCTGTTGCGGCCCTGGCTGGCATAGACAGCAAAATTTGCGAGCAAGCTACTTAACATGACACGTCCACCAGATACAGCGGCAGCCATCTAGCCACAGCACAGCAACGCAAGACGCGACAACGGAGCCCAGACACCCCATTCAGTATCACAGCTACATCACGCACACACAAGGCCATCGACGGGCTTCCTGGCTAGCCTATCCCCATCCGACAATCTCTGCAACGTCCCGCATCGACGTGCCCTCGAGCTGAACGGCATCATCTCTCACGCGAACTACCTCACAAACACCCGGTATGCTACCATTGGTGCTACTACGACAGCCTCGTCCACTGTCGCCCCACGTGTTGAAGGGCTGGTCCCTTTCGATACACCTGACAAGGTCTGAGGAGGTTCGACAAAGCGCTTATGGGGATGGCTGATAGGAACTGAAGGGACAAACATCTATAAGGTCTGGATACCAGCGTCCAACCGCATTATCACATCAAGCTGCTCCGCTCGTGCCGGTCGATGTTAATGCGCAGTTTGCGATGGTGTTTCTTGGTCGAATGAAAGGCTCGGCGAGGCTGATCCATAAGGCAGACAGCCGTCATCGACGTGAATGTCTTAACACTATGGTCAGTGAGTGATGGAGTCTCTTCATTTGAGTAGTGTGAAGTTTATGCACGAAGCTGTTCCGACGTCATGCAACATCGCCACCCTTGCTGCAAGGCGCATGAGATTTGCAGGTCCCAAGGATGATTGTTGGCTCCATATTGAATTACGCTGACGTGATAGGTCTTGTAGTGCTCTTCCGTCAAAGCTCGGTGTGACCTCTGCCAACCGCTCCTCCTCCCTCTCCCCTTCCATTTCTGAGCGTTTTCTCAGCCTGTCACCGATTTCAAAAAGGAACCACGCTGAGATCAAGTCTAAATTTATATCACTCGGCCAGGTCGACTGCAAAAGCCTTCTTAAGCTCCTGCGCCTATCTTCGTGCGAAATTTGCGACGTTCTATAGGCTGTCCAATCTCATTGCACCTTCAATATTACCATCACCTGTGTTTGTGGATTGTACTCTACGCGTTAGAACTTTCAGAGGTTCAATGATTCGGCGCTTAACTGCAGCTAAGCAGAAAGCAAGAGGACACAGCAACTGTGACACTGTACAAGCCTGTCCGCGGTCAGTTTGCGCAACGGCAATGACCAAGACCTACTAGTAGATAAATTCCTTGGCATACGCTAGTTTCCATCTCACTCTCAGCGAGCGATACACTGTAAATGACGATGGCTCCACACAACTGGCATGACCCCGCAATTGCGTTTGTGATGATGAAAACGGTTAGCAATCGCTTGTATCCCGAGCCATCTTGTTCCGACCCTGAACTCTCATGATCTTCTAGCCGACCACGTGAAATCGCTGAGGATAGGAGTGATGCTACCGCAAGGAGATAAAGTGGTTCAGAGTCGTAAGCAGAGTAAGTATTGCTGCTCCTGCCTTGCTCAGAAGAATAGGAAAGTTGAAGTCGCATCTCTTACCTCAGAGGATAAACGATACTCGGCGCCGTCAAGATGGTACCCATGTATGCCAACCATACGGCCCAGCGGGGAAACATCAAAACACGTAGGATCCGGGCAAGCTGATTATGCCACAGGTTAGCAAGTTCGAATAGTTTACTAGGATTTTCTTACATTTGTGCCGGCGAGAAGCTGGAGGTTGCATCGTATAGCTATGTCGACCCAATACATCTCGCCTTTCGAGCGAAGCGCGAACCCAATTGCAGTCATACCAGCTATTGACAGACCTGCTTGACAGGTGCCGAGGAGGGCAGACAGAATTCTCTCCCAGAAGTAGGGGTACCCTAACCTCTCGTCTATCCTGTTCGGTTTGTGAGGCTGGACATCGCTATATATGAGCACCACGCTCAGCAGCAGCCCAATAGAAAAGCAAGAAGTAAAACTGATAAGGAACGAATCCATATCGAACAAAGAGGATCTGTGCAGCATCTGTATGGGGAGACAACTACCTATATACTAGATTCGGGGATCGATATGCCTCACTTGCCGAGCATGTTTACTGCTAGCGTTCGAGGCCTGGCACCAACAGGCGTATCGCATGAACGAGGCATAACTGATGTCTCAGGGCTACCTGGTATGATTGTTCATAGGAGTGAAAGAACGAGAAAGGCTGTGCAGTGTACTGCGGTGCCTCACCTGCGTTGCGCCTGACTCCACCCCACCCTCTGGGAAGACAGCTTCCCCTTGAAGCCGCATATAGTAACGCCGCATAAACCCGTAGCTAGGTTGGCCGCGTTTCCTATGAGCTTTGATAAAATTTGGAAACCACTGCTCCTGCAATGCCAGGGGGTACAGCGAACCAGGAATGTTACCGGGTTCCCTATTGCCAAACTGGAGCGCCGACGGCATCATGATGCCCGGTAGTGGCGTAGCTAGCGCTGTCCATTGACTGCTGCAGAAGGGAATTGATATGGCTGATTGCTTGAGTGGCATACTTTCCAACGTCGGATAAGCCTGTACAATTTTCTATACGCAAGGACACAGCAGTCACCAATTGGTGAAGTCTTCATAGTCCATGAAGCAATTAATAAGGGTTCAGGCTTACAAAGCGGTAGGAAACCAACACGGAGGAAACCATAAGTACAAGGGATTCGGCAGTGCTGCATGGATTTTATCCATGAGAGGGAGAGGGACTGACGCTGCACAGCACTGAGTACCGTGCGCTATCGCAGGCCGTACACGAGCGGGCAAGCAAGGTAACATGTCCATTACTTCTCTGAAACCGAAACCCTGGGGTGCAGATAATGCTAGACATCACCTGAGCAGTAAAAAGCGTAATATAAAGGGGTTTCTTGCCTTGAGTCTCTGAGATGAATCACTCCTCTACTTCCTAGAACATCCTCCCTTTAAAACCCTATAAACGCCTCTGCCTCCTCAAGATGGGTTCTCAAGATACCGTCGAAGATCCGACGCTATACCAAGACATGGTGTGTATATCGATGCTAGACTGATGCAATCTATTGCTGAGCATACTAACTAACTAGTTCACTGCAAATGATTCCGACGAGCCAACTGGAGCGGCTGAGATAGAGAACAGCCAGCATTCTGTTCAATTAGCTTCTCACTCTTCGCAGTCAGCACCAGAATGCAAAAAGAATGCCCAGGACGACAGAATGGATAAAGGGCTTATGAGAGGCCAGCCACGTCGTACAGCGGATTCATCCCCATATCATGAGCTTGGTATGTCTTCTCGAACAGTCCTAGGCCCTTATTGACCGAGTGTGTTGCGATAGAGAGGGTGCTGTTGACAGTCACTCAGGTCGACTCACACCTCACCCAATTAAAGAAAGGCGTGGAGGAGACGGCGAACAGCATCAAATACGTCATAAAATGCCTAGAAGAGCTGAAAAATGACTTGAGAAACGATGTCGGCAAAACAAAGGATCAGATGCAGAGATATCGACAAAGAAGCATTCTTAAGAGAGTGAAGGAGGAAAGTGACGACGGACATCAGCTTTTGGACTTTATGAGATGCAGGAAAAAGAGAGCACGTGTGACTTGGGAAGGCTAGTGGTGCTGTAGCTGATATGAGTAAGACTTGACGGACGATGGGTATACACACTTCAGTGATCTCACTCATTGCTGGCTTGAATGCTTTTTAGGCACCTTTGACTCTGATGCCGTGAAGCTATGTTAAGGTAAGTTACATGTTTTGCGGAATGTAAGGATAACATCACCATGAACGACGCGTTGAAGCTTATTGCCGTCGAGGTTGTTATGATGTGGTGAGAATGATCATTCATCTTCTAAGTTCTCACTCATCGACACTAAGCCTATGGTGGTCTAGCGTCGCATCACCGAAGAAGGCTGGACATTTCAGCTAATGTAGCGAGAATGAGAGTATCAATGACTGCTTTGTATTTCATTGCTCATTAGACTGCTAGATGTAGATTCTAAAATTATGCCTCACTACTGCTTTGACGGAGATAAGTCGCCAGATGCAGCTTTGTCTATGGTACAACTCAGGTTTGCCAACGGGCTGAGGCTACATGGCGCTCCACAACCCAGTTTGTAAGAGGTGTGCTGAGCTCGTCCACAACGAGCTCGAAGGAAATTCAACGGCGACTTTATCGCCGGCGGGGCACCTGCTCCGTCCTTGAATCGATTTAGACCTTGATAGCTGCTAATAACGGGAAGCTTATAAGTGAGTCTTGATCTAGCGGGAGCCAGGGCTGACCTGTTTCATTTTTAGATACAAAGCCGTTGAAGCGGCCATTACGATGGGCTATAAAGTAGATATCTGTGTCGTGTTCTCGGCACAGCTTCGTCAATTTCCCATAGAGAGTTCGCGGCTCGTCTTGCCCTTGCCCGTGCTAGTAGCTGCGATGGCTGCTGAGAGATCATGACTATACTACCTAGAATCCAGGCTCAGTCAATTCATTCAAGCAGCTCCCTATGAACCAAAGATAGTGCCTAGAGATTGGCTATAGTACATGCGCAATATGGATCACAGTTTGCGGTTCCCATTTTTGAGTATTTCGCTACTGTTTTCAGGGCCCTGTAACATGGTTCTGCAGGCCACTATGGCGCTTTGCAAGCCGGATGTCTGCTTCAGCACTGGGTACGCCTCTGCCGACACCCACTATTAGCCAAACCGGACCGCCTTGAATGTTGCGTCACCACGGCCGCCGCCGAGTTGTTGTCAATGCGGCCGGCGAGCAGACATACAATCACAACGTTGTGTCCGCCTATCGACGCCAGGGTGTACAAGTTCTCGTTGTCGTCAGCCAGGTCGCGGTCGAGATCCTGGTGCTCTTCATCGAGCATCGCCTACACCGCCGCCAGCTCGACTGGCAGCGCGCATACCCATCTCACTGTGTGATCGTCGCGGCGCAGCTGGCGCGGCATTTGCGGCTGTCAGAAGGGAGGTACGTACGTGGAGGGCTGTCGTAGAGAGCTGCTTGCAGAGAGAAAGAGGGTGTCTGTGAAGTGGTGGTCTGGCAGTCTCACAGCCTGGCAGTAGCGTTTGCTGCTGCTCAGCCTTGTGGCCTGCACAGCACCCGCTTGCCCGCTAGCAGCAGGCAGGCTGAAGTGCAGATGTCCAGTGCGCGCGGCACAAGCAGCCCGCCCATTGGCCAGGCGTGCATGGGCAAGCGCCCATTGCCTCGCCTGGCTGCAGTTTTGTGAGCCATTCATAAGCCTGCTTGAAACTCGAAATTAAGCTGTAATTACGCAGGTTCGAAGTTTAGATGAAGCAAATAGCAAAGGAGTAACTCTACTGTCCCATTATTCACGCGTTGCCCAGGCCTCACCAATAACCCCTCTACCCCAACAACGATGTCCCATTATACGCATTCTACCCGTCCATAACCTCCAACCAGACCTTCAATTATTTCCAGAGTCGTCAAACTCATCCCAGAAAGCCTCGTACTCTTCAGTGTTCATTCGTCTCAAGGATCCTGCAGTCCTTAGAACTCGGCGGTCGCGATTGTCAACGTTCCTGTTGACGACTGATGAGGCATGGTCCCGATGACCACTCAGGTTGGAAGAGTTTGGAGGGGAGTTCGGGTTTATATTGCCTCTGAATTGAGCAGCGGTGAGCGCACGAGTCCATCTTTCTCTCCTCTCAGCTGACCACTCTTCCATGTAATCGGTCAAGTACATCGGATTACCTCCGTTTCCTGGAGCATTATCAGGGATGCTCGTCACAGTTGGACGGTTACGGTTAGAAATGTGTCCATTCGTAGTCAGATGAGTAGTATCCTGGTGGCCCGTCGAGTCAGAAGGATCGAATGGTGTATTCGATCGGATATTCTCTGTGTTGCTCCCAGGTTCCAAACTATTTTCATCGCCGTTGAAAGCATTATAGGATGCCCTGGTTTCCTGGAGTGCAGCTAAGTTCGTGTGTGTCTGGCCTTCCGTGGCATTCTCGAGAGCACGCCTACATTCGAATTGACTGGTCCACCTTTCTACGTCCTCAGCTGACGAAGATGCTTCTAGCAAGTAATCGCTCAAGCGTGCTGGATGCCTGTCGTCTCTGGGCGTGCTGTCGCGAGTGCTATTATTAGGCGTACTACCGTGAACTAGATTAGCATTGCTAGCTCTTCTACCTGAATGGTGACTGGAAAGGTCGAACGGTGGCTGTAAATCTGTGGTCTGCAGCTGCAACGGGGTATTTGGGCGGGCTGGTTCTCGTCCATCACTATGGTTGGCGAGTAAATTCCCAACCCGAATAACAAGAGTACGGAGCCTTACTGGAGTTGCGGAGCTGCTTGCTGTAGTGTCTTCGTCTGTAGCAGCTTGGCTTGGCTCGTCTTCGCTGTACTGGCTGAAAAGCGCAAGCTTGGTGTGTGACTCCCTGCTCACCGGGCCCAATCGCAGTTCGCTCACGTTGACCGAAAGTGGAGTATTCACTGGTGTGTCTGGACTGGCCTGCGTTCGTTCATGGCCATTTTCCATAACATCTCCATTGCTGTTTTCGGTTTGTCGGTGGGTGCAGTCAGCCTCAGAATGGACAGCAGCATATACACCCCCAGCTGCATTGGAGTCGTTGCTTCGCAACTCTAAATCTCCCAGGGAATATGAAGGGCGTTGATCACTAGATCTTTCGTTGACAGGATGGGTGGAGTTGAATATGGTGGCTGTGTCGCTTGCTTCCCCAAGAGGATGACTGGAAAGTGCGGCCGTTCCGCTAGGCAGCGCCGAATTACGCATAGGATACGATTGTAATTCACTTCCATGGAAGCAAAAGGCAGTAGAGTCTGCCGCTTGAGAAACTCTGAGGGATCCGGAACTGTTCGCCTGTGGAGGATCAGACTGTAGGGCACCAGACAAGCTGAAGTAATCGTCTCGAGACACACCAAGTGTTACTGGAGTGTCTGTGACAGCAACTGACGGGATTCCAGAGGAGGAAGTTTCGATCTTTTCGAAACCGTCAGGCCCCAAAGTTGTAGACTGATGGTTGCTGGAAGCACTTTCTGATTGGGAAGTGTCAGGCTGTAAACCAAGCTCTTGTCTATCCCTGGCAGTCATTTGGCGCGCTATAAAACTCGCACGTATGAAATGCCCTCTATGACATTGCGGCGCATCGGGGCGGATAGCCTCATGAAGCCTTCGAACAGTGGGATCATCTGTATAATCTACCTTCTCAACTGCAGAGGGCGGGGTGCCATCTCGATCGTCCAGAGCGTTGTTTTGGACTTGGTGGTCGCTATCAATATTACCATTGACTCGGGTTGTGCGCTGGGTTTGGTCATTGCTATTCAACGGTCCTCCATTGACGGCGTGAGCACTATTATTCGAGATGGAGGGGCGCGGCCAAGTGCTGGACGTGATGGAGGAGTTTGCTGGAGGACCAGTAGCCTGCCGGTCTGCTGCATTGGAGGTATTGGAAGCAGAGGAGTACAAGTGGTTGTTAGAGTCGGACATGGTGGATGAGAGTGTGTGATTACTGTGTAAGCTCAGCATGTGCTCTGAAGACGAAGTTCAAGAAGGGCCGAACCGGCTTTGAATGGATACGGAGAGTATCTCGAGCGGAGTAAAGAACCTGTTGAGAAGTCTTGTGGAGACTACGAGTCTTAAGCAATGCTATTGCGAGTGAGAAAAAGACGGCAGTGCGGTACGATTCTGATGGGGCAAAAAGAACTCTAATATCGCTAGTCGAAGAGTGACGGTATGATGGTCTAGTTGCGTTCAGAAACAGTGCGTATATCTGTATGCTTGCAGACTTTTATGTAGCAGGAGAACTTGAGCCAGGTATGGACGAGTGGTAGGAATCAAGTATAGTATGAAGAACTTAGACGTGGAGTGAGCCGAGCAGGATACGCTTGAGCGGATTCGTAGATGAAATATAAAGTGAAGAATTGTTGCGAGTCTTATACTTCGATTCCCACACTCTGCCCAAAACTCCCTTATCCTGTTGAGAAGTGCTGCAGGAAATGGTGGCATTCTTCTCGCGGGAAGATACTTGCAGGTGTGATGAGGCTTGCAGGCTCATCGGTCTCTACGTTTACCCAGGCTTAGAGTATTGGATTCTGAATCGGATTGCTCTTAGGGATGCACCTAAGTTTGAAGGCAGTATGAGCCAAAGAGATATACACGGGATTCCAAAAACTTCCCAGCAACTTTCCAATGGAATTCCACTAGATTCCCAGCAGTTTTTCTACGTAACTTCCGTCTCGAGTTCTGATATCCTTGTATGCCTTCCTCGGCCTTTCATTAGACCATAGTTGGCCAGCCATTTATTGAGGTGTCTCACCGACCTTGGACCAACCTCAAATACCGTCTTATCCATGATCGCGCAACGTATTGATCAAATCGCTGCGCACGGACCGTGTTTTGACGTTCAGGCGCTCCGCTGCGCTTCGGCATACGGAGCACTTGAGATTTAGACGAACATCTGACAAGTTCTGCTTACTAAGGCACTCATTGCGTCATGTCCGCGTGATGTAATGCCCCGCTCATGTCTTAGCTGAATGTGGCCCAAGTGAGGCACCTGTTGGGCAGCCTCTCATGTGTCATTTTCTCAGTCTTCCTTACCACGCACGATAGTGAAGGTCATCCTTTGATAGGATGAGACTGGAGAAAGGTACGTGCAGGTGTCGTCCCAGACGCATTCATATCTCGCCCGTGCATTTCAGCGTATTTTTGAGGTATAAGAGGTAGTTAAGCAGTGCGGTCGTTGTTGGTGTCGTTGTGGTAGAAAGTGCTGCTGGTGTTCCGCCACGGCAGTTGTTCCGTTACGATTGGATGCACGTTAAGTAATTAAGTATGCAGCCTAAGAGGTTCAGCCTCATGATACAATGATTGTGGAATTTATTTCATTCTAAAATCCAAGTACCTTTAAATTGGTTTGTTACGGTGGGTGGTCCATACGCGTGGACGTACGTTACTAGAACTACTAATCGGAGGGGCTATGAAGAGACTACGGCTAACTACTTATAAAAATTTTGCACAATATCGTTTAAAACAACTATAGGTTGAATATATTTTCTATCTACTTAACTACCGGACTCGATAAGATTCATGTTAAGAGAAGCATTTCTCTCAACTGGTGTTGGCCACAGGGTTTCTGCCTCGCTCAATGAGGTTTCAGAACTGCCTGAAGCGTGTTCGTAGCGGTATGGTGGGGGCGGTTGGCCCAAAGACCTTGGTTGGCTAGTTTCCAGATCGTTGTGGTTTTGGAAAAAGCTGCTGATAGGACGTCGAAGTGCAACACCCCATTGTTGTCGGAAGGAGATATTATCCTCTATGGGCTGTCGTTGTGCGCCTGTGCGCCTGACTAGGAAAACGATACACATGTTCTTGGGCTGATAGTTCTCTAGGTATGCTTGTGCATCGTTGCGGTATATATACATACATTTATACAGACTTTAATTGGGCAGCTATAATTCGGTTAGAAAAACCAAAAATGAAAAACGAGTTACTATATCTGACTAATCTATTGTATACCATCCAACAAATTCTTCAAGAACGTATTCTCGGATTCTAAAGAAGTGGCGACTCTTCCTCTTTCTTTGTTGCGTTCACGAAAGCGCTGTATGATAGATGTAGCAGTCAAGTGGGCAAGGCGACAACCGAATAAATTCCGATAGTGCGTACTTCCTCTTCTCCCAAGAAGGCAATGGCGATCCTAGTGATAAGAGTAACTTTACGGCATTGTGTTTTTGACTAATGCTTGCTTGATCAATAGCAATCCACCCAAACCGAGCTTCTGACAATAGGTTTGCGCCCGCTTGGACTAACAATGATATGACTTCACATGACCCAGTCACGGCGGCAAGATGTAAAGGTGTATTGCCATGGTTATCTTTAGCTGATACGTCCGCACCCTCTTTTATGAGCAGTGCTACTGCCTCTTTCATGTTTCGACCAGCAGCATAATGAAGCGGTGTCAGGAGTGAGAGATCGCAGCAAAATGGATCCATGTGCAACTTTCGTAGAGTAGCGACAAGAATTCTGATATAAGAAACAAGGTTTTGTGCGCATAGTCGGTGAAGAAGCGTTACCCCGTAAACATCCTTCTGGTGTAGATCGATCCCTGGTACATGAAGTAATTGTTGAAAAGTGTACATTCGCTGATTGGCAGCAGCCCAGTCAATCACGGATGTAGCGCTATTTCTTCCGTACCAGAACGTTATGTTTTCGAGATTTCTTGTTAAAATAGTGCATGGTGTTGTTTGGTAAGAACACGCTCGCTCATAAAGAGATCGTATAAAGAGACCACGAAGGTGTCTAGACACCAAATTGAGATTGGCGATTTCACTGACGCAAAGATATTCACTAATATTGTTTGCTATTTCTGCTGGGAGTCGAGAGAGAGGCATAGTTGTCCATGTTCTGTAGATTATGCAACAGCTATATACGTCTTAAGCAAGATAATTTTCCAAAAACCACATTCCAAAATCGACTTCACTGCTTTATCCTAATTGTGATTGATGCATTTAGTGGATGCAAGGTATTGACCACTAGATAGTCATCGTTAGGCCTTCTTGGTTCCTGCATTGCTGCCGCAAACATATCCTGTAGCGTATTCAACGATAACTCCGCTCTTAAATGCTCTAAGGACAACCCTTTTGGGTGGTAGTGGTAGCATGGAACAGTCGAATCGACAATATGCAAAAAAGGGCTTTGGGAATTGTTGTATCCAAAGACGCGGCCCATAAGAGTTCGGTCCATCAATAGGAGTCTTCCATTGCAGTCGTTATAGGTAGAAATATATGCGCGCACATTGATAAAAGGTCGAGTGTTGAACATTGGGATCCAACCAGGTACTGCACTCGGCATCGACCCAGTGAGATAGGGTGCGCAGAGAACAAATGGGGAGAATGAAGATATTTGGTCGGCTATATTGTCGCCGAAGATTTCTTGGAGTTGGGAGAAAGGCATGTCGTCAGGAACAAATCCTTGTTCTTCATCAGGGCGGTAATCCCGTACCAGTGTGGCCGAACTATCCACGATATCATTCACTAGAATAAACACGTGTAATGGACGCTGAAGGTCTTTGAAGTTCATGCAAGTATTGGGATCCATTAGCTGGTCCTGAAGAGCTGCGAGATCTGCGCCAAACATTCGAATTCTAAGACCTGATTTCTGCATTGCTACTATTGGGGAAGAGTCCTCGAAGATCTCATCTAATATATTCATATATCGGTCTCGCTCAGCGTTAGTTATTTTGCATTGGACTGCCAATAACAATCGTGTAATATCGGATGGACGAAGCATACACAATAGTGATCTGCGGAAAGGCTGGATACAAACAAAAAGATAAGTAATCATATTTTTAATTATGCCCATTGCCTTCAACTCCAACTATTATAATGCTGCCTAGCAAGCTTTAAGAGTATGTACTACTTAGTGAACTTTTGCGTTCACTTTCCAGAAACGTGGCACAGCGCTTCAATTTTCATTTCTCGAATTTGGTAAACATTTTTATTAACATACTTCATGCATTTTTTAGATAAATATATATGAATTTAGTAGCAATGGTGTGAATAGTTAATAGTAACTATAGTAGTTAAACACGGATCTCAAATTGCTACTAAGCTGCGTTTAACAGTCTCTCGATAATCTCTAGTATCGCAGTGTCATCACGAACTTCTGGGAGCTTTTTTGATGTCCAATCTATAGCGGATATACCCCTACGCCTAATTGATAATTCATACTCAATACTAATCAACGTAATCCAACTTTTTCCATGTTGTTGGAAGGCTTTTCCTTGGAAGTTACCCTTTAGATTGCCCAGGGCATGATTGTAAGACGAAGGTATCGGTAGCGTAAGGGACTTTGGGAATGTAAAGGCAGTCTCCTGGGAGACGCTCTGCGATAGACCTCCATTAGAAGGCTGGTGCTCCACGAGTCGAACTCGCTTTGTCGGTTGGTGCTCTGACATAGTAGCTACAAGATAGAAATAGGGCCTACGACAGAGCTATGGAAACCAAGAGTATTCTAAGTCCGTGGACGGAGACAGGCTTTATTTACTTTAACTACTTAGAGACATTTACAATATAGGAGTTAGCGCTCTAGACTGTAGTGCTGTAGTTCGCTTCTCTAATAATCCGCCTACTAAATCTAGAAACCTAAAAATCAACAACACAAATCCATTAAACGTCAAGAGCTATCAGTCAAGTTCCTTGGCTTCTTTTCTGCCCTTGGGCGTGACTCAGAACATTTAAGAGGCCTCAGCTTTCTCTTCATCAATGAGCTACAATTTTGATGCTCTATAGAGTACTCCTTAACAACTAGGTCTTTGTACTGAGGGAGCAAATACTGGAAATCGAGCGTTTTTGAGTTTCGTAGAAATGCTGGGTTCAATCTATCGAACCAATCAAGAAAGAACTTCACATCGAATGCCGACATAGTATGATAACTAGAGGATATCAGCATAGCGAACGGTATAGAGGTTATGGTTCTTACTCGCGAGGTTCGATTGCTTGACAAAGAGATATGTGACAGCATTTACCAAAGGAAAGTGATATCTCTGAGGGATATACTGTGGTAGCTGGTAAGCCAAATAAAGCTCCTGGGCCAAGTCGTAGTACGATAGCACACAAATTCTGGCCGATGTTTATTCGCTCCCTCAGGCGGAATCGCTCCTTGGATCCAGGTTTCTGGGTTTTATAAGAAATCCGATCTCCAGATGCACTTTGCCAGATAATTCTGTCTAGAACTCTATTTTGGGCCGTCTTGCCACTATTTGAAAGAGGCTCTACCTTTTCTCCATTTGCTTGTGCCCTTCTCCTTAGTTTTCGGGCTGTCTGCATGTGCTCGACTTCCTTTCGAACTTGGATTTCATACATAACAGCCAGCTCTATTAGTAGCCGGCGTTGATGCAGAGTTGGAGCGGAGAAGGCTTCTTTGCTTCGTGAAATTTCTTCCATTACCATAGGGATTGTCCGTACAGAATTCTGAGCAGCCAGGTTAGTATTTTCGGCAACAGATAATTTCCAGTCATTGATCCTAGGGAAATCATTAGAGGAGCATTGCATGATCATTTGCGCCAGCCGAGCCTTGCGTTCCAAATCGATTGATGTCTCCGTAGATGCAAGTGCTTCTCTAAGGGTATTTCTAGAGGTCTCTTCCATCTCTACGTCATCCAAACACTCGCTTGAGAATTCATGACTGTGCGTAGGAGGTCCAGTGTCGATTTGAGGTAGCTCAATCAAGCTTAACGCTGCTGTTACTTTCATTGGTTGCGAATATGGAAGGACCTTGCTAAGACGGGCAGAAGTTTCGTAATGCTGTACCAACTTTGAGAGATAACGGAATCGAAGGGTCTCGCGTGTCTTCTCATTGTGGTTAATACCATCAAGGTAACACTCTAGCGCAAGGCAACAGCAAAAGCCACAGGATTGCCCATCTGGATTTGGTGGTAGCTAAAAATAAGTGTTAGTCGATTATGCAAATAACTTATTAAACTATTGAGCAAAAGGATAGAAGACTTACAGGTTGAACATTCAGCTCTAAAACAGAATGGGTTGAACTTTCTTCTTGTAACGCGCATTCCAAAGAGAATTTGTATTCCAGAGACAGGTCTTCTGGTAAATCGTAAGTAGTGAACAACTTCCTTCCTAGATCGAGGATGCCCATCGCCCAATGATCACGATCAGCGGTGCTCGAAGGATCCGATTTGTTCACATGAAACGGGAAAACGAGTCCCTTGACATCGTCGTTGCGTATATGTTCCGTGGATAGTCTCGAAAGGTCTAGTCCAAGAGACTCAACGACAACGTAACCGTGTGGGAGGGATATCAATTCGAGAAGTTGACGAAGGACAGTGTCGTTCAACTGACGTCCAGGGTTGAACAAAGCAAGATCCGTCTGCAATTCCTGTTTGCTCTTATATCCAAACCACTCCGGATTTGAACATTGCTTGATAAATTCCTGCGAGGTAGATTCAATTGACATCTCCAGGTGGTTTTTTTCCATTAGTCCATCTTTCAATTCTTCTTGTAGAATAACAATTGTATCGATAGATGAAGAAGTATCGGATGATACCATAGGGGACCTTTGGAAGTCTTTCATGGTAAGGGCTGTAGAACCGCATTTAGTTCTGCCTTTAGAGCACCATCGGTACTCCAACGGCTGATCGGGTGCATCCTCGAATTCGTAATTTATGGCAACGGCAAAATTCTTGCCCGTATTTCGGACAGCGTGGTACGTGCGCCCAGGGAGCGTGCACATGATGTCTCCTGGTTTCTGAACAACAATCTCGAACGCAATACCTCTTTTCTTTAACCACAGCGGACCAGGAATGAAGTCTTGGTGGCGAACGAACTGCGAACAATCACCTCCAGAAAGCTCTTTTTTGACACAATCTTCAAACTCTGAGGCGCTACTGCGATGGATGATAAGCCAATGCTTGTCTGCCCCTGCAAGCAACAGGTTTGCAGATCCCGTATTGGCATCTTCCATGTGCATTGGGGCCGGGGTGTCAGCATCAAAGCTTACGTACCAGTAAGCTGAATTAACTCCAGGTATTTGAGGTCTCAGGTTAAGTGATCCTGCATCGAGGATCTTGTTGACTTTGTGTTCCTTGAGTGGATCGCAGATTAAATATTTACCATATTGTTGGGGCTGCTCGATCCAATTCTGAAAGTCTTGTTCTGGGTCTTGTGGTGGCTGTGATGTTTCTTCAAATGAGGGAATAGTGGTGAGATTGATGGAAGCTGATGGATCCACTAAAACTTCTAGGTAACCAGAATCATGGGGCCGAAGAATGAATCCCTGTACCATGTTCTTGTCATGGGGCGCCGCTTCACATCCATGCCAAAATTCAGATAAGTCTTCGTCAAGGGGGCTAGACTCTAGTATGAGGTAGCCACGTTCAGCAACCTTGCTGTGTTCAAGGTCGGTTTGTGCCTTCTGTATAGTTGAAGCCATGTTCTCGAAAAGCTGTGAGTGTTGACATGGATATCGTGGAGCTGGTGTCTGCTCGTTGGGTGCCTGCTCGTCGGGTGCCTGCTCGTTGAGTGCCTGCTCGTTGGGTGGATCATGTGGCAAGATGGGTAAAACGTGCCCATGTAGAGGCTCCTGAGGACTCGTCGGTACCACATTTATCGAGGCGATAGTGCTTGCGCTTATTTTGCTGGAGGCTGTCGATTTGTCTTTGACCGTAGCGCCGCTCGTGATCAACTTAATGTTGGCTTGTTCAATCTGATCGATTTGATTGCCAAAGCACGTAGAATTCTGTGCTACGGCCTCTTTCGGAATATTTTGAGCTTTCAATGATGTTAAATCTGTGTTCGAGAAGGCCCTTACTCTATCGAGAAGTTGTTCAAAGATGGCGTGGGTCTGAGACTTAGATCTCTCAATCTGATTAGCTAACTGATATAGCCGCTGTTGCTTCCCAGATTTTGGTCCGGAGCGGAGTTGGCGTCTCTCTACTTGCTTTTTTGTCGTTGATGAAGACTCCTCTAAAGCGTTCAGTTGGTGGTCGATATCTGATAACAGGCTCGTTATCTGCTGCACCTGAGTGCGAAGGACTTCGACGAAGGCTTCCTCGGTAACTATGGCGGACATGTTTCGTGGGGTACGAGCGTGAGTATGAGTTGCAACTTGTAGGCGTTACTGGTGCACATCTCTCTAATTACTTTCTCTGCTACGAGTATATATACGACTGCTGACGAGCATACACATAACGCAGTCGGAAATGATGTCCATTCTGGAGACGTGCAAGGCGCATCAGGCTGAAACTAGGCCAGGCCTACATGAGCAGCAAATAGGCAGCGCAGCGCTGGCACTGACATGTCGAAAACGCAATGGCAGTGCCAGAGACACAGTTCTGATTCGCTATAAGCAATCCTTGCGCCGCAACGTTCCCTCGAGCGTAGCGTATAGGTAAACTGCAGAACTCCACTCACGCATGTGGGTATGCTAGGTACTAGCCTATCAGAGCAGTTGCAGTGGCAGACGAGGACAAGGGTAGGTGCTGTGCATAGCATGATCTGCGAGGAACTATATCGCATCACATACAGAGCGCTGCGCAAGATCAGGTCTATGCCCTCATTGCACAGCGACGCAAACCAATCAACCGGTGCGTAGAGCCACAAGAATAGATGAATGCGTAGCGCCACCAACAGCATAACTAACCGCAAACGTTAGTCTTTACGCCCCCGTCCCTCTTTTACTGCTGTTGGACACGAAAATGGAATTCCAATATTGTAACTACGGCGCATTCATTGATTGCAAGCGCCGCACTGACTGTGTCTTCGGCAATGCGGGAGCATAAAAGTATCGTGTTACGGCGATATGGCCAATAAAACGCTTCGCCAAGAGCTAACCGAGATAAGAGGCAAACCTGGCGCTTCTACGTCTCATCTAATTGGAGATAATCGACTCATCTCCACTGCGATATTGGATATCACTGTCAATGCGTGTGGATATGGTTCGAGATGATACAAGCGGGACTACGGATAAACGCATATGCCAATCATTCGTTGACACGTATATTGAGCTGACGTGTCGTGAGGCGCAGCCCATGCAGGAGATAGGGGAAGGACCAGGGATACACATTGTTGAGTGTATTGTTGCGTATTGTTGAGCGTATTGTTACTGGTATTGAAAATTTACGATCGCGACTATCTTCTTCCTCAAGCAACAGGAGCTATCCAGAAGACTTGATGAAAAAGTTCGCGTCAGTCCGAGGTAGTGCGATACGGACGACACTGTGAGGACGACTATAAGCAAGCCTAGGGAGCCGTCCACTGTTTACAAAAATAAGAATAATCTTGAATGTGACCGTAGTCACGTTTCAGAGATTAAACTGCGATGGTTAGTTCATGTGCGAGATGAGATGGGAGCTTGAGATGCGAGATCTGGAAAACGAAATATGGAGTATAGGATATGGGAGTGTGAACTGCATACCTGAAAAGAACAGACTAGTTTTCGTTAACTGGAAAAGCCAAACTCAATATGGGAGGCTGCCATACTACTACACTTGATCTAAGCCAAAAGGCAAACTAGACGCATCATTAGCACTTGCTGGCAAAAAAGCAACAGTAAGGGGTAAGAGAAGAAAAACTTACGAGAGCTGGTTTGCAAAGAACAGGTGGGAAGGCAGGTTTTTATACACAGTGGACTGGCACTAGTTTAGTGCGACACGTGACTGTTGCCTGCGGTCATAGCTCCCTCGCTCACGGCTGCTTTGACGTCAGGTTGGGTAGGCAGCAGTGAGGTAAAGTGGGGAGGCTGCCTCGGTGCGTGGAGCATGAGGGCACTGACGATGGGGACGAATCTTGGATGAAGGGGGGGTGCGAGTGGTGGACGATACTTAGGAATGCTTGGCGGAGCTTGATGGAGTTTCTTGGACTTGAGCGGCGTACTTGAGAGATATAATGAGTTGTAGATATGTATCACTCTTGTCGTCCTGAGAAATATTCGTGACTTGTGGTAGATGTAGAATCAAGCTGTAATAACATGCGGTAGCACCGAATACACCTACACGTATACGAGGCAAACATACGATGTTCTCACTTGACCAGAAGCACGGCTATAGCAAACATACAGTAAACACATACAAAGCTACCTAGAGAAGCCCAGTTGCCAAAGACCATGCTTCAGACAGTCGGGCGGGGCAACCATGGTAGATGAAGCCAGCTGAGATTTTGGTTCAATTGCAAGCCATGGAAGAGACAAACTCCGCTTCCAGCTCCTACCAGACAAGTAGAGTATACAAGCTATCTCATTGCTTGTGGTGGGCAAACTTTGTCGGCAGAATGTTCTCAACAAATGAGCTTCGGATTCAAGCATCGTATGCGAATGAGTTGTAGTTATGGACATGTGTGCGCAATATTTTCACCCCATAACTATCAAGTGGTAGACATTCATTTCGCTACATTGCACGTAAAAATCGATTATTTTTCATCTGTACAAAGTTACGCATCTCGAGCCTCGCTCATCCATTATACCCTACACACATGTATACGTCAAGCCATCCTTCACTCTGAACTCCCCACCCCCATGACACCTCTACCAAACCACTCACTAATAACCGCAAACCCATCCCTCCCCCTCTTAAGTGCATCCTGAAACAAATCATGCCGTTCCGCACTCTCCACCTGCGCCCTTCGAATAGCCTTGATAGTAGCATTGTTCGAGCTACAAATTGGACATTCAACTTCGGCATCATGCACATCCTCATCTGTACTCAGACAGCTCTGATGGTAGCTATGTTTGCACAAAAAGTGCACAACAGGTAACTCCAAGCTCTTCATGCACACCTGGCAGCGCGAGTTCTGGAACACGGCGGGCTTGGTGTTGAGGGCGTCGAGTTCGGCTTTTTTGGCCGACGTGTCGGACCGGAAGGTTTCGATGTTACGGCGGTTGGCTGCGATTTCGGCACGCTCTCGTTCGATGGTTGTGCTGAGGTAGGTTTTTATCATGCCCATTGTTGCGACACCGTTGGTAGAGAGGGTCTGGATGACTTGGAGGGGCGCCATGAGACCGTCTTCGTCAATCTTTTTAAGGACCGAGTCGAGTTCGTCGCCTGCTTCGGCGAGGATGTCGGGCGAGGAGGTGAAGTAGGCCAGTGCGGCTGGGTAGAGTGCTGGTTCTTCTGGACCGTACTTTCGTAGGGCGCGAATGGCGCCTTGGGTGTCATTGGCGGCGGTGTAGGAGCGGAAAATGTCAAAGTAGAGGCCTTGCTGCTCGCGAACGAGAATGGCGCCGTCACGGAAGCTTGAGAGGTGAGAAAGCAGTAGCACATTTGATGTGTCTATGGGTATGTTCTTGCCTTCGACAAGCTTCTTCGCCTTGTTCTCCCACTCTTGTCGCTCGCCGTCTTTCTTCGAAGATGCAGTATGCAAATACATCTCAAACAATGTCGTATAGAGATCAACCTTGTCGTCTTCGCGAAGATCTTCTGATGCAATGCATGCTTCGAGGAACACTATAAACTCCTGGGGGTGGTCGACAAAAGCTGAGAATGCAGTCCGTGGTTTCGGGACTTTGTACTCAGGCGCGGGCTCGTCAGTCGTCGTCTCAACTATTTGAGCTTGGCTCATAGTGCCCTTTTGTTCACCGTTAGGCGGTGATGCCAGCGCATTGGTGTTCATATAAGGCAGTGGGAGTAGCGCAGCAAGGTTCTGCACAGCACTGGATGCAACACCTAGACCCATGATCATGCCTCCCCCAGAAGAAGGCGCATTAGGTATGACGATAGCATCCTGCTTGGGCCGGAATTTTCCAGTGTAGTAATCGATGAAAAGCTGTGTGGTATCCTTGGGTAAGTACTGCAGTAGTAATGTAGCATACTTCATGAGATTGAAGTACGTCACTTCAGGTTCCAACCGCCATATGTAAGCCAGAGCCTCCGCATACCGCTTCGAATCCTCGATCAGAACGTCGACAACGAGTTCGTGCTCCCCATGCTTTCGGGCGAGGAAAGCTGCTTGATCATAGTAACCTCCCTGTCGACACATCGAGATGGCCGTATCGAGATCAAACTTGAGATCGTCGGGTGACTTGATGAAGTTTTCAAGTTTCTCTACATCCTTAAGCTTGGCATAACAATTCAAGAGTAGAGTAGTGTGGTCGGAGGTCGCTTTGTGATGGTCGTGGAGCTCTTCCAGATACTCTATCAGGTTATGTATTCTCTGCGTGTCAAGAAACTGATTTAACTATTAGCTATGAAATAGTTCGACGACTAGCTTGTGTGTACCTTTCGGATGACCTGAGATGGCTCAGTGTTATCAATGGCCTTGAGATACTGCTGCATAGCAGTGTCATAATCTTGCTTCGAGTACAAGTAATCGCCAAACTTGCGAAGGATGATGTTCTGCTGGGAAGAGTCCAGTCCTACTTTCTGAGCCAGGTTGATGGCCAGAACATACAAGTTGCGTTGGTAGAGTACGTCAAGTTTCTGAGCAAAAGGCTTCTCGTGATATCTGAAGATCTGGATATTGTTAGCTCTGAACACCGATATTCCTCGGGTAATGTACCTTTCCATCGATTGTGAAGACAAACAGGTCTCCCCATTCTGCGACAACGGCCTTCACTTGCGAGGTCAGCTGTTCCTGGTGGGCGATGAATCTCAGCTCTGTGTTGAGAAGCGTGAAGCTAGACGTGTTGAAGACATCATCGGCAGCTCCAACGCCAAAGGCTCGGAGAGGGTTGGACCGGGGCATCGCATTCGTCTTTGGAGGCGCAATGATAACGGTATAGTCCTTGAATACAGAAATCATCTTTTTCTCGCCTTCATACGTGTACGGCGGCCCACGTCCATGTTGGCCATAGTAGTAAATAGCATCATTACGTGCGACTACCACATCTCGAGACAATTTGTCCACGGCCATACAACCCACACCACAGCCATACTCGTCAAGGGATTTCGCAGGCTGCCCCTGGCCCCTTCCGGATATTATGAGCGTCATGACGCGACCGGTAGTTGCAATGTACAAGGTTGTGATATTGCCTTCCCTAAACTCTATACCAGTAATGGGCTCTTCGGATTCAAACACGGTCCGTTGTCGTGCGCCGCGGTCGTGGATGAGGTCGCCGCGTACGACAGTGACAGCGCCGTTTGCAAACCCAACTGCCAATTGAGATAGATCATCGAGCGCTGCAAAGGCGGATATGGGAAACTGCTTGCGCCCATTATGGATGGTGAGGGTGCTTTGGCATCGTGGAACGCCAGTCTTCTTCTCAAGCTTGTCCAGGGCCCAGACTTTCAGAACTGGCTCATTAGAGAGGTCTTCGGCTATGGTGACTAGGAAAGAGGTGCCCTCGATCTGCTTCATGTGGGTGATTGAGCCGGTATCATGGGCCTTGAAAGTGCGCACGACCTTGAAGGCCTCAGACACGATGCGAACGACGCCATCTGCGCCACCGAAGAAGATGCTCTCGGATCCGGATACTATGCATGTAATGTCTCCAATCTACGAGTATTCATAAGACCATGTACGCGTGGAGGAGGTTGGCATCGTACCTCGGACAGGAAAGCGCCCTCGTCATCGGGGAGCTTGACTTGCGAGACGTCAAAGAACCGGAACTGCCACTTCTCGCTCATTAGCACTGACATGAGGTGGCATGAAGAGTGAATGGTTCTAGACTGACCGGAGTGACTGCCATACTGCTATCGCTCCATTCTCGTCGCAGCCTGTATGGCAAGAGCTATCGTCACTCATGACCCTAGCTGAGGAAGTGCGGCCCACCCGTCGACCGTGCGTATTGACCAATCACGGCTTTCCCAGGGCTGCATGGCTCAGCCATTCTTGGCACCTGTCCTCTTGATTGTCTTGCTGCCTCACGCTCTCTCTCCTTTCCTCATCTCATCACCACACTCCCCACCTTACAAAACACCCACAGCATCTGCGCTTCATCTCCTACAAGCCCAGATTTTAGCGCCATACTCTCTCCTTTTGCGCAAGCCCGCTTTGATCCTTCGACTCGCGAGTTGACCATCCACGACGCGCCTGCCTCCAAACAGCGCGTTCCTTTGTCCTCCCAGTCTTGTTACTGTTCCAGTCGCGCCTCTATCAAGAGACCGCTGCCCTCGCTACTTGTTAGCCCTCACATCGTCTGCCCGACACCAGCGCGCCTTTGCACCAACGCCCGCTCAACCCGAGTATTACCACTCCTCAACCACTCATCATGTCTTCAAACAAGATGGAGCAGAGCCTCGACGACATCCTCAAGGCCTCCAAGACTTCTCGCCGTGGCCGTAGTAGTCGCCGCTCTGGCGCCGGACGCCCAGCTGCCGCTCCAGCTCCTGTTGGCGGTATTGCAAAGTCTACTAAGCAAGGCAAGCCCGCCAAGGCTGCGCCTGCCGCGCCCGCCGCCATCATGGCTGGCGAGACGAAGATCATGGTATCCAACTTGGTACGCTTCCAATCTGCCCATCGCACTTGAACTTTGCTAACTCGCACCAGCCAAGGGACATTGACCAAGTCCAACTTCAGGTATGTAAGACCGATGCAGGTCTTTGAGCCTACTCTTTTCGCATTAGCGAACACCACCGAGTGTGATACGACGAATCGAGCACGTTTCCTCCGCCTTCCGGTATGGATGTTGAGCCATGACTTGTGAAAAATCAACCCATGATCTGTGTTGGGCACACAAGACTGGGATATGATTAGCAGCATGCGAACATTTTGAGCTACCGCAACGACGGAAGTGGGTGATCTGTTTTTCCAAGCTACACTTTTTTGAGTGACAGCACAGACAGCTATGCCCCAGTGACATTTTCCTGGGCGCTATGCAGCAAACTCTAGCAGGTCGTTAGAGCAGCGAAATGAGATCATCGAGTACAGTCACAGATGTCCTTGAAATTACCAGAGGGGCGCGGGCAGGCATCAGCAGACTACCTCGCAACGTTGTAACACGTTACTCGCAATGATTGCTCTCGCGCTGAGTTAGCTTTGTCTTGCCGAACCTTGCGTTCAGGCATAGGATCACGAAACCCACTTTCTGAGCGGCGCTCCCAACCGCGTTATATGAGATCGACGATTACCCACCGCCGACGCCGCATTCGCAGCCGATGTTGCTTCACTTTTCGCGAACTCAAACCCTAGCATGACCACTAATACGCCTTGTAGGATTATTTTGCTTCAGCAATCAACGTAGGTCGACCAAAGAAGGTTCTCCTCCAGTACGATGCTGCTGGCCGTAGTGTTGGCAGCGCAACCATTATTTTCAACAAGCACGAGCAAGCTGCAAAGGCTACTGCTGCTCTGGACGGTGTCAAGATTGACGGACGCCCTGTTCGCGTTGAGATGCTTGTCAGCCCTAGCGCAATCCCGGCTGCTGCACGCCCAGCTTCCCTCGCCGACCGCGTTACGTATGTATACTCGTCTTATTCAGAGAAGAATGCCGGCTAACCCACGTGCAGCCAACCGAAGAAGGATAAGCCCAAGCCCGCCACTACGGAAAAGGCTGTCGCCGGTGCCACTCGCGGACGTGGACAGATCCGCGGACGCGGCAAGGGCCGTGGCGGTCGTGACGCACGCCCAAAGAAGAAGACTGTCGAGGAACTGGATGCTGAGATGGCCGACTACTTCCCCGGAGGTGAGACCAGCAACGCTGCCAGTGGCGCTGAAGTCGCCCAGGTTACCGCCGGCGGTGACACTGCCATGGATGACGAGATGCTCTAAAGGCCATTTGTACTGGCATTTCTCCCAACACCCCCCATTACTCTGTTATGATTTAATTGAACATCGGTTGAAACTTGGTCGGCTTTTCGGGTAGTCTGTCTGGCTTTACATTTTCTTTTCTTGGGAGCGTCATCATTTGGAAAATATCATACCACGATCAGTCTGTTCTCTGTCAGTTCGAGTTCAGCGTTATATTCAATCCGGCTTTTGCACACTACTCATGAACATTTCGTTTTCGGCTCTCAAATTGTACTATCATGAGCCTGGGTAGCGACAATGAAGAATGGTCATGCTTGCACAAACACATCCAAAGGATCCCTGGTTTCTGATGCCTCTTCTCGTGATGCTTCTACATGGTCATATCTGGATTCGGTTTGGCCGATCATCTACATGGTTAGTACGCGCAGAGTGGCAATAATATCAAGGCACTGGATGGGGTGCCCCACAGGATACCCACAAGATACGCATCAAGTGTGCAAGGCAGCAGTGTGGTCAGGTTTCACATTTCGCAAAGGAAGCATGTGGACCATCGGCCATGTCGGCCAAAGCCGGGTGGGACCAAGGTGTGGCGGCAAACAAAGGCTCTGGAGATAGCCGTGACATGACCGTGTTTGGACAACCTTCTCTCGTGAAAGACCGAATATGGCAACCTTCTAGCACTGGACATCACACCACCATAGGACGACATCGTTGCCAGCCGTAGTCAGCTGCGGCTCCCGGAGTTAAAACACGTGTATCTGAGATGGCACACCCTTTCGTGCGAAAGGGTTTGCGGTCTTCCGTGGAACCAGGCCTTTTCGGGTCTTCCCCGCCATTTGCTAGGCCATGTGGAGATCCGCGACTACCCTAGCTTCTGGCGAGGTAGGTTTCTGGGCAAAAGGAGCGCTCGTCCGAGGCAGCTGATTCGGACGGGCGAGGTGATTACAATTCTTTTCGCATCTGGCCTTGGCATCATTTGGAAATGTCCCGACACATGTAGGCCGTGCTGGTTTAGACTGAAAAGGGGACTAGAGACAATAGCCAACGTGGCTCGGTGTTCGTGCCAGAAGAGGGCGAGCTTGCTGGGATGGACGATAGGGCTACTGTTTCAGTCCTAGCAGAGGGGTCGTGTGGAGAGCTGGCGTTGGATGGGTACTGGTGCACGACATGAATGCTTACACAAGTTTGATAAGGCTGGTTCAAGCAAAGGATGCTGTCATCGGGGTGGATGCATCTCGGCTTCTCTCTGCGCATATGTGCATACGGACCGGTTACTAACCTGTGTCTAGTATTCCGGCTTGGAGGGTTGAGTACCGCATTGCAGCGAGGTTAGCTGCGGCTTGGACGACACAACTGCGGGGGAGGGGTAGCTTTCACTGGCCACTGGAGCGGGGCATAGACCCCCACTGCTGAGTAAAACATCATCCACCCATGCATCCCTGGCGCATACGATAGGTTGCAGAACTTTCCCTGTGGTGGGCTCCCGATGACCGAGACTGTCTAGCCTAGCAATCGTGGAACAATGCTTGTCTTCTGTGGAGATGCCCTCTAGTGCCGCCATGCCCTGCCAATTCGAATACTTAAGATTTCCCTTTGCCCCCCTTGCCCCTCTTTCAATCTTCAAGCCTCGCACCATCATTTCCTTTCAAATACCCCAGTTCGTTTCTACAGCCATGTCTGAGACCTCAGTAAAGCTATCGACCCCCCAGACGGGCGAGTATGAGCAACCCACCGGCCTGTAAGTCATGCCTAGAAACTTCGAGGTTCTTCGGAAGCTTTGTGATACCTCGGGCATCTCTCTAGGCGCGCATCAGTACTGACAGATGATACAGCTTCATCAATAACGAGTTCGTGAAGGCTGTCGACGGAAAGACTTTCGAGGTCATCAACCCAGCCACCGAGGAGGTCATCTGCAGTGTTGCAGAGGCCACTGAGAAGGATGTTGACATTGCTGTCGCCGCTGCACGCAAGGCTTTCAACGGCCCATGGAGGAAGGAGACACCAGAGAACCGCGGAAAGCTCCTTGTCAAGCTTGCCGACCTCTTTGAGAAGAATGCAGACATTCTCGCTGCCGTCGAGGCACTCGACAACGGCAAGGCCTTCAACATGGCCAGGAATGTCGATGTTCCCTCTGCAGCTGGATGCCTGCGGTACTACGGAGGATGGGCCGACAAGATCGAAGGCAAGGTCGTCGACACCACACCCGATACCTTCAACTACATCCGCAAGGAGCCTGTAAGTATGCTTATACACCAAATTCCGATCATGCAACTAAACTCTCCAGATTGGTGTCTGCGGTCAGATCATTCCCTGGAACTTCCCTATTCTCATGTGGGCGTGGAAGATTGGCCCTGCTATTGCTGCCGGTAACACAGTTGTCTTGAAGACGGCTGAGCAGACTCCCCTGTCCGCATACGTTGCATGCAAGCTCATCAAGGAGGCCGGTTTCCCACCAGGTGTCATCAACGTCATCACAGGTTTCGGCAAGGTTGCCGGAGCTGCCATTTCCTCGCACATGGACGTTGATAAGGTTGCCTTTACTGGTTCCACTGTTGTCGGCCGTCAGATTATGAAGGCTGCTGCTGGCTCCAACTTGAAGAAGGTTACTCTTGAGCTTGGAGGCAAGAGCCCCAACATCGTCTTCGCTGATGCCGATTTGGACGAGGCACTTAACTGGGTCAACTTTGGTATCTACTTCAACCACGGCCAGACTTGCTGCGCTGGTTCGCGTGTTTACGTCGAGGAGTCGATCTACGACAAGTTCATTGAGCGATTCAGGGAGCGTGCTGCCCAGAATGCTGTTGGTGACCCATTCGCCAAGGACACTTTCCAGGGCCCTCAGGTCTCGAAGCTTCAGTTTGACCGCATCATGAGGTAAGGCTTGCTGAAATTGTTGTAAAAATTGCTGTACTGACTGTAATTTAGCTATATTGAGGACGGTAAGAAGTCTGGTGCCACTGTCGAGACTGGTGGTAAGCGAAAGGGTGACAAGGGCTACTTCATTGAGCCCACCATCTTCTCCAACGTTACCGAGGACATGAAGATTCAACAGGAAGAGATTTTTGGCCCGGTATGCACAATTGCCAAGTTCAAGACCAAAGAAGAGGTCATCAAGATTGGCAACTCAACCACATACGGTCTCGCTGCCGCCCTCCACACCAGCAACCTGAAGACTGCCATCGAGGTTGCCAATGCGCTCAAGGCCGGAACGGTGTGGGTCAACACGTACAACACTCTTCACTGGCAACTGCCATTCGGTGGTTACAAGGAGTCTGGTATTGGCCGCGAGTTGGGTGAGGCAGCGCTCGACAACTACATCCAGACCAAGACGGTGTCGATCCGTCTCGGTGATGTGCTTTTCGGTTAAGCGGGCTTCTCTTAATGCGTTTTAAAAAAACTGGAGACTGTATGTACATATATAGCTAGGTTACCAGGAGCAAACAAATGAAAGTAAAGAATATCAACATGGCTGTGACTTCCATGAAAGGCGAAAGTCGGCGCGCCGGCTCTGTTGTATGTGATGTTCGAGCTGGTGAGGCGTTGAAGTCTTGGGTATATAGGCTGCTGTTTCTTTGCTCATAGTTGGGTGGGGTAGCGGACTGTCGCTCTGTTAAAGTCGCGCCTGGTAGCCTGGTAGTTTGCATGGCCTGCTGCACCCGCCTATCCACATGGGTCTATGGCTCGAGGCATTTTACATCAGAAGATGCCATGGTTCAGGCGCTATGCAGACTGCTTGAAGCCATGGCCATTCTCGACAGCCGATCTGGTCAGATGGGGTTCTCTTGCCATCAGCAGGGAAATTCATGTGAATGGGAGGATAGCGACATGAGATTGTGGATTTGGATGTGTGAATGATGAGGTGCATGGATGCAGTGGAGGCTGGCGGCTGAACGACTGTTCACATGCCGGGGCACGCGTTTTGTTTTGGCAACGAGCGGTTGCGTCAGTGCTCTGAATGATGATCGGAATTGTACTGCGCTACAACAATCCTTCCAAGGCTTCCACTTCCTTGCGGCCAGCTGTCATCTCGTCATCTCTGCTCATGTGCACGTGAGGAAGGCAAATAATCTCTCCTTGACGAGCATCATGAAACCCTAATACGGCTGCTTCTGTTAAAAGCTGCAGCACCCGACGATCCAGCCATGCCATCATCCACCATGGCCGCAGACGATTCCACCCTGTCGTCGCGCGCCAACCAATATGTGCGCGAGGTTCTGCATAACGCGGAGACTCCACCAGCCATACCCGTTCGCTACTTCTACACATCGCCGCTCGCTATAGATGACCCGCTGTCGCCCATACCGCCACCACCAACAAGCGCCTCGAATGCCAAAAGGGTACCTCCACGACCTTTCTCTGAATACGACAATGAAGCTATCCAGGAGTCATGGCATGCTCTCCGAAAGAAGATCCTCAAGCACAATGAGGAGTTTGGGGAGAAAGACGGGACGGGGAGAGGCACGCCGACGAACCCAGCAGTTGAGCGGTTGAAGAGGAAGAGAGGAGGCAGCGCTTCCAGCGTCGAAAGCTCCACTCAAGGAAGAGACATACCAGGCCGGGAGATGGTTGGTAGAGGAGAGTACTCAAGGTCTGCAGAGGTGCTGGATAGGAAGCGACCGAGCTCCAGCGGTGGCAGTCATAGCCACTTCACGTCAGGCTCATTTAAACCATACGATCACGGATCCATATCGCCCCTCGAGCCTACGACGACTGGCACCCCTTTCATCCGAGCCCCGTCGCGAGGGAACTTGGCCAGATCGTGGAAGCCTACGCCCCCAGAGGGAAGCAACCGTCCGACAATACATGAAGTGGACAGTTACAAATGGGATGATGACATGGAACCCGCGCTGTCGTCAGCCAAAGATAAGGGGCCCGCAAAACCCTCCAAGCCGAAGCCCGGCCCATCTGCGAAAGTGCCTGTTGGAGTCTCAAGGTTGCATCACGTAGTCATGGACGCAGACTCGATACGAATGGAGCCCATATACTGGTCGCCGCTCAGTGATGTGGCCAAGATAGTTCGAGGAACGTGGTTCTACAAGGACAGCATGATGCCCGTTGAGGTTGAAGTTGCCAACATGCTTGAAGTCGGATATCTTGAAATGAAACCCTGGACACAGACCTGGATGGACGAGCTCAACAGTGCCGTCGAAGTTGGTGCCTTTGGGGAAATGAAGATCCTGCACCACCTCTGGCCTGAAAAGCCTAGGAAGTCAGAAAGTAGGCCGTCGACTTCGGCCCAAGTAATGCAATCCACAAGCCTAGTCCAGAACACGTTGCCTGAAGACGACGATGATCCCGAAAAAGAGAGACGGGAAATCGTTGAGAATGCATGTGATTTGATTGACATTTCCACTGGCCCAGATGGTCCTGATCATAAAGCAGCTGGAGACCTCGAATATGGCGCTGACGGACGGAAACGTCTCTACTTGAAAGCTGGTGTGATATATTCAAACGAAAAGGAGGCCTTTATCCTCAAGCCTGCGCTCCAGCCGTCCGACTATTATGGTAGAAGGCCACTCGCAAACTACATCCGTAAGGGAAGGCAAATTGGTGTTCATGTCGTACGTGGCTTTGACCAGGCCATCTGGGACAAGCTGTATCCAAGCAAAAACTCGCCAAAAGCACAGGCGGCACGTCAAGGTGTCTCGACAGCGCAAGCTGGCGCACCACCATACCAGAGACAAAAGTCAGATCCTGCCCTTGCGCAGTCCGAAAGGCCCAAGGTGACTGATCTCGTGCTTGTAATACACGGTATCGGGCAGAAGCTGTCAGAGAGGATGGAAACCTTTCACTTTACGCATGCGATGAACTCTTTTCGACGTGAAATGAATGTTGAGCTTGGGACGCCGGATGTTAAGCGCCATCTGCGGAAGGATATGGGAGGCGTAATGTGTTTGCCAGTAAGTCATTCTGAACGGCAGTTTTGACAACGATATGCTCACAGATACAGGTCAACTGGCGGCATCGTGTCTCCTTGGATGTCGACAACACCGAAGTGGAAGAGCCAGACGACCCTTCTGCCAACAAATATACACTGAAAGACATTACTCCAGATACTCTACCATCAGTCCGTGGCATCGTAAGCGATGTGATGCTCGACATTCCGTACTATCTTTCGCCGTTGCACAATCCCAAGATGGTATCCGCCTGCATACAGGAAGCAAACCGCATCTATCGCCTGTGGTGCCAAAACAACCCTGGGTTCGCTGAGTATGGTCGAGTCCACCTAATTGCTCACTCCCTTGGCTCCGTAATGGCCATTGACATTCTAAGTCAGCAACCAACCTATGTAGATCCCCAGTTCACAGAGCCGTCCTTCCCTGAAGCCGACTTACCTCAAGACCAATTCATCTTCAACACAACCGACCTCTTCGTCTGCGGCAGCCCAGTCGGTCTCTTTCTTCTCATGAAGAACGCAAATCTCCTTCCGCGCTGCGACAAGGAGAAACCCGGCGCAGACTCGTACGCCGCACCAGGCGTAGCCGGTGAACAAGGCACATACGGATGTCTCGCAGTAGATAACATATATAACATCATTAACCCCTATGACCCCGTCGCCTGCCGCATCAACCCAACTGTCGACATCGTCTACGCCTCGATGCTCAAACAAGCCACCATCCCCTCCGCATCGATGTCCTACTTTTCCTCGCTCAATCCCTTCCGCTCCTCAAACTCGTCGCAATCCGCCTCTGCCGCCGCCAATAAACCCATAACCGCCCGCCTCCCTAGCAACGTCGAGCTCGAAACGCACAACTTTACGCGAGAAGAGATTGCAGAAAAGAGAATGTACCTCCTCAATGATAATGGCCAGATCGATTATTACATGAAATATGGTGGTGGGCCCTTGGAGATTCAGTACCTCACTATGCTCGGTGCGCATAGTAGTTATTGGCTCAGCAAGGACTTTGTCAGGATGATTGTGGTGGAGGTGGGTAGGGGACAGGGGAAAGAGGGCACGATTGGGGATATGAGGGCTATGAAGAAGAAACTTGTCGTCATTCCCGCAGCAGCGACATGATAGGGCATGGGGAGTATATGGGGATATGAGGGTATTAAGACTGGGAGGTTTGGGCGTTATTCAAAGGTTGGTTTGTGTCTTTGCTGGAGAAGGTTATACCCCGTTACCCACCTTTTCTTCTTGGAATATGTATGTTGTTATACATAGGGATGTCTTTGATGTTGTGTATATGATAGACTGAAAGCAGAAGAGAAGAAAAATACGCTTTTCGGATTGTCTTTCTAGAATTTCCTGGGTTATACGTAGATGATTGGAATCTTTCTTCTTCTCTCATAACATGTGTATAATTGATCCTGCTATCTCTTTAGTGGAATGCCTACATACTCTCTACTTGACTTGGATCTTTTCCCTTGACTTAATTGCCCATACAACTTAGTTAGCCGCCACACTTTTGTCCACCGAGCATCTCCGTCCACGCCACCACAGACACGTATCTCAAGCCTCAATTTCTCGTCGCGGAGTACACGGAATTGGTACTTGAAATGAACTAGGCTATTCACGTTTCTCTCACAACATGCTCAGACAAAGCGAGAAAAGCGGAGGATGTCACCCATCACACCATGTGCGCTGCCTATGTTACACAACATGTACGAGACATTGAAACGCTAGGTGAACCAACACGTCTCTCTCGTAGAGACGAACGAATGGAACAACCAACAAGCATACATTCCCCAATAAGCGCAAACAAGACACGGAGCGCCTGACTCATTAGCTTAGCCTACTAGCCATGCCATACTCTCATCTTTCCCCCCCCCCCCCCCAAAAAAAAGAAACGCCATCCAAGCAGTGGCAAAAGCCTGCTAAGCAACCCCAAGTAAACTACATACATCTACTTACATCCATACCGCAAACCCCATTCATATCTAACTAACCCATCATAACTCAAGCATCCCCCATTCCCTCTTCCCGCTGCCCTCCGGTGACCCGTACCTTCCGTATCTCGGAGAGTGAATTTCTGACCTTCTCATTGCCTTGCTCTCAAGTCCCAAACCCAGCACCCGCCCCTCAATTTTACTTTCGTACTTAACCTCGCAAGGAAGAAGAAAACATGCGATGAGAGAGTGGAGAGAACCGGCATTACACCAACACCCGTCATCTCCAACTCCAAACAAAGAAAATCTTCTCGCCGTCGTACGTTCACCAACCCAAAAGCTAGCAAGGTAACCGGAGCTTAGTCCGATCCAGTTCGGTACTTTTAAAGCCGTTCCCGTCATGTCAAAAATACAGTAGTGATGAAGATAAGGCAACGACTAAACCATGCTCATAACAGCAGCTGCATCCTCTCCGTTCCCGCTGTGCAGTTGCTGTTTCGCCCTACCCGTTTTTTGTTACTTACTATATATTCAAGGTGGTGGGATTGTTGCATATGAAACCGAATAAAAAAGACTGGAGGGTTCATCCCTGTTTCGCGAGTGCGCGCGTGCGCGCCTGAACCGAGCGACGGTTTGGTTATTTAGTGCGAAAGCGGCAGTGCGCGGGGGATGGGATGGAGAAAGCAGGGTTGATAGCGGGAGGTATCATTTGGTAATATGGCATGATGTCCCTTTTTAATCTAGTGTTTAATATACTTAGTAGTAATTAAGGTTTTCTGGAAGGTTGTTATTTTTTTCATTTGAATAAGGCTAGGAATAGGACCGTGATTTAAGGCGGGGGGTTGGTGGTTCGATGGTTGCGGGAAGGCTAGGAGGGAAAAGGTGGGGGTGAAGGCTGGTCCGAAGGAACGGATGTTGCTGTTTGACTTGCGGTGTTTTTTTCTCCTTGGTTGTTGGATGGGAGGAGACAAAGAAAAACGACGCATGCGGTCGGCTGGTGCGGATGCGAATCGGAGGGTCAGCCACATGTGTTGCAAGGTGAATCGCCGACGTGGCTGTTTGACCAGAAAACAGGGAAAGAAGTTCGGCGATTGATTAGCGGTGTTTTGGTCTCGTGTGCGTAGCACAAACTAGCAGGCAACTTAAGATCTGCGTTATGATTGCATTGTATGCCCTGCCGGTTTTAGGGATTGCACACAAGGCGTGTTGACATATGCTTGGGGGTGTAGAGCATGGGCGCAATCGCATGGTGTTGAAGAAGTGAATTTCACGAGCAATGCGAAAGCCAGGTCACTTGTGGCTTACAGCGGTTAGGAAACGGCTAATATACGACGAGATCGCCTAAATAAATGTATTCGCTCGATTGATCCCGGCCGGCGGCCCGTTCGACTCTGACCGGTAGATCTGCGAAGTACCTCATTGGACCATACGTGTCGATTGCAACAGCGGCTGGGGGCTAGCTGGACAAGGGAGTCCAGGACGATGTGACCAGGGCGGGAGGGTTTCGCAAAAACGTATCCTTTTGTTGGTCGTTGAAACACCAAGGCGTTGGTTCACGGGAGGCAAAAAAACAACCTTGCACAAGTCGCCCAACTCGGAGGAAGGCACTATGCAGAGAGTAATTGGTGGAAACGTGGTTCGAGAATCGTATCACGCACCAAACCCCAGGCCGTGTACAGATTCATCATCTCCTAACGCCAGCCGTACTTCATCCTCGCCAACACCAAGCCGTATGCGACCCACTCGCTCCCCGTGCCGGGCCTCCACACCTATGATGCCTGCTTCAGCAAGTTCGGTGGCTGCATGCGCAAGACCAAGCGCTCTTGCAACTTTGAGGTCCGATTGTTTCGAGCCCATGTTGGGAGCGTCACGGTGCTTCGACGGCGTCGAGGGCTGCACCACCGCGCCGATTCCTCTGTCTATCCCATCGTCCTTCTCTGGCGCGAGAATGTATTCATGGACAGGTCGCAGCTGGCTCATGAGGCCCAATCGCTTTACTTCATCCACAACATCACCAAGCACCGCTTCGCCAATACCTGAGCGACGTATCCGTGCCAAGAGTGCTGCCAGGAACACTTTGGAAGCCAGCGGAAGAGCCCGCAACGCCTGTTGCAGGGGGCTACTCGTTGCTTCGTTGATTGCTTGTTTGATCGTCGCCATTGTGACTACGCCCCGTCGTTGGGCTGAATGCCCAGCCTGATCTACCCTCTGACCTACCAGCTCTCCGGTAGTTGTGATTGACTGCGAGGTTAGGACCAAGTTAGCTTTGTTGTTCCGGCCGGACCTACTTGGTGTAGCCGGCTGGACTTCATTATCTCGGTCCTGTGATTTGATTTCGGTCTCGGTTTCGGCGATTTCTACCGCTCTTCGACAAATGTCCAACGCGCGTCGAGCATCTCCACTAACAGCTGCGACTTTACGGGCTGCAAACTGAACAGCATCAGGATGCACAATATTTCCTGGTACACCTTGGAGTCGCGATTGAATAATCTGCATCAATTGGTCGTACGTGTAGCCCGGAAAGGTGATGCGTGTCAGACCTAGGCGATAAGCGTATTAGTCTTGCCGTCGCAGTGAGTAATGCGAATGGTCACGTGTAATGCAATGGATATGCATAATTGTGATGTGCAAGCCGTTGAAGATCGTCCACGTTTAGGATGTGGATGAGGATGTGGATGTGGATGTGGATGTGGCTAGGAATAAGAGAGCGTTTCGGTGTGTGGGGCCATTTTGGAGGTAGAATAGAGATGCTGAAACTTACCGAGCCGGCTGCTAATTTTATTACTCAACGTTCGTTCAGGCAGGTCCATTGTGTTGGCTACAGCAAGGACGATTAGCCTGCTGTGCCGGAGCCCAGGCCAATTGAAGAAGTTGTACATGACGGATTGGTTCTTTGTAACCAGCTGATCGAGTTCATCCATCAAGACAACGCAAGGAACACGACGCGGGCTCGGAGTCGAAAACTCGCGCTCCAGAAGCTCCAATGCATGAGACGGGCTGACTCGGTCACTGCGCAGTGCTTGCCATAACAGCGAGTACGACTGGTGTGGGTCTGTAACCTTCATGCCATTGATTTCAACAAATATGAAATCGTCCAACTCTTCGGCTTGTACCGAAGCCTGCAGCTGTGCCACGACTTCACGCACCGTTGCCGTCTTTCCAGTGCCTGGGGTGCCCGAGATGTAGATGCAAGACCCTGATCCTTCTGTGATGGCAGCCTCCAAGTGGTTGTAGACGGTAGAGAATTCCTCCTCTCGACAGGGTAGAGCGGCTGGTACTGACGATACATGGAGTTGATTGCGAGCAATCTGGAACGGCGAATTCAGGGTAGAGGGGTCAAGTACGCGTGTCCCCAGGGGTGTAAACTCTAACTGTTTCTTTAAGACAATTCTCTTGTGTGATGGGGTAAGGAATTTGCGGGCTGCCGGGCTCTTCTTTGTCGAAGTGGGCGTAGTCGCATCATAAAGTTTCCGGCGCTTCCGCGGAGTTTCCGGCTGGCCTTTATGCGTTGCATCTGGAACCACAAATTCATCCAGGTCCTTTTGCAGCTGCTTCTTTGGCCGACCCGGACCTTTCCTTGTGGCCTTGGTCTGGCTTTCGACAAGGTCGACCAGGGCTTGAATATCTTCGGCGCTGTTGTAAATGTCTTCCCATCTGAACTCGGGTGTATATGTCGTAGTTCGTGTATTACAGCCTCTCCTACAGACGAATACCTTGCCATAGTCCTTGGAGGACTTTTTAACCCCTGTTGGGTATAGCTCTTGGTATCGCTCCAGGGAATATATCTTGGCTGTACCGTTGATAGAGGCCAGGGGGTTATCATCGAATGCAGCCGATATGTACAGCTCGTTCTATTGGTTTTGCAATTAGTCCGCAGTCATGCGCGTATGAAGTGTCAATAGGCTCACAGGAAGGAAATCGGTGCGCTTCTTGTTCTGGTTTCGGATCTCCTTTTCGGAGGAGAACCACAGGAACTTGGCCATCTTCTCGTCTTCGTTGACGTCTTCGTGAAAGTCACAGATGATGCCCACCCATGCTTGGTTTCCCTCTGCTTTGAGCAGGACAGTGTCGCCGACTTTGCATTTGAAGTTGCCCATACGTGCACCCACTATGTTTCTTCCCAGCAGTTCAGGGGCTGCTTTTCTCTTCCGTGGTGTCACATTCTGATTCGGCTGGGTATCATCGGCGACATTGTCCTGGTAGATCCATTCCCATGGGTGGTCCTCGTAGCCTAGCTCATCGTCCGAGTCTTCACGTAACACCGCGCCGCCAGAGAGGTATTGCCGTGCTTTTTCTACCTTGGAGCGTTTAATGGGAGCCATAGAGGAGTGCAAGTGGTGTTGTCGCAATTGGGGGGTTAATTGTCGCTGACGTTGGCGCGCAACCGGAACACTGCGACGCGTCGCTGTAGCCTTGGCGTCGCGAGACGCGGCAATGCCAATCTCACCGCCTGGAGCACGGTCGTGACACTTCCACCTCACAATTCCAATCCGTCGCAACATACCCATTGCAAGTATGTACACTCATGGCGGATCAAGAGCGCGCATCACGTATCGCTTGTCATCATGCACAATTAATCAGAATATGATAAAAATATTCATTTGCCATATTGCCGTGGCTCAGGCTTGCGCTGGCGCTAAGCTCACGTCTCTATGGTGAAATCTAAGGTAGTTGTCATAACCAAACAGACTTTGTCAACAAAGACAAGCAACCTCTTAACGCCCAACCTCCCTGGTTAAGTGAGGGACCCTTTGCCTAAACGACCGACGCTGATGATGCAAAATAAGAGAGGAAAAAAAGAAGCGGGTAATAGTTCATAAAAGACAGGAGACTGCAAGTCTCAAGAAGAGAAAGGAAAAGAATCCGCGCCACCGCACCTTTGTTACACAGAGGGAATAGGATACATGGGAGGCGTTCGTGGCATAGAGTTTGGTGTTGTTGGGTAGTCCATGTCCGAGTGCTCAAGTGGTGGCGTCGTCATCTGCCGGAACCGGTCAGTGGATGGTCGGCGAAGGAAGAGCAGCAGCGAGCGGAAGAGCTGGAAGCCTATGCGTAGTAGGGCTGGCGTGTAGGGAGCCTTACTGAGTGTGCGTAGGAGTGGGGTGGTGGGATCTCGATCCCGCCAAGTGCCGCGTAGCCGACACCAAACGGGCTCATGTCCTCCTCGGCGTAGTACTCGGTCTTCATGGCGGGCACCAAACTTGGCAGTCCAGTAGAGTAGGAGGACGAGTGTGGCGGTGGTAGGTAGGCGTAACTTGGCATGTCGGTGGCGAGCGTGGTTGGTATTGTGTGGTAGGGCGAGGCTGAGTAAGGCATGGAGTAGGCTACGGCGTCTGGTGCTGGGTAGGAGGACGAGTAGGCTACGGAAAAGGGTGGTGGGCTGGTGGACAGCTGGCGGGTGTACTGGTGCGAAAACATGCGGTCCTCGGCAGGTGGGGTGGTGTAGGAAGACTCTGAGGAAGATGGTGAGGGGAACTCCTGGCGCGGTGATCGCTGAGGTGGCTGCAGCTCGGCAGGCTTCTGCTCAGGTGAAGCTGAGCTAGAGGCAGCACGACGCTCCTGCACCCGCATCAGTACATTGTTCCGAGCTATACGAGGTGCAGTAGCACGGGAACTCACAAGGTCTTCGAGCCTCTTCTTGAGCTTCTTGCGATAGTTGCGTTGGGCAATGCGGTTCTGGATACGCCTGCGCTCCGCAAGATCCGAGATCTTTGTCCAGTCCTCGTTGGGGTTTGCCGACGCTGAGAAGGCTGACGAGGTGCCAGAGTATCTTGTAGTGGTTGCTACTGGGCTGGCATACTGGTAGCTGGCGTGTCGATGCATGATGGAAGAAGTGACGTGGGTGGGGGGGTAGTGTGGCTAAGGGAAACAGCCACAGGCGGTGATGTGGTGGTTGTTGTTCAAGAGGAGGATATGTGTATATGATGATGGTGTTTCGGAGTGAGGCAAGATGAAGATGAGAAGATAGAAAGACTCAGTGGTTGAGCTGGAAGTCTGGCTATTAATGAAAGAGGCGGCTCTGGCAGTTGGGGAGGACATTATATTTATCTCGCCTTCTCAAGAAGCGTCCGCAGTCGTTCGAGTGGAGCACAGACAGACTAGTGTTGGTCCCCAGCGTCAGGCCCTCGCAGCGCAGGCACCCTGGGCTGTCGATGCCGGCTTGAGCATTGCTCAATTTGGTACGGTTTGGAGGGACCCTGGCCGGTGTACATTCACCGACTGCGGTCTTGTAAATTTAGTATGGGCGCTAGCGCAGGCTGGCAGCGGGCCAGTGAGCGTTGGGCTGGCCAGGGCGCGGCAGGCTTCTGAGGCCACGGCAGGGTGAGTCGGCGGGCGCATGGGCGTGTACTGAAAGCAATGGGCGCAGAAACGGGCTATTGGGGAGCGGTGACCATCAGCATCATGGCTGTCAGGCCTGTCAAGCCCCCAGCAGCCCCCTCGCCGTCGCTCGCCCGTCCTCATGCCACCCATGCCGCCTCTCGACGCGTCTGCCTCTCCCCCCTGCCACCGCCCGCCTTCGCTGCGTGCCCAGTGCTCGTCGCCGACAGCCCTACGTCCCTTGGCCGCTCGAGCGTGACGGAACTTCACGCAGCCCCGGGCCTGTGTCTGTGTGCTGTCCCCATCTCGGTCCCTGCGTGCGGCGTGCGTATGCCTCTCCCTGCTGGCCCTGCCCGCATCGAGCCCTCACAGCAGCAACATGGCGTCGCTCGTCCGGCCTGCCTTTGCGGGGCCACAGTCGACGGCCACCTCTCTTTGCCAGCCCGCGCCAGCCGTTGCCTCCACCTCCGCTATGCTGCATGCAGTGCTGCAACTGGGGGCCGCAAGCCAGAGCAGACGCATCCATCCATTGTGCCTCGCTCCGTCGTGGGTGCAGCGCCCACTGGGCAGAGCCGGCACGCCCCACTTGCTCGTCTTCAGCCCCCCACCCGCCATTGGCTGCTCCACCACCAGCTCTGAGCTGCCTACGTAGGACGTTGTGCATGTGCAATCTCCAGACACCTCGACGACTCACCGCGACTTGTCCGGCCCAAAATGACGCTGCCGACATGAATTGCTCCGTCTGCCTGCCCGGCCTGCCATGGCTGCGACTGAATTGTCCTGTCCTGCGTTGCGTTGGCGTCGTGGAGAATAGAATAGGGAAGGAAGCCTACTCCATACTTACTGTGTACGACCATATCCTCTATCGAGCCTAGCCCCCCCGCCAACCAATTTCAGCCCTCACACCACCCAGTCTGCTTTGTCACCAACTCCCCAACTGGTAAACTGCGCTGCGCAGCCGACCGTTGGACAAGACCCCTCCCTCTACCCACTCACTGCCCACGCAAGCCACGCAAAGAGCCCCAGAATTTCCCTAGAACAAGCGTCTCACACTTCAGCAGCCCTACGCATCCTCCCATGCTCTACCGCAGCCGCATCAGCACCTTACTGCAGTGTCAGTGAGGTAAGGCGAGAAGTCCCCAGGCCTTTTCAACCTAAAGCTTTTTGCTACGAGAATAATTAATCACCATAGCATCAACCAATCACTATCCCAAACATATCATGTAGAAACACTGATAGACGCGCCCTCTGCTCTTTCTATTGATGGCATATTGCTAGCGTCTCGTCGTGGTACTGGCCATCAACGCTACGCCCTACGCCTAGCGGCCGAGGCTCATCGGCTTCGCCCTCGACAGCTGGCTTTCCCATTCACCTCAATTATGCCAGCCCGCTAAGAGGGTGCTCTATAGCAGTCATTGCTGTGCATACTGGGCTTGATGCCGACAGTTGCTATCTATGTCTCAGAGAGACTCTACCAATGCCGAAGCGCTTCCCTCATTGTTGTCCCTTGGCGGCTGTGTTGCGACTTCAGGCCACCACCGAAGAGCACATGGAGATTGTGGGGGCCGGATCATAACAAAAAAGTTGGCCAATCGAGTAGAGGCTGGACATGTATAGTTGAGACATGTCCATGGGCCACGATAGCTGAGCAAAAGTGTCTCCAATTGAAGAGAAATGTGGCCATGCCGATCTGTTGTACATGCTGAAGCCATGCATGTTCCCAAGAAGCAGGATGGGTTAGTTTTGGTGGTAGGGCTCTGCCATTTGACACTGCAATGGCCGTGTGTGGGGTATGGAGCTCGTCTAGATGGCGATGGATGCACTTTGCCTCAAACATTTGAGCTGGTTCCTCTGGGTCCGGGCGACGGGGTCCACTCTGCGGCCGTTTGGAGCAATAGTTGTCTTTGAGTAATGGCCGGGTTGTGCAATCTATCAACGATACTGCAACACTGCCCGTGCGCAACACAAGCACCCATTTGAAAAGTTTCATAATTCTAGAGCGATATAGGCGTGATTGTTAGGTGCCGATGGACAGGACATGGTACCGTTTACCCGTAAGAATCGCTAACCATGCGTGTAGATTGACGGGAACGTGGGCTGCTGTTGTGGTTGTCTAGACAAGCTTTCCCAGCAAATGCCTGCCTCCCATGGCCATGGTATCACCCCCAAGTCTTTTTGTTTTCACATGGCCGGTGGTTGGACGAGCACCATCAGCACCTGACCATTTGAATCAAGACCAGTGAGAAGGAGGCAGACGCGACCAGGTCTACAAATAGTGTCTTGAGGTTTTGGAGCAGTGCATTGCCACCGGGGGTGCTGTAGCACTTGTGCTTTGAAATACGCTATTGCGCATCGCATCATGGCGAAGTTACGCCCTGCGCTGCCCGTTGGCGAAGCATGCCGGGCGCGAATTGGTCTTGTGTGTGTTTGGACAGCGTCCAGAAGTGCCAGCATAGCTAGCGCAGTAGCCGGATGTGTCGTCTGCTCACTCGCGCGACTTGGTGTTCTGCAATTGTGACTCGTCCTTGCACTAGATGTGACTGATGTGGCCCCGGACTCCCGGACTTATCGCAAGTCCAACACGTGCATGCCATGGAAGCCTACGTGCGGGCGCAAACGCCAAGCGCATGCATCTGGCCATACTCGAGTGCAGCCTCGCGACTGGAGCCACACCGGTTTGCGGCTTGGCCGCTCCCAACTATGATGAACAGCGCAATGCAACTATGGTTTTGTATACTCGACGCGATATCAGAGTCGCTCATGTCCCGACGGTGAGAGTGTAAGGCGGGAGGACCCTTGTTTTTTCCTAGAGAGGCTAGCACAGCCACAGCCCCTGTTAGCGAGGACTGGCGGGCAACTGTGAGTGGACAGAAGCAGTAGCGAGACGAGCAGACAGGGCCAGGCGACCGTTGTGTCGGGCGTTCTGACCGAATCTCACCGCTGGACGCCATACGTCCATATAGTAGGCTGCGGAGGTGGGCATGGCGTAGGTAGGCATGGCGCAGGTAGGCATGGCGCGAGTGGCCATGTCAAGTATAGTGCCATACTGCTGGACCCATTTACTAGCACTGCATCCTTCCTGGAATTTTCCTGGCCATAGTATTGCCCAAAAAGAGGACAAAACGCGCAGTCGTTGGGAGCAAGGTGCCAAACTGGCCACATGAGCGCTTGCTTGCTGGCGCCTCGAACCAAACTACTCTACTCGCTTCGATTGCGCTCGAAATGAATTTCACACACTAGCAGACTCTTAACCGCTGGCCGAATGCATCTTCTGCTAATCCTGTCGCCAGAGTTGGCAGGCAATGACGCCAGCCACGAGAGCGCTAATTCGTCGGGCAGAGAAAGAGCACAGTAGGACCTATATTTAGCGGCCGCTCTACCAAGTCGAGCCAGCGTTCTGACAACAGCATACCCCTCGATGCACCTTTGCAGCCCTATAGCCCTATGGCGCACCCGTCGAAACATCTGACATGACCGTGGTTTTGTCAAGCATACCATGCCAGCGACGAGTCCCCTCTTGCCATGGCCGCCGGGTGCTGGTTGCTGTAGTAGCACCTGGGCCAAGGTCCTGGCAAACTACCGTTTACGATACACACACACACACCCTCTCTGGAATTAGTAGGTGAGGGGTAGACTATACACGTGTATCCGCATACGGACCAAGCTCGCACGGTATCGAGTTCACCGGTTTCTGGGCGTAACCGGCAGGAGGGCACGACCAGTGCGGTGGGAACGCCTACCGCGCCTCTTCACAGGCCGTGGTAGACGAGACGGGCTATCATTTGCAAGTGTCGAGAAGGATGCGAGGGCGTGGAGGGCGTGGAGGGCGTCAGTCGCATATTGCGCAGAAAGCAGCAGGCTCGCTTAGACGAGTGGTGTGGTGTGGTGTATACCCAAGCGCCCATGGCGACTGCAGCAGCAACTTGACCGATAACCATTGGTTGCCTAGCACACGGACGCTCGCCAACGCTGTGCATCCGCACCGGGGGGGATAGTCAGGCCTCGTGGCAGTCTGGCAGGAGTGCGTCTCGGCCCTCGACCTTTGGCGACGCCCATTTGCGCAATCGCATCACATTCTTGTTCCCGTCACGCTGCAGCCCCCAAGGCAGAATCGAGGCCCCGATCAGCCGCATCATGGCCCTTTGGGAGGGGGGGGCGATCCTTCGAGACATGCATGCACTATAGCGTGCTCGAGGACGCAGCATCGTGCAGTCACATTTGCAAGTGGACCCGTCGGCACAGGCTCGAGTCCAGACACAAGACAGGGCAATTGTACGACTCTACCTGCACACCAGCAACACCAAGCGCGCTCAACGCGAGCAGGCCAATGAAGCGCAACACGAGCATCGGGCGCCGGCACCGGCCGGCCCACACACGTTCGGGGATCCAAATCGCATCATGGCGCGGTTGACAAATGCTGTGCATAGTCGTGGGAATTCATATTGCGCTTGCAGCGGACACGGCCATGACTAAGACGGTGGGCTGCCGGGTGGCTTGCATCGGCAAGTGGCAGTCTTGCTCTTTGTAGTCATCAAAGTTACGACTGTCATCCCACAACCAGCAAGCGAAACGAACCCCACTAAGGATTCAACAACCCATGCAGGAACATTGCCGTAGATATTAGCAATAATGCTGTCTGTTCAAGGCCACGGTTGAGCGAATTTTCCTCATCAACGCTATGTATGCAATCTGCTGCATACATACTTACACTTATACACACATATTCTAGATCCAGACTACTATCGCGCCAGAACGGCTTTTGCTTATTTCCGTCTCACAGAACCTATGCTTTAGTGGAGCATGAGTTTGAGGAACGATAGCCCGAGTCAGGATCGTCAAGCCCTACCGGTTGTCAAGTGTGGCAGGGCCGTGAGAAGGTATTACGGCTTTGCATGCCATTGGACGCCACATGGGAATCCTACTACCTGTCGCCTAAGCTCCTAAGCGAATTACTCAGCCAGTGACGCATGTTTGCCTACCTTTTTGCGTACTGTTGCTAGCACGTCACACTCAAGGCAGCAGTAGGGCTGAAGAGGGAAACCTACTGAACGAGGCTACGCGTGATGCACTTTATTGTTGTTGTTGTTGTTGTTGTTTTTTTTCGACCGGTGACAAAGCAGCATGAACCCCGCAGAATGGTCGGGCAATGTCGCTCAACAGCGCTGCTACATGTGTCGGCATGTTGGTCCGTGGAATGTTGCCCGCCCGCCTGCAAGTACACGCTCCTGTCCACGCCTCTGGGTACACAATACGCCTCTGGACCGTCGAGTGTCTATGACGGACAGATGGCTGCAGCGCGATATGCGTCATAGCGGACTTGTAAATGCCATATCGCTATCGCCGGCACCACGAAGATCGGACTCGTCCTTCTAAAGTCCGCACCACCATCGGCCCAGCATTCCATGTCTGGTCCTCTTAGCCAAGGTGTTGCGCAATTGATTTGAAAGCAGCAGCAACAGCAGCAGCAGCATGACCGACCCTTGTTCCAAGTGTTCTACAGCCTTGTACTACCAAGATTTGGCAAGCGGTCTTGGGTGGGGAATGCAGTGTGGTGTGCAGTAGATATGACGATCAGGGCAGGGGTCGCAGTGGGAGAACAGATCAAGATTCTTTTAGCATGGCTGTAAGTGCATCGTGTGAGAATGAGATGGCATTTGCTACTACTATATGAAGACGAGCATGTTCAACAGTGCAAAAGCATGGGTTTGTTGCGTTTTGAGCAAGATAGCAATGGGTGGGCAATCATAGCACTTACCCCGCGCTTCCCCCCCCCTTGCTCCCCCCAGACGGGCGCAAGGATGCAAGTCATCAGATTGTCACCAGTCGGAACCAAGACTCAAAGAGGCAACATAGTCTGGAATGGTGCATCTCGTGGCAGCCATTGAGGGCTCTGTGATTGCGCCTATCTCTCAGCTGCTAGGTCATAAGGCTTGGGGCGGATGTAACCACATGTATGTGCAGCGTAGCCACGAGCAAGCTGAGGAGCAAGAGGCAAGTAGAAAGATGTCTCTGGACCAAGGTGACGCAAATAGGTCTGGATACATGCTACCACGTAACAGATCGGGTCCTGAAGTGGAAGCATGGTGCGAAATGCTCGCTTGCTCCTCGTGCCTTTTCAGCCTCTGGGTGCGGGGCAGCGACTGCGCCATGGAGCGTCCAAGCCAACACGATAGGTGGTACTAGCAGTAGTGGTAGGAGTAGTACATGTGGTGCTTTGATTTAGAACGTGCCTAGCAAACTCGGTGTAGAGCAAAATAACCACCAGCCGCACTTTGCATCCGCACACACGACGATGGATCAACGTGGGGGCGATGACTGTTCCGCAAGGCCCCACGATGGAGTTGAAGTGTGAAATAGCGGTTGGGTGTGCAGAGCGCCGTCTGCGCGAAACATGCCAGAAACAGATGGAGGCAGCCACAAGGACCTGACGGGCACTCGGGAACCGGCCACGGTCACTTGAGGCTGCAACACGCGGCACGGAGCCGGCTCCGAGGGGCGCAGCTGGACGCAGCACGGGCTGGTTAATGTGCAGCGATGTGGTGGCGCAGGCATCATCCGCGGGCCCAACCGTGCCTTGTTTACGAGGTTGTTCCTGGTTGCCAGACTCATCATACGTACCGCTCTCCAGCCCAGTGCCCCACGATACCCACGACACCCACCTGAGGCGGTGGGCGGCAGACTGCCACTACTTACAAGTCGCTGGTCCCTTGTCGCTCTCGTCGCCCTCGTTCGCTGAGAATTATACAGCATGTCCTTTGGCCAGAATCCAAACAAAAGTCTGTTTTGTGCCGCCTCTTGCAGCCAGCTATGTATGTACACTATGTGTACATATCCAGACTGTATGTACATACATCGGTACACACAGTCTGTATACCTCCCTGGTCGTTGGTGATCCAAGCGCGTGGCTGGCCAGACGTGCTTACATACGTACATACCTGCTTACTTACACACATGATAGCCCGGGCTGCAAAACCTCTCTACCGGCAGCCATGGAAGCTTTGGCCCTGTCCCCTAGTGCCGGTAACTATCGCAAGCCGCTAAGCACTCAATCCATCCCTCTGCCTTGTCCTTCAACGGTCGTTCTGTCGGAAATTCCGCCTTCTAAAATTCCATCTTGGCAGTGATTCACGATCTCGACACCGCCTGATTGAGTTTGGGGACCTTTTGACATGACACCGAGCGTTACACCGTCTTGCACGCATCCCGTACACACCAGCCGCCATGTACCGTGTACGCCAAGTACAGAGGCAATTCCCGCTGCATAAGTACCTATGTAGCCATGTGCATGTGTCCAAGTCCACTTGACAGCCATCGCTGGTCAGCCTTGAATTCCCACGCTAGCCTGGCCAGCGACGTGCAAACGACCTGACCAATGACCAGCTACGAAAAAGCTCAAAGGGCCTGTACGGAAACAAAGGACACTAAGCCTCTTTGGGCCAGCGCGTATCGCACTGAACTCCCGCAACGCTTTCTTAACGAGGCAAAGCGCGATACCCCCTGGCAGCCTTCATTTTTGGTTCGTGCCAGCCCAAGCCTAGGGCTGGGTAGATAGTCGGCGATTTGTAACTATGGGCTCGCATTCCATGTACCTATCATGCATGCACGCAGGGCCGCCGGAGCCCGAACACGGAGGGGAAACAGCTTGTCGGGTCCAACAGGCCTCTTTTTTCTCATCTCCTGATTGTAGCAAGAAACATTGCATATCGCCCAGCGAGCGGCTTTTCAGAGCCGGTTGTTGGAGCCGTTTGTCGGGTTGCAATGACTTTCGTGTTGAACTGCTATAACTGCCACACACTGTCATGGGTGCGTTTTATTACCCCGGATTGCTCCCACGTTGGCACGTTTGAGTAGTTGGTCAGCACTCAAATTGGGCCGAAAGCGATTGATTGACCGGGGGGGGACCTGCTGCCTACTCCACGGACGGTTGCTCGCGCAAGGGCTTACTGATCTGATGGTCGCGAACGTTGTAGGGCTGAGGAAATGTCTTATGCCGTTCCCTCCACGCGGGGGTTGAGCCAGCGGGCAGTCTGACATGTCGCTCACCCTTCTTTGGCTCTGATCTCGCATCCCACATGGGAATCGTACATGACGTTATCCAGGAATAAAAATAAATACACATGCCAGCAGAAGGTGCATGTAGCAAATCTTGTCGCCTCTCCTGTGCCGTCTGTCTGCGCGTCGCACCGAATACAAACCCGCCTCGACGCACTTCAAACACATGTAGTCGACATCCATGTCCAGAGAGGGGCACGCGCACACAATCATAATGCACAAGCACTTCGACTTCTTCTGTACTTTACGGAATGCGCAATAGTCGACGTGCATACCCTGTCACGGGATCTTTCCAGGTGAAACGCGACAGAAGCCCCCTATACCTAAAGCCAGGACAACCCGGTGACACTTCCGCTCCTTTCCCTCTCCCAACCGCCGTGTCGGCCATTTCGGCGCAACCTACAGGACCGAGTTCCGATTGTCTCTCAGTCGCTCAAACGAGCGCACAATCGTCACTGGTCCGATGGTCCGAGTCGTACCACCTGCAAATCCGGCCCTTCCGTTCGATTGATTTGCTCCGTACCGTTGTCGCTCCGGCATATTCCACCACACAAATACAACAACACGGACACGGACTCGGAAAAGAAGGTACACGTACACACACATGCTAGCTGTGAATCTGATCATCAGGGCTAGCGATCACAAACTTGGCGCATCCTAAACCATTCAACGCCCTACGTAGTGGATTACTGTACAACTACTGTCCAGCCCCAGGTCGATCACTTGTAGAAATCGCACCGACTACCAGTGATTTTCCTGCGCGCTCCCTTTTTCTCTCGCTCTATTCGCGCCGATGAAGACGAAAAGATGCGGTGGGCAGCAACACACACACACACCGTGCACGTACACGCATACACACACATACGCGCGCGCTCTGCCTTGCCTTGCATTTCAGTTCAATTAACCTAATCGAGAAGTATGAGACACGAGTCGCGGAGAAGACTCCAATAAGGAGTGAGGTCGGTGTCTCAAGGCAATAACAATGTCACAGGCATGGCTTTTTTTACGGCGATTCTAGTAGACGGGCTGTTAATTGTCAAGTCACGACAGTAAAGCGGTCAGTCAGGCTATGCGTTGGGTGATGACATTTCAGGAGGGAGACAGATAATGCAACGCGTTTAGGTTAGAACGCTATGTCTGTTGTTCTTCGGTACCTGACAGTCCGGTGTGCAGCACATTCGTGTACAGCCAAAAAAAAACAGGCTTCCGTATAGATGGGGCGTTTAAAGCGTTGCTGTTCAATAAGGCTCTAAGCCTAATGGAGACCCGGGGGGTTGTTGTTCAGCATAATAGGGCCGGTTTGGACAAAATCATAGGTGGTCCTTGACCGTGTTTGCGCTATTTGCTGAGGGAATTTACCGCTTCACCTTTTCTATTTTGTCTTTTTGAGGTCCCATCAACCCCAACTGCCGTGAAACCTATCCTGTTTGTACATCGTGTGAGTTCCAACGATAAAACAAAAAGCTCGGTTGCTTTCAACTACCGATCCCTCCCCAAAAAGGAACGAACGAGTCTCATAACAGAAAGGGAGATGATGTGGCATGACACAAATCCTGAGGGCAATCCCGTTTCTCGAAACAACACATTGACCCTCCCTTTTTTTGCGACTCGAGAGGAAATCCCGCCCTAGTGTGGTCCTTGTATCGTGAACTTCTCAAAAGTTAGAAAACCAGTTTGACGTTACTTGCTATCCATAATCAGCCATCCTTGCGAAACTCAAGCACTGTCCCCCTCTCCTCTGCCCTAACCCCCTTCATCCATAGTAAGTAGGTCGATTCCGCAGTAACGAAACAAGGAGAAGAAAGAGAGGGGAAAAGGAAAAAAAATACAAGCCTTTTTGACACCTAGCCAAGTTTCCACGCCCAATTTCCACCAAATTTCCATCATTGTCACTCCCAAACTACGTAAGTGACGTACAGAACACGCACCAACACATGCCCTCCCCTTACCCTTGTGACATAATCCACCTTTTTCTAGAACAAACAGAAGCTCAACCATCTTCCTCTTCCCTTTTGCAACTACCCCATGTCCATTACCATCTAAAGAAAAAGAGAAAAAAAAACTCCCCGCCACACCCAGTTTGTGAGCAAGCACACGACTCAAACTCCAGGCTGTACGTATGTACCGGAGAAATCTTAAAATTTCCCACCTGACCACAACTATGCTAAGTTAGCATATGTATAACGCTAAATCTAACCCGTCGCTCTCATCCCTTCGCGAAGTTTGGCTGTCTGTCTGTGTGCTTGTCCGACTCATGGGACCCTGTCTGTATTCCTCTCTCTCTCTCTCTCTCTCTCTCTCTCTCTCTCTCTCTCTCTCTCTCTCTCTCTCTTCCCCCCCCCAAATCCTTACAGGAGGGCGCACAGATACTTTTCCTTTCTTCCTTCTATCAAAAAAAACGGTGCTAGCAACGTATGTCTCTGGGCTGAGCTTGCTAGCTTGCCGGCTTGCGGACTGGCTCGAAACGCTCAGACCAGCATAAGCACAATGATTTAAGGCTGTGTATGTAAGATGCGTAAGAGCAAGGCAAGGAAGGAAAAAGGACGCTTGTACCTTGTTTAGCGGCAGCTGTGAACGGGAAGGAGAGGAGGATCAGCGAGATCTCACCATACGCACACGCGCATGCGCATGCGTCTAGTACGTTAGTAGTTAGGGCGGCGGTCGGGGGCTTTAGGGGGTTTGATGCAGTTACGAAGTGCGGGATGAGAGATGAGGATGGTGAGAGGGAGTGTACACCGCTAGTAATTTACTTGCTGATAATGATGCGTTTTGCTGGTGTTTGCTGTTGTTTGCGTGTACCATGGGCAGATTAACTAACAGGGTTATTGCCCTATTTTTCATCTGCGCGGGCTTTTTCGGGGAGATGGTTGCGACATAAACGGGTGCCCGCTTGGGCGTGTGCGCTTTTCTCTCTCTCTCTCTCTCTCTCTCTCTCTCTCTCTCTCTCTCTCTCTCTTTTCTCTCTTGCCTATTTTGAGACTGTTCGTATTCTGGTGTTGGGTTTGTTATCTCGTGTTTCTCTGTGATTTTCTCGAAAGTGGTTAGGGGTTATTTCAGGATGCGGATCCTTGTCTAGTATAGTCTTTTTCTCGGCTTTCGGGAGATCGAAATAGCCGGATTAGAAAATTGCAACCCCCCCCTTCTCAGTTAACTGGTGGAATCGGGAATAAAATCGTCCTGCGCCGACGGTACATATGAAGCTTGCTTGAAGCTTTTGTTGCTACTGTAACACCAGTGGTAATATTTAATTAACACATACTTTGATATACTAAGTGCGGAGTTAGGCGTGTTCATCTTGTCGAATTTTTGTGTGAGATGATATTACAGTAGTGATGATATTTCGTAGTAAAGGTGGTTCGTTTTGGAGGGCTAGGACTATCCCGCTCGGTCTTGGTAATCCGGTTTCCCCAGTTGACCGAGAGCCCTACCACAACAGTGCAACTACGCAATCAAGTTAACACCATGCACTACTTAGTTCCCTAGATATTCAGAACACTTAAACAATCAATATTCTACAGAACTCATACGTTCTATATAGTGATTGAGGCTGTAATTTGAGTTGATGTTAGGCGTAAGTTTTATCCGGCTACGGTTTCGGTATTCCGAGAGCTTGATTGTCATGTGTACAGATGCTTGCTGTCCATCTCTCTCTCTGTACCTGTCTGTCTGTCTGTCTTGCTTGTTTAGTCCACCATACAGATGGGCCCAGAGGGATGCATGTGCATAGTTTTCCCAAAGGATTGACATTGATGAATACATACGTACCTACCACGTGAGGCACTTTTTTTTCTTTCTTCTTGTACGGTCTCAAAATATCACATACCCAACCGTGCGATCCGACTTACGAAAATTTGCAAAGGCGTTGTTATTCGGCTCTTGTTCTGCATTGTCTTGATTTTCCGCTTCTCAGCCTTTTTTGGAACTTGCGGTGCGATACGGTGGGAACCAGCCTTGTCAAGCCTTAGCCCCAAGACAAATCGTTGTTGCGTTGTTGTTGTTGTTGTTGTTGTTGCCGTCGACGTTCGCTGCGCCCAGCCGGCCCCAAGACGACGCACAGAAGTTTTCACCTTAGTGATCGCGATCGCGATCGCGATTTGAAGATTGCATCGATTTCGCATATAATGTTTCAGGTGAGTGTGAATTGCATAAGTTAATAAGGCCGTTGTACCGCAACGGCATGATATATACGCCTATCCTCATCCATCCGCCGCGTTCCGCCCGCCTTCTTATTTTCTTGCTTTCTGAGTACCTGAATTAATTACTTGATAGACTTGCGCACGTGGATGTGGATGTACTTCGATATAGACGTACGTACTCACAAACGGTCTTTTACCCCTATACACCCTTGGACGTTACCAAATAGGCGCTTTGTTACAATACACAGTAGTTGCGAAGTCATGCTTCCGCTCCTCGCGTAACCTGCCTTTTTTCGAGAGAGGGAGATGGTCTTTAGTGTTTTTTGCCACACCGAAGCTTCGTATCCTTCCCACATGCTTTGCCCTGGGTTTGCCCCACACGGATGGTTGACATCTTCGAGATACAAAGGAGGTGGGGCAGTACCTGCATATCGTATTGCGGTCGCGCATACACGACGGAGTGCGGATCGGCGTGGTAGTGAGGCTAGATGAAGTAGTATATTTAGCTGAGGAAAGATGAGCGAGGTGCCTGGGTGGGGAGAAAGGGGTTGTTGAGGATGAGGTATGAGCTGGTTGAGTAGATTCGGGAATTGAGGATGTGGAGATGTGGATCTCAGGGTATGTGTGTAAGTCCTGGTCGCTCTTGCATATAGAAAATACTAGGTTGTTCGACTTGCTCGGTATTCTGTTTACGGTAATTTGAAGTAAGTTAGGTAGGTTTTCCAATGCGGTGATACGTGTCTTTCTTGTGCATAGATTTAGAGGCGATATAGAGTTTCTGTCACATTTGGAATCTCAGTCGACACTGGTCATGGTTGGGACACCCTCAGTGGCTCTCTTCGTTATCAAACAACACATAGTTGTATAGTTGCTATCTTTTATAGTCATCTGATCTTATCTACATGTATTGCGTGACCAGTTTTTCTGGTAGTGAGCGTGGTTGTCCTATGCGACTGTGGCTTCGTTGCTGAGGGCGGAAGATAACAGTAGAATACATGATTCACTGCCCTTACAAGAGGCCGATATTTCTACTACTAGTTACATATTTTCAGAAAAAAAAATATGTTGTAACTTTTGGATGCCCGATTTTTTCTGGATTACTTCTACTAGATACGTTGCTTGATGATTGGATTCATGTTACAACCGCCATCCGTGGGATTTAGAATTCACAGAACCCATCACCCGCGTTGTTTGTGTTAAAAACTGTTACAAAACCGTGGCAATATTATTAAAATAGAGACTTAAGTTCATAAGTAGATCAGTACACATATACCAAGTCCAGACAGTGACAGTGATTTTTCCAAGAAGTTATCATAAATTTTATCAAGTGAACATATTCCAACACGCAAACCAAACAACGGCCCCCATAAACTACACTCATTTATTCGCTAATTCCAGCTTCCGTGCGTCTTCCTTCATAACCAAAATGTACTAAAAAACCGAGCACGTGATGTACGTAGAGTGTCTCATCACGCCCATGCCAACAACAAGTACACCAACACTGCGCATTCTCCACTCAGCAAATTCCACCAGCCCACCAATCGCCGTAAATACCATCTACATTATAAAAAAAGATCAAGACTTATAAAGCCCGAAGCCGAGACACTAACGCAGACTGAACGCCTGAGCTGAACGCCTGAGCTGAACCGAAAAAAGAGCTGCTGACAAGAACATCTTGCGCACATCTCCACACAGCCCCGCCCACAACCCGCAGCAAGCGCTGGTGGCTTGATTATGTTTTTCTTCTTTTCTTCTTCTTTCCCGTGCACTAAGGGCGCGCATGGGTACAGGTAGTGCTTGCATCGCCCATGGCTTAGCCGCATTGCGCAATTCTCACCACGTACGTGTTTCTTTTTATCTCCACAGCTATAATTTCTGGGGCGCATTTGCATTAGCAGAAAAAAAAGCAAAGAGAAGAAAAAATACCGAAAGCGCTGTTAGTACGGAAGCGGTCTAACTGAGCCCCCATCTTCTACGTACGCATCGTACTTTTGTCTCTATTAGGAGTGAAGTTTTGCGATTCTTCGGACTCCGCTTTACGTATACTCCTTCCCAAACGACCAAAGTCGGAAAGCTACAGTTCTGTTAGAAACTCATCTGCGACTCCCCCAACAAAATACCTTCTGTCCATTCATCTACAGTTCCCGTCCTCCTCCTTAATACCATATCTTTGCCCCCTTCATCTCTACTCACCCGGCAATACCAAACAACAAAAACTCCTCATCCATACATCACACGCCCCCCCCCCCCAACCACCACAAGCACGTCGTGTATCACTCCTGGAACAGCGGGCACCCTCGCACAACATACCCACGAGGCCCCATATTTCCCGCGTTTAGACATTCTATTCGCTTGACCCGTGTTTAAGATATGTGCGATGTGAGGAGTTGCATGCCGGCATGTCAGATGGGTAGCACAGATGAAGCGGGGGGGATTTGGCGAGTCGCATATGCTGTGTTAGCGGAGGACAGCGTACTGGGCTAGTAGGGATATGGAGGTCGGGTTTGTTTGGGTGAGTGGATTGTGAGGGGATAGGTGGGTATAGTAGTAATGGGTGTGATGTGGGATATGGACATGGATGGTGTTGTCAAGCAAGTGAGTGAGGAGTGGTGGCACTGTACGCTAGGTATCACCTGTAGTAGTCTCAGTTTTTCTAAACGGTAGATATATAGTAGGGTCTCCCTAGGTAAAAACCAGCTCATATGACATCCATGTGCATTTCACACGGACTGCCTTCCAACTTGTCCTTGCGTCTTTCCACCCGAAACACATTCTCTAGATCTACACCGACGACGCCCGCGGGCCACTCGATCAAGCCCCAGTTTTCGCGACCGAGAGCCATTGCCACGGCTGTAACGATGTCGGCACCTAACCCTTCGAGCCACCATACGTTTCGGACTCTGCCTGGTAAAATGGCGTAGTGTGCAAGAATGACGAGTGCATGTGTGTTCTTGGACTCGACGAGGCTGATAAACTCTCGTGGTATGCGAGTCGCCCAGACGAAGATTGCACCGCGATCTGTAAGGGTAGAGATGGTGTTGTCGTCGATCGAATATGGAACTGCCGACATTGGAGGGAAACGTTTGGGCAGTGTCAGTTGACTAATCAAGTTGAAGCTTTGGCGTAAGTAGAGTAGTGCTTGAGAAAGGTAGACGCAGTGCGGTCCCAAGGGGTCTTTCCCCTCCATCCATAATTTCTCAACTTCCTGTAGGCTTTCATCTTCCAAGACTGCGCGCGGTGTTGCAGAGATATTGTATTTCGGCCACCACTCGCGTGCAGTAACTGGGTGCATCTTACTTCCCACCACCCAACTCCATCCTGATAAAAGGACTGTTAGGGGACCGCGGAGTCCCCATATAGTGCGCAATGCACATGATAACATCTTATCGACTATCTCTGGTGACGGCGTAGCCGCATCCGGTGGGATTGAAGCACAGAGGTTCTCAATGTCGATGGCTGATGTGCGAAAAAGATATACAGCTGTGAATGTTGAACTAGCAAAGAGTGCTGCAGCATTGCTCTCTGTAATGTTTTCCAACTCAACCCGGTACTTTGTTAGAGCCTTGTTCATCCGTGCAGCCGCTAATGTATTCATCTTCTTTTTGGCTTCCTTGTTTTCGTGAAGCCGACCGAGATGCAGTGAAGCGACTGATAGTACACAATTTGTGAGGAATTCATGGCTACGTGCCATCTCAGGAATGTACGCCTGCCATGCTGCTTTTGCTGGATCGTCGCTTGCGAGAGTAAGGGAAGTGGTGAATTCGTAGTGACATAGAAGCTCTTGCAGTGTTGGGGGAAGTAGTTCCCGGATATCTTTCCAGGCATCGTGAGGACGAAGATACTGTGGTATGCTGAGATCTAAAAAGGCTGTGGAATGTGAAGAAAGTTGTGTTTGAAAGGTTGAATGGTCAAGGCTTGAATTTTCTAGTGATATCTCAGTTTGACGGGGTGTTTGTGTCGCAAGCGCTACTTCATTGCTGAAAGCCGCGAGGTTTGTTGGAGAATATACCGGTGTCGGTTGAAGCTTTGGAGTCTCAGGTCTGGTCGACGGTGACACGTTTTGCGGGTGCTCAGGGTTGGGTGATGTTGAGCTCGTCAGTAGACGTGAAGACGGTACAAGTGCCAAGAAGCTACATTTTTCGCCCTTTTTGTCGCAATTTGCGCACGATGGATGCTTAGTATCACACTGATGGACCGGTCAGTATTAGGACATCCAATATCTTTTCCTCGAAAAGATACTCTCAGATCACGGTACTTTTCACGACCGTGCTTGTTTGCGGCTTTCGCGGGTAGTTACTAGTATGCGCCTTTTTGCAAACACTTGCCTATATGCTCAGTACTGCTGTGGTTGTGAGTGTATGAACGCCCGCTACATGTGGTGTCGTGCATGTATGCATATACGCATGTACATGATTTAGCGCGCACTGAGCACATTCGGCTTCACATGGAAAACATGATAGTACATGATAATACAAGTACTTACTTTTATCCGTCTCCTTTTGCATTGGTGACATCCTAACCTCGTCTTGTTGTGTGATCTCCTTGTCGCCATCGGGGGTTGGCATGCAAGCCGAGAGTTATACGGTCAATACGGTAACTGAACTGCTGACGCAAGAAACCACTGTTGGTGTTCTGACAGCAAGATGCATACAGACGCGTTGAGGTCGCAGGTGGCGTGGCAAAAACAATGAGACTACCGAGTACGCTGTTGAAGCATACAAAGCAAGAATGTTGAATTCATGGGAAAGTGTTTCGTGGGTGTACAGCTGTGACATTTCCCCACACAGCCTGAAGCTAACCTTAGCGGGCAGTTTTCGTACTGCGTGCCACATGATTGGTCCAGGCAACAACAGGAGGCCTCGCCGTTCCGGACAAGCTTGCGCATGACGCACCGTCGATCCGCCTCCTTGCCACTCTCTTCAAACATGTGACACTAGACACTATTTCTGTTATCTAGTTTGTTTTTATTCTTGCTTCTGTTACGGGCAGTTTGGTGCCATGCAAATGCATACGTATCTACCAAGCTTGTAATCATGTACAAGGCATAGCCATCCGCCTACTTTGTCTCGACGCAACACTCATCAAAGAGCTTGTAGCTCAATTCTTGAAGACAACAGCTGCACTCCAACGACTAGCAGCTTTAGCCCTGTAGTCATTCTTGACTCCCTGTTCGCTCTTCCACTCATTGAGCAATGTCAGTCCAGCCTCTGCTTCATCAATCGTGATGGTTGGGAGATCAAGTGTCTTTAGCAGGTCCTGCTCATTTTGGGACTTCGAGCTGTTGTCAAGAATGTAACGGACATTGTATCCGGATTGGAGATGCAATGCACTCTCCGAGTGCTTCTTCAAAAACTCGTTGTTGTAAGCGTTGAGGTCAGCATCGGCGGGTGGTGTGGTAAAAGTGGCTTTGATGACCTCTGATGCTTGAGAGGAAAGAGGCTCGACGGGTTTGTTGACTGATAGCTGTTAGCAACACACTATGGTTATGGGCCTGTTAGACATACTGGCTTGACGGAAGCGCACACTCTGTTCGTGTAGCTTGGGGTTCTCGGAATCAATCTCACGTGCTGCTTGTAGACACTTAAGGGCGAGGAGGTACTTGTCTGATAGACTGTTAGCATAGATCGAGAAGAAAACATGCAGGGATCACAATATACTTCTTCGGATATAGACTTCGAAGCCCATATTCTGAGCCTTGATGTTCTTCGGAGCCAACTCGAGCATGGGCTGTAGGAACCGTAGGGCATCTTCTAGAGGCTGCTTGGTCTGAAGCAGCTTCTCGCCATTTGGATCATTGTCTTCTTTCTTGGTGTCGCCATCTTCACCCTTAGCTGTTGCCTTTGCAGCTGCAGCTGCTTTCCGTTCTGCTTCGGCCTTCTCAGCCTTTTCCCTCTCCTTCTTTGCCTTCTTCTCAGCCTTTTTGCGCTCTGTAGGGTCCAGCCTGTCCAGCTCGAGCTCATCCGCATTTGACATCTTCGGGTCGTCTGCTAACCGGACATACAGTTCGACTGCTTGGGTGGCGGCCCTAGTAAAGAACGGGTGATCGCGTAGGTGGTCCTCCCATCTGATCATGTCAATGTAGGCACGGATCTGTCCTTTTCGTAGTGAGAAGCTATGGAAATCGAATTGGTCCTCATGCCAAACATCGAAGATATCCGCGATGGCTGTGAAGCGCTTCAGTGCGAGACCGTACTTCTCCTGTCGCAGATATGCCTCTCCGTCTTCAATCAAATACCACATACACTGCATATCGTGGAGATCACCGAGTGGTCCACCTACAGCCTCATTACGGGTGAATTTGCTCATTGTGTTAAGCGCATTCTCGTTTTCATTGTTTCGTAGCTGATATTTGGCGCACTTGGTGTTGATGTATCGATCTCTCTCATCAAGCTCTCTTGCGTGGTTCATGGTTTCTGAGGCTTTCTGGACATCGCCGGCGTGCTTGTAGATCCGTGCCTTGGTCTGGCTATAGTCAACCGACTTTGGATCCATCTTAATCAACTTGTCTATGTATTCCATGGCCTTGTCAAGATCACGACTTAGGACGTAGTTGTAGTGCTGGGCGAGGAAGTACAGCACAGACTGTTCGAATCGATCGGTGGTGTCACCATTGCTCCCGTTTTCTGCAGAGCCGTTGGTCTTCTCCTGAGATGCATAGCCAAGCACAAGTTCCTCAATGACTGCCTTCTTTTCCTCGTCCCGGTAGAGGGATTTGATATTTGGAAAGGTTGAGGGCACACCCTTGTCCAGCATCCGTCGGAGGTACCGGTCCACTTGTGTCTTGAATGCCTCACCCTGAAGGAAGTCCAACGGTATGCGCCTTGCAGCATCGTTGCGCTCGTTCTTGCTGGCAAATGATTGATACAGCTCGTTCAGTTTCTCAATATCGGCATCCTTGGAGCGATCCAGACCCAAGGCCTTCTCTAGCCCCTCGAAGTATCCCCGGTACTCGTTGTTTCTGGTCAACAGGACCCGGTAAGCCTTCTCAGCCTCCTCCTTACGCCCAAGTTCGAGTAAGTATTTCGCCCTCAACTCCAATGCGGCGCGTCGGTCGAGACTGACCCTAACCACCTCATCTATATGTTTCAGCGCACGCTCCACGTCGCCAGATTCGTAGATGATCATGTTCTTGTACAAGGTCGCTTCGGAATGCTCCAGGTCGGATTTGGGCGGAGGCTGCTTCAGCGTCTCCTCGTAGGTCTTGAGAATATTTTCTGCTTCGGCGAAATTGCCTGACAGATGGTAAGCCACGGCCAAAGCAGTCCAGTTCTGGCGCAATTGTGGTCGCTCTTGCATCATCTTGCGCCGACTCTCAATGTATCCCTCGTAGTCGCGGACTTGGCATTGCAGGAGGGCGAGGTCGCGGAGAATGTTCAACGAGCCCGGCTCCAATCGTAGAGCCATCTTGTATGACTTGATGGCTTCGGGGTAGTTCTTGACCGAGCGCCATAGTAAACCGTATACATGCCAACAGATATGCGACTTCATGTCATTGCGGAGGGCTTCTTTGCAGAGAGCAAAGGCTTCTTCACCCTGGTTTATGGAATTGAGGATCAGGGCCTTCATCGCTTGGGTATCGCCATGGGTGGGGTGCTTCTTCAAGATCTGCTCGGCAGCCTTGAGGCCTAGCGGGGTCAGCAATGCCATACGTTGCCCTTGCACTGCAGCCTACCCTTCTTGTATAGCTTGCCCTCATAGTACTTGACAAGCGAACGGAAGAGCGTTTGCTCCTTGCTGGGCAATGGCTGTGGCATGGTGACGGTCGTTTGAGGTGTGCGCGGAGCGTCGTTGAGAGTCGGCCTGCGAGGAGCTTCCGTTCGGAATTCAGAAATGGATTCGATTCAACCTCGCCACTAGGCCGGGGGAGGTTGGGTGGGGATTCGAGATGTTTAATCGATACAATGTGTCATGGCGACACGGCCCCTTCGGCAAGCAACTGTGGCACTGGTGGCTGGCCTGCGCTACGTGAGAATGTGGGGAGCTCTGAAATTCAATGTCGGAGTGTTCGATTCGACCGCTAGCGCACCTCGACTTCGAATTGCACGTGCGCGCCCTGACACCCCGCTTACACGACCTCTTACAGCGGCCAATTTGATGTGCATCTTGAACCTTGGTTATAGGTTTACAATCATTCAAAAAAACAAAATCTCTTCCGCTATCTTACAATTGAACTGTACAAAACAACATTCAAGTATACCGTATTCGCCCTTACCTGGACAAGCGTCCTGACCGTCGCCTTCCTGTTGTATCCTCACTCGTTTTCTCTTTGGCGGGAGCCTTGGTCTTCTTTACTGTGCCATTAGCAGTCATCTTGCGCTTCTTGGCAGGTTGTTGCTCCTCAAGTTCACCAGTCTCTACTTCAGTCTCCTCTTTGAGTTCTATGACCTTCTTGCTAGCACGCTTCGGTTTTGCTGGTGCGTCTTCTTCGGAAGCATCTTTCGTCTCTTCTTTAACCTCCTTCACATTCTTACGTCCGCCTTTAGCCTTAGCAGGTGTCTTTTCCTCAACTTCTTCATCCTCATCCTTGACTGCTTGAGCTTTCCTCTTGTTGCTCTTCTTAGGCTTCGTATCCGCTTCACTGTCTTCAGCCTCTGCATTGTCGGAAACGTCGCCGGCAACAGCTGCTGTCTTCTTCTGGACACTCGGCACAATGGCCGAAGTCCGACCACCGACCTTGAGAAATGTGATCTTCTCACCGGTCGGTAGTTTGCTTGCCTCTTTCTTGCCTTTTCCCCAACGATGTTTCATAAGCCAGTCTTGAGGAAAACTGTCCGAATCCCCATTGGCTTGCACAGCCGTGTCGCAGACGTACATCATTGCGTCATGTAGGCGCTTTACTTGTTCGTCGCTGAAGGTGTTGCTGTACTGCTCCGGGTGTAGTTTGGCTTGGTACATGATCTCATCGCTGCCAATGTTAGTAGTACCCCAAATCTACTTGACGACCAACATACCCAACCCAGTTCCCTATTCCTGAGATGTTGGCTACAAAAGGTCAGATGGTGCGTTCTTTCGAGGATATGGTGATGAGATGCGAACCTTGATCCAACAGTAGAGCTTTCACAGGTACTCTCTTACTCTTCAGCTTCTTACTCAGCCATTCAACGGTCAAGATGTCTTTGTCAATGACCGGGTCTGGGCCATTCTCCTTTAGTGGAGTCGTCTTCCTCATATCTTCTGCAGCAGCATCTACCAGTCTTATCCGAGCCAGTCGTCTTGCGTCCACAAAGGCAACTTCGTTTTTGGGCTCTTCTTGCAGCTGCAAGATGAATTTCCAGTACTTGGGTGGCCATTCTGCTTCCTCAGGTTTAGTTGGGCGGTAGTATGCTGTTTCGTCATTGCTGAACTTCATCCAGCCAGACATGCCAAAATGCATCAGAGGGTGCGGTGCCGTGTCCATGACTAGCCAGAAGTACTTGCCCTGCTGGCGTGCATCTAGAATCTTCTTACCAGACATGGCTTTTTGAAAGGCTGCTGCAGAGGTTCCAACCTTTCCGTAGACAATCTGGATGACGCCATTAGATGCTTTCGTATAGATGAGACGTCACCAAGCCCACATTGTCTTCTTGGGTTTTCACCGCTTGTATAGTCTTTCCGACAGCATGTTTCTTCAAGAAGTGCACAATGCGTGCCACTTCTGCAATCTGATCAGTGTTAGCAGGTGTGATACGCGCGCAGCTATGTAGAACGCGTCCCTACCTCGGGCATCCTGACAGCCAGACAAGGCCTTCTTGCGCTGAGAAATAGGCTACGATGAGATCCACAAAGATACGGATACGATGAGTTAAACGGACTCCTGAGGACGTGATTGGGAGTTGCGCTGAACAGTACCTTGGATGGCGAGGGTGGAGGCTTCGCGTAACACGCGAAGGCGCGTCGTCACGGGACGAGCGTGCATCACGTCATTACTCAATTCCGTCTCGCCTTGCCGTGAGAACAACCCTTGTTGCTCTCCACCTTCACATATCCCGTTCGTCTTTCCATACAAGCCTAGATATGAGGTCGAGGCAGTTTCATTCTCTCAGAGCGATTACGGATGGACTTGCCTTTCTAGGCTGCCCCGCTATGCTGTTGGCAACATGACCAGGACTTACGATAACGCGATTTTACATAATTGTCCGCCCTAGACGCCAGTCTATGGGTATTTGAACTTGATAGTTGCACTGTTTTATCTTGAGATACTGCAATGCACTGATCATGTGGTGGAACTGGATCACTCCGTTTGCCTATGCGGCCCATGTCTCCGCGCATGGAGCCCACCACACTGAAGGGAAAAGTTCGTTCTCTCAGGAGCGGCTGGATGAGCTTGAGAGGAAGTGGGGTACAGATGTAAGTATTCCATGTGATGGTGCTTGAATACAGCTGACAGTCGCTTAGTGGGGCTTCTCTGGCATCTCAACCTTTGCCCACCTGCCGCACACTCGCTGCTTGACTAGCCCTGAGACGACTTATGATATTGCCATCCTTGGAGCACCCTTTGATACTGCAGTATCATACCGACCTGGTGCTCGATTCGGACCTCGAGCCATCCGTGCTGGCTCTTCTCGTCAGACGTCCTTCCGTGGCTTCAACCCCCGCGCGGGGTTTAATCCATATACATCATGGGCAAAGATTGTAGATTGCGGAGATATACCCATCACACCCTTTGACAATGCCCTGGCACTGCGGCAGATGAGTGAAGCTTTTCAGGAGTTGGCAAACAGGCCAGCGACTGAGAAGAGCACTGAGAGTGGAGTGTCGTACTTCAAGAAGCCAAAGCTGCTTACGTTTGGTGGAGACCACAGCATCGCACTGCCAGCTTTGAGGGCATTGAAGAATTTGTACAAGCAGCCAATTGCTGTTGTACATTTTGATGCCCACCTGGACACTTGGCACCCAGGTTAGTAACTGCAACAGTTTCAACAAAGCCAAAAATAGTTAACTCTGTGGAAATATAGCAAAATATCCAAATTCATGGGTAGACCCGGAGGATCTATCCACGCAATCATTCTTCAACCACGGCAGCATGTTTTGGTGCGCTACCACCGAGGGCTTAATCGCAAACGGCTCAAGTGTACATGCGGGTTTGAGGACGCGACTATCAGGCGATGACGATGCTGACCACTTTGATGACACACAGCAAGGTTGGCAACGTATTGCCACGGACGACATCGACGAGATTGGAGTGAAGGGAGTCATTGCATCCATCATGGACCGTGTCGGTATTGAGATGCCCGTTTACCTCAGTATCGACATTGATGTGATCGACCCTGGGCTAGCGCCAGGCACCGGCACTCCAGAGCCTGGTGGCTGGACCACTCGGGAAGTGATTCGAATTCTGCGTGGTATCCAGGATATGAACGTGGTTGGGGCAGACATTGTTGAAGTCAGTCCTGCATATGACGGCTCGGCGGAGACGACCGGCTTGGTTGCAGCACAGGTTGCTTACGAGGTATTGACGAATATGATTCACAAAGGCCTTGTCGAACAGGCGCGGACGGGTGCGGGTTCCAAGGATAAGGATGAGCTGTGAGGTTTTCACGAATTTGGCTAGACAATAGCTGAGGCATGTCGTAGATGCTCTACTGATATATGATATATCAGTTCAATTCGAGAATGTAACGCATGTCGGATGTGTATATGTTCTTCATACATGGCTCTTCTAAGCGATCAAGGATAGACGTCTCTCCGTCAATGTAGTAGTAGTAGCCGTCGCAGCCGATATCGTATTTCCGATTCACGCTGTAAGCGAGACTAACTCGCCTATTTTGAACGTCATGTCACCTCTTGAGGAAGCATTCATCGCTTCCACACTCGGACCGAGTACAAAACACACGCTCTGGTCGAGAACAAGCGCTTTACATTGGGTGCGAGATGTTTCCCACTCAGCAACTGACCAAATCGGTCGAATAGACTTTCCCAAGCAATCGAATCCACTCTTGATAAACGCCAACCATGCAACATATATTTCCCGCAGACACATCTATATATATTACTTCGCATAAACATCTGGAAACAACACATGCAGAATCTCGTCTAGTAGTGTAAAAACAAGGTGGGTACTACAAGCATTATTAATAAACTCCTTATTCCAAATTACCCACATCGTAAAAAAGAGAAGGGGGAAAGACTTACTTCAACCTCCCATTATTAACCGTCCCCTCCAACTTCTTCGCCGCCAACTGCGCATTCTGTCTCCCCACCACACTACTCGCCAACTCGGGTATAAGTGTACTCAGCACATCACTCGCCGCCTTCCTACTCCTCTCCTTATCCTGCACTGTCCGCTCAATACCCGCTTTCATGCGGCCATCCGGCCACATGCTATCTTTCAGCGCATCAATATACTGCGCGATATTCATTTCAGAAAGGAGGTTACCAAAAGATTCGCGGACTTTGCGTTCGATGGTGCCGCCGAGGAGCTGGTGCAGGACGACGACGACCGCGCGGCCGCGGAGCCAGTTGTTTTCGCGGTTGAGCTCAAAGGTTTCGAGGAAGAGGTCACAGATTGGTTTGACGAAGGGTTCGAGTTCTTTGTTTTCGAAGGCGAGGAGCTCGGCTTCGGCTTCGGCATCGGGGTTGGGTTCACCGGCTACTAGGACGCCAGAGGAGGCGAGGCTGGTAGGTTGGGCAGTCGCGCCGTTTGTGTGGGCGAGCTGCGTGGTGGCAGCGGAGATAAGGTTTTGGCCTGCTACGGAGAGCTGGTCGAGGACGGGGATGTTGCCGAGGAATTCTTCCATACCATCTGCTACGGAGTTGTAAATGCGGGTCACGAAATCATTCGAGTTTGGATCTTGGTTCTTGAGCGCGTCGGCAGGACTAATCGCAGCTTGAGAGAGGAATGCTCGAAATTCACGGCTGCGGCACACCGCTGGGATAAGCAGGAGTTCTCTCAGGTACTTTTCCAGGCCGACCCGCCGTTTGTGCAAAGAGTCCTTTTGAAGCTTGAGTATCATCTGGCGGCGTGGAAACTCTAGGCCCCGAACTTGAGGAAACTTTGCACGAAGCCTTTTGTTCAGTTCGTGGAACTCGCTGTACCTGCGCGAGACGACCCAAGTTGCTGCAGGCATCTGGTCGCCCGCGCGTCGTCGGACTTCAATAACGTACATGGCATAGTCCTTGCCGTCCTCTTCTGTGCCCACCATGATTGATTGTATGAACACGTTTGCACGCCCATACAAACTGTTGTCACTCTCCTGCACAATGTACTGCTGTCGTTGGAGTTCTTTTCGCTGGATCTCTCGCTGTAAACTAGCTTTGGACTTGCGCAAGATTCTAAGCTCAGCGGCATTGTTAGTCAACTCGGCCTTTGAGGTTAGTGAATCCACAATAGATTCTTGTGTCACCAAACGCTCGATGTCGGCTGTAAGAGCATCGATCGCCTCCGCTAAGCCCAGATCTCCGGGCGCAGCTTCGTGTATCTCGTCATCCGCCTTTTCGCTTGATATCGGATCATCAATTTCGTCTTCTAAAAATTTCTGCTCGTCGCCAAATAGATCGTCGTTAAATACGCCGCGAGTTCTGGGCTCTCCAACTAGACCGAGCGATGCTATGCTTGGCTTCAGACTCTCTTTTCCTTGCGGATTAGGTGACAACGCCCGAGGTAGATCAAGAGAGCCGCGCATTGAGTCATTATCTACGGGTGATCTTAAACCTGGCTCATAGAAAATGGAACCCTCTGGCTCATCCATGATGTCAGTCAGAGCAGCATGCATGGCATCCACCACCCTTGCATCATTTCCACCAGTTCGATCATAGCCAAAGTCGGAATTTAAGCTCGCGGTGGAGTGTGCAAGGGGATCGGAGTCGTAGTCATCGCCAAACAGAGGTGCACGCTTAGACGTAGATGGCGCTACATCCAAGGAGCGTCGTGCAGGTGGCTCGATGATATTGGCTGATGCTTGACTTTTCAGATCTGAAGAGGATGCAACTGCCCGACGCAGATCGCCTTGTGGTGCATACAATGAACTATTTTGTCTTGAATGTGTACGAGACATGGCGGGTGTTACTGAAGGTGGGGCCTCGAGAGGTTGCGTCATGGATCTCGCCTTTCCGGCACTATTGTCGGTATTCGCTGCTTCATCCATAGCCAGCCACTTGTAGTACAGGTTTGATTTCTTGAATCGTCGAAAGTAAGGCTCTTGTAGCTGTTCATATGCGGCCGTTTGCGCTTGCAATAGGGAACGCCGTGCATTGTGATATTGTTGGGGCGTCGCTTTCCGCCCAGCCTTGAGAAATTCTGCAACCGCTCGGCGGGCTTCCGGGAGAATCTTGAGTTCAGGCTTGGATAAATATGCCTCGTGGATCTGCGCTAGATCTGTACGATCCGACTCTGTCCACGTGGGAAGCGCACCAACGTAGTCCTGGCTTTCCTCAGTCTCTACTTCCAACGGGTTACGGAATCCATCCACAACAATCCAGAACTGCACTAGTCGCATGAGGTCCGCCTGATCCATGAATTCCATGAAGCACGAAAGACCCGATGCGTCATACAGAACTTCGCGCAAAGATGCGTTGGCGAATTTGGATGAAGAGCGCTTGTGCTTTGGGGCTTCCTGAGCTGTGACTTTGGCACGAACCGATCCACCAGCGCTAAGTGTCACAACCTTCGTATCGAGCACATGACGTGCCGACTCAAGACGACGCAAATAGACGGGGTCTTGTCCTTCAATCATCGAGTCTTTACGCAGCTGGCTTGCGATCTCGCTGCGAAAACGCCTAGCATCTGCAAGCGTGTTTGTTTGCTGTATTGCTCGCATGAACCTTTCAAATTTCCGTTCATTATCGCTGGGCAAGAGTTTAGGGAACTGCGTGTTCTTGGTTGTCTTCTGTGTGGGCGGAGCGTGTTCGTCGAGGGCAGCTCGTACTTTGCGTACCGTCTTTCTTTCTTGCAGCAGAGACCGGCCCTAGAGTTATTAGCATATTTAATGCTATATGAGAAGTGATCTTACATAACCCTCCATGAGCTGATTCCATGTATCGGGGTCAGCAAGCATGTGCATCACGGGTGACAGGACTGCACAAGCCACAATCTCTTTGATGAGTACATTGACAGCCGGACTTGTGGACATATTGACAGGCATGATCTTTGGTAGGAGTCGCGTGACTATGCTCCTCAAGTGCTGCTGCTGTATTGGTTTGGTGTTTGAGTATGCCAAAGACGCAGCAGGATGCAGCCGACCCTCTTTGTATTTGGCTGCGATGGCAAGATCAAGCTCCTCTGAATCTGTAATATTGCGCGACAGCTTGCGCCCTCGAACCACGCGCTCGGCCTCGTACGACGCTTTCAGGTGGTCGGTGATGAGAGGAATCATGCGCGACACGACCATCTCGACCATATCTACTGCCAGTATGCGTTCCCGTATCTCACCCATGGCTACACGCACTGCCTTGTCGACCTCATGTACGAATGTCGGGCTCTTGCTGATGCTTCCATACCAGCTTTTTACAAAATCGCGCAGTATCAGGCCGATCAGGACATCGAGGCTGTCTGATATCATATAGGACGCGGGGTATAGCGGTTCCATCATGTACATGTTCCTCTTGTCCAGGGCCTCCCTCTCAGCCTTCCACTTTTCCGGCGCCACAAAGGCAACATGGCGCGGCCCATAGTCGACATTTCCGCCGCGTCGTAGGTCCCTGTCCCAGGCGGTGGTGAAGGTAAGCCATGCCAGCAGTGCGAGCGTCGCAAGTGCTCCGGTGACGAAGGCGTAGGGGAGGTAGTGCAACTTGGGCTGCCAGTGGGTCAGATAACCCCAGGCGACGAATATTGCGACGGCAGCAAGAATAAAGTCTCTGCGCTTCACAGTGGCCATACTCGTGCTGGCGGCGCCCGGTTCGGCATCTTGGGTGCGATGACCGAAGATGCGGGAGGCTTGGTGTTCTGGACAGCCCACTTCAGAGCTTAGGCCACTGACATCGATCCGGCGTATACCGTATTCTCACCAGGGACAGCCTCTATACCAGACTTGATATCATCTTAAGTTTTCTAGTGATTTTTTGGTTAGTATGCTTAGCTGTAGTATTGCTTAGTTAGTCGGATGTAATTACTCTGTGCTTACTATTACATCTTCTGCTTTAGCATAAGGTAGCTGTGTATGTTGTTTTGTTAAAGCAATCATGAAACATTCAACTTTGGATAGAAAAGGGTTTCCATCATGGTTTTTTCACATTCATGGATTGACTGCCTTTTCTAAATAGTCAACTCATCCCTACACTCTGCACGGTGAGATTTATCACGTGTTCGAAGCATTATGTCAGCGTCTGAGGCTGGCAGGAGCTACAAAGTAGGTGTTGTGTTGTCTTGGGCGAGAAAAACAAAATAACATATACTGTAACGTATTCTATCACCAAGAGTGCCACATCACCTAGTGTGCCACTTTTTCTTGGCATTGCGAACTTTATGTACGAAAACTTGAATTACTCTACACTAGCTATAGATGCTTCGTACGACTCACTTGTATGTGAAAGAGAATCTTCTTCTACATATTTTTGGCACGTACCAGCGTTATGGCCTGCTCTCCCACAGGTTCTACAGTGCCGTTGACCTGGTAGAGCCCTTTCTTGACTACCCCCACCACGTGCCTTCTTTGATGTCGTACGACTGGTAGAACTACTTTCAGCTACCTGCGATGCCCCTACACCAAAGTCTAGTGTCCCACCTGTCTGAATTCGCTTCCTTTTGCGCCCATGGCGCTTTGTCACTGCTGCTAATTGCTCTTCAAGCTCTCGTACGCGGGCCTTCATGAGCACATTCTCATGTAGCATCTCCTCAGCCCCTTTGATAAGCTTTGAAATGCCTTCTTGTGCAGTACTTGGCGATCGTACGATAGAATCTCTTACAAGCTTTGACTGTGACCCAAATTCGTACGAATTACTAGGTGTTTTAGACTGCCAGGGTGTTTCTAGCTGGCCTTGCTGTGGCGGGGTGTGAAGACGTACGTCAAGACGATCAATGACCCTCTGCGCGTCGATAGGGACTAGCCCTACTGCCTCAAAGGCCTTCTTGCAATTGTCGGATGTAAACACGTCAAAAAACGCGTCTCGAAAGGCTGGAAGGAAGCGCTCCTTGTCAATATGCCAGATACAGACTTGCTATCAGTCAGTTGGATCGGCAGACTGAAAACCTAATAGGGCTAGTTTTCATCCGGGATTTCCTATTTAGGTTTTCAGTCTGTCGATCCAACTGACTGATAACAAGTCTGGCCAGATATGGTGGCGTGCCAAGTCTCGTACGCGTTGAGAGTACTTCTGCTTAAGAGGCGAAAAGCAGACAACGTCAAGTGGCTGAAGTATGTGCGATGAATGAGCAGGCATACAGANATACAGAGGGTAAGGATCTTTCGTACGAGGCAGTAATCCTTAAATTCTTGGTTAAGGTGGCTCTCATGGCCGTCAAGGATGAGCAGCCTATACGACCCCACCTGACGCGTCTTTGTGTACTCATCAAAGTGCTTCAACCATGCCAGACCAAGCTCATTGTTCGTCCAGCCATTCTCTGATACTGAGAGCTTCCAATCGTACGGTATACCTGCTTCTTCGTACCAAGCAGAGATGTGGACGCGTCCCTTGTAGATAATGAATGGCGGGGTAGCGTATCCTGCAGCGCAGATGCCCTGAATGACTGTAACCCACTCACAATTGCCTGGCTGAGCAAGAGTAGGTCTCGTACGACGCTCTGCGCCTGTGACTACCTTCATTGACCCAATCACGCCCATCTGAAGGCCAGTTTCATCAAAGTTATGGATGTCATCTGTATGAACCCCATACTTCTCAATTGTCTCTCGTACAAGCTTGAACCACGCGTTAATTATCTCTGGATTCTCTTGCTGAATTCTCTGACGATCCTTTGCTCAATTAAAGGCTGTTTTAAGCTCGCCCGTACGCGTGACGAACCGCTCTGCCCAGCATCTACCTAAAGGCTGGCCATCTCGTTCGCGCAGTAGTTTCTTTGTCATATCTGCTACT